>CAIGQV010019124.1:1699705-1774182 GCA_903798115.1 Danio jaintianensis | reverse complement strand
TCCGTCCGTCCGTCCGTCCGTCCGTCCGTCCGTCCGTCCGTCCGTCCATCCATCCATCCATCCATCCATCTATCTATCTATCTATCTATCTATCTATCTATCTATCTATCTATCTATCTATCTATCTATCTATCCCTGTATATATTCCACCTGTGAATTTTTTGTCTTTGCTGTTTATTCCTGTGCTGTTTAACAAACAACACAGTTTTAAGAAAGTATTCAGTTCTTAAGAAATTCAGCTTTAATTCAGCTTAAAGTGAAATTTAAAGGCTTGAGTAGGTTAATTAGGCATGTCAGCTGAGGACAGTGTTTCGTTCTGTACCCGGTTGACAAACAAAAATCTTGAGGGGGCTAATAATATTGACCTTAGAATAAAGTTTTATTCATTCATTCATTCATTTTCTTTTCGGCTTAGTCCCTTTATTAATCTGGGGTCGCCACAGCGGGATGAACCGCCAACTTATCCAGCATATGTTTTACGCAGCGGATGCCCTTCCAGCCGCAACCCATCTTTGGGAAACATCCATACACACCCATTCACACACATACACTACGGACAATTTTTTTTTTAGCTTACCCAATTCACCTATAGCGCATGTCTTTGGACTTGTGGGGGAAACCGGAGCACCCGGAGGAAACCCACGCGAACACGGGGAGAACATGCAAACTCCACACAGAAATGCCAACTGACCCAGCCGAGGCTCGAACCAGCGACCTTCTTGCTGTGAGGCGAACGTGCTACCCACTGCGCCACCGTGTCGCCCCAGAATAAAGTTTTATATCCAGCAAAACTAAAAGAAGTCAATCTTTTTGTAGGAGAAAAATACAATAATATTATCCTTGCTCTTCTAAACATCACTTGGAAAATATTTGAAAAAGAATTACAATTTCACATGAGGGCTAATAGTTTTGATATTACCTCTGTGTGTGTATATTCGTTATTAATAAATAGTGTTTACACTTAATATATTTATATAGTTTACAGCCTGCCTTTAATTTTCAATTAAGTTAATAATTGGTTCATGTGTTTATGTGTTGTGTTTATATTTTAGTTATAAACATCTGCACCAGAGATCATTTGGAAGTGGACCAAGACCCATTTTTTATTCAGGAGTCATGGCCTGCTGGTTTATGACACTTATTTTAATGAACTGCACTAACAATATAACAATATGATTCTAATAGAACCACACAAGTGTTAATAATCTATAAAACATCTCCATTACAAACACCGACAAAGGAAAAAAGAACAATGTAAAAGTGTCCAATAAGCAGTTTTAAACTGAATTGTTTTGATTGGTCTTCACAATCTTTTTAAACAAGACTTGGTAACACTTTATTTTGATGGTCCATTTGAGTATTAGTAGACTGTCTGCTTAATATCTGTTGATATTGCTCAGACATTTAACTGACTATAAGAAACCTTGTAAGTACATGTCAATTTACATTAACCCTAACCCCAACCTAACAGTCTGCTTATAATCTAATGAGAATTAGTTGGCATGTAGATGCAATGTAACATAAATTCAACTAACTGACCATCAAAATAAAGTGTGACCCAATGCAATGATGGTGCATTCTGGTACATTACAGTTTATGCTATGTAATAATAACAAATTGTATTATTCTACATCATATTATAAGCATCATACAATGATAATAATTAATCATTTGTATGGATGCACCAATAGGATATTTTTGGAAAAGATTTGGTAAATTGCTAGCTATTTTTTTTCTCTAATAAATTAGTTTTACTGAACATGTAATGGATTCATTTAACATTAAACTGTCCAGCATTTTAAGAGAGATTTAGTTACGAAAGTTAAGATAAAGAAGATTGAAAAGAATTAAAAAAATGTTTAGAAGAAAAAAATGCAATATGACAATCTTTAAAGGTGATTTTTGCTATTCAAATTTTCCTTTAACAACAGTAATGCTTATTTGACATATAATAGAACATATTATTTCATAAACTTAACAAATAAAGCCTGTGCTGTTGCTATATGTAATTTATCAATTTTACCTCTCAAGTGCAGTAGCTTAAAATAACCAATGGTTTTGTGTCACCAGTATAGTGCACACCAGTTGCTTTCCCGATGCACATTTTGTATATATTAGACTCAGGTCTGATATTTTTTACAGATTATATTTCATTTTTTTGCAAGTACTTCACTTTGCTCAGTGAAAAACAGTGGATTATATAAAAAAATGGGCAGCTCATTTCCTCCATGTAATTAAACCATCATCGGTATGCCTTTTTTATAGTATTAGCGATTTGCAGAAAGCTTTAAATTAATCCTATATTGGCTAAAAATATCACTTAAATTTGTTTAATACTGTGTGTATATATATATGGGCGTCACGGTGGCGCAGTGGGTAGCACGTTCGCCTCACAGCAAGAAGGTCGCTGGTTCGAGCCTCGGCTGGGTCAGTGGGCGTTTCTGTGTGGAGTTTGCATGTTCTCCCCGTGTTCGCGTGGGTTTCCTCCGGGTGCTCCGGTTTCCCCCACAGTCCAAAAACATGTGTGGTATAGGTGAATTGGGTAGGCTAAATTGTCCGTAGTATATGTGTGTGAATGAGTGTGTTTCCCAGTGATGGGTTGCAGCTGGAAGGGCATCCGCTGCGTAAAACATATGCTGGATAAGTTGGCGGTTCATTCCGCTGTGGCGACCCCAGATTAATAAAGGGACTAAGCCGAAAAGAAAATGAATGAATGAATATATATATATATATATATATGAAGAAATTTGCTAATGTTTCACATTCAGAAGAAAAAAAAAGCTGTTATAATGTAACGGTCCACAGCTGCCACACGTGTAAAAGTCAAACTGTCCTTGTTGGCTCACTGTTTCACAGCTCACAGGCACCCAGAATCCTCTGCTGACCAGGCACTGGCGCAAAACCAAGGAAAACAGAGTGTTAATGCTTCTCCTGATCTCTGGCTAGTGCTAATTCCCAACGAGTTCAGTTTTGCATGTTTAAAGCTGTCTGGAGATCACGCTTGTTAACCGGCTAAATTGAAGCGGGATTTAATTACGGGGCTATAATGAGTTAAAAGAGGGGCAGTAATGAATCGTATGAGGAGAGATTGAAAATAAAAGGCATTTGTTTGGCCACGAGAAAGTGAAATTTCAGGTTCCCAAGAGTGTGTGTGTGTATGTGTGGTTGCGTGCGTGCGTGCGTGTGTGTGTGTGTGCGTGTGCATGTGTGTGTCGTACCCCAGCTGTGTGAGAACTCTTTCCTGCATGTTGAGATATCGGTGTCTCTCTTCCTCCACAAGCATCCTCTGTTTCTGTGTCGGATCATCCTGTCGTCTCAGCATTTCAGCCAGTTTCACACCGATCTCCTGTTCTGCACGCTTTATCTGAGCACGTACACACTCCTGATTCTGAAGCTAAAAACACAGACAGACAGACACACAAGCATTTCATTTAAGATCAATTATTGGCGAAAAGTTTGGGGTTGGTAGGATTTAATATTTATAAATAGTCAGTTACGCTCACCTAGGATGCATTTATTTAAAGGTCCCATGAAATTAAAATCAAGTTTTTTAGATGTTAGTATCAGTATTGCTAGTTTTTAAGAAATCTATAAGCTAGTGCGCTCCAAAACAGTGACCAAATTCACGTTTAGATGATATAAAACTGATAGAAACACTTAAAGCTTATAGTTTGTCACTTCCGCCTAAATGGATCAATGTTTTATTCACATACTTCAGTTTCTCATCAAATTGTGACCAATCAAATGCTCTCTAGTATCTAGCATGCCCCGCCCCCTTTAAGACACTTCTCATTTGCTTTTCATTTGATGTGCTTGAACTCAACCACTCTCACTGGCAGAGCGGTGATAAAACAAAACGCTATTGGCTGTTTTTTAAAAAGGGGAGGAGCTACACTATGTCCCACCCTCTTTTCATGTTTCGGTTAAGATTACGTCAAACATCGAATAAAAATGCACATTTCAAAGCACTTCACAGGACCTTTAATTAAAAGGACAATGCCATTTTAACTCTACTAAAATTCTACTGAAATATTTAGCATTCTGTTTGCAATAAAAACACAAAATTTCAAATGATTTTTAAGAAACGTGCATAACACTGTAAAATATGTGTTTATGGCAAAAAGATTTACATTGGTCCCACGGACAGCCCACTAAAAGCAACACATTAAACAAATACTACATACAATGGAAAAAAAGAGACAGGACCCATAAGAAGCTGAATTTCAAGGCTCAGGGTGATCTCCATTATGTTAATCTCAACAAAGTTAGACTAGCAATATCTAAAAGCTGTTATTATCATTATAATTATTATTATTATTATTATTATGCGGAATGAACCACCAACTTCTCCAGCATATGTTTTACGCAGCGGATGCCACAACCCAGTACTTGGAAACATCCATACACTCTCTCATTCACACCGGAGCACCCGGAGGAAACCCACGCAAACACGGGGAAAACATGCAAACTCCACACAGAAATGCCAACTGGCCCAGCCGGGACTCGAACCAGCGACCTTCTTGCTGTGAGGCAACAGTGCTAACCACTGAGCCACTGTGCAGCCCATTATTATTATTAGTAGTAGTAGCTAGAGAACTAACGTTTTTTTTTCTGATTTAATATAATAAAATATAAATGGTCCGCAAAGGTGCCGTCTTTTGATTTAGTGCTGTACTGCTGCTAAGCTTCCAATCAAAAGCATTCCATTTAAACTCCGATGCCTAATAATCATCAGTGTAACGATAATAGTAAGTTTAATCTTTGCAGGACAACTCTTCAATTACCCAAAATAAACACTGGGTGTATTACAACTTAAGAGGTATATTCGTATATAGACTTAGATGTAAAACATCTTTTTGCACAGTAAAGTGAACTGTCAACAGCAATAAGGTATAGCTAAGAGTGGTCCAGACCAACCCTACGAAAGTATGACTTACAGAAGGTATACTTTTAGCTAAGGACACTTCGGGAAACACATATTATTAATGATAAAGTAAAACTTAAGGTACAACTTAAAAATGACAAGAAGGTTTCGGGAAATGTAACCCTGGTCTATTACGCCTAATACAACTTTTTTGCGTGTGTGTTTTTTTTTATAAATCTCTGTAAACAGGATACTTTTCCAATGTTTTCAACTATATGCAATGTTATTTTTAAATTATCCCTTTTTAAAAAAATACATCATTGTTATGTAAACATATCCTGAGACATATTACATATTATAAATCCATATTTCACATGATTCATTCATTCATTCATTTTCTTTTCGGCTTAGTCCCTTTATTAATCTGGGGTCGCCACAGCGGGATGAACCGCCAACTTATCCAGCATATGTTTTTACGCAGCGGATGCCCTTTCAGCTGCAACCCATCACTGGGAAACATTCATACACACTCATTCACACACATACGCTACGGACAATTTTAGCTTACCCAATTCACCTATACCGCATGTCTTTGGACTTGTGGGGGAAACCGGAGCACCCGGAGGAAACCCACGCGAACACGGGGAGAACATGCAAACTCCACACAGAAATGCCAACTGACCCAGCCGAGGCTCGAACCAGCGACCTTCTTGCTGTGAGGCGAACGTGCTACCCACTGCGCCACCGCATCGCCTATTTCACATGATACTGATTGGAATTTTTTTTTTATTACCTGTAGTTGTCTCATATGTTGTAGTTGGAGGCGGAGCTCAGAGACATTCTTCCGGAACAGATGAAGGTTAACATGCAAGGGGGCGGGTCCTAAAGGTGGTGTGGGGGTGGGGCTACACTCAGGAGGAGCAGCAGCAACGACTTTTGGTGCTAATACTGGAGAGCCTCCTAAAAACAAAGAAACAAACAACCATCGTCATTCATCGACATCATACGGGAATGAGGCAGCACTGTTTTATCCAACTGAATACATTTTGAGGTTGTTATAATTCTACTCTGTTCAGTCTAAAAACACACAACATATTAAACAACATATTTGGTTTTTCCCTGTTTTCAGTAAAACCAAACTAGATATTGAGTGTGTATGACGTCATTAAAACGGCCGCACAGGACACGCTCATTGTCATTGGTTAAAATTGCTTATTTTTCTGGATTTAAACATTCTTTTAAAACCTTTGGGATCATATAAATTCAAAAGTCAGCAAAATATACACTCCAAAAAAATAGATTTTTGCTGCTTGTTCAAACTACATATTTAACATGAGCTTAATCATCACAATTCTTCATCAACTTAATTGTTTTATGGTCAATGCACTTAAAATTGTAAACACAGTTATCTTAATTGATTTGTGTTGAGACAACATTAAGGAATTGTGAGGAACCCAGCATTTTTATATAGTGTATAACACTGTTCTAGTGTTTAATAGTGTTTTAATAATTATAATAATTCCTTACATTTACTGTACATAGCGCTTTTCTGGGTACTTAAAGCGCTTTACAGATGTTGGTGGGAATATCCTCATTCATCACTAATGTGCAGAATCCACCTGGATGACGCAATGGATGATGACATTTTTAAGCGCACTACACACCAGCTTATTGGTGGAAAGGAGACAGAGTGATGAAGCCAATTGTGATATGGGAATGGTTAGGAGGCCATGACTAGGGCCAGACAGATTCTGCAGACATTTTTTGTTATTTTTGTGCATAATTTTGTTAAAAAAATGTTTGTGTATTTATGTGTAACGATTTTGGGAGTATAGTAACTAAAGATTTAATATATGAAATAAAAAATAATATCTTTTTCACTTTTATTTAATGTTTACAATGCAAATCCAATTAGATCCACTTGTTTGGTAAACAAAGCAAGTGTCTTATATAATATATTTACTGTAAGACAGAAAATATTATTTTACAAACTCTATTGTAAATAAATAATTTACACACATTTACACAAGTAAATAAATAGACTCGATGGGCTACAAATCTGCAGAAATCTGTGGATTTCTGTGTACGCAGATTCTATGTGGGCCTGGCCATGACCAACAGAGCCCAGTGGGCAAATTTGGCCAGGATACCCTGGACACACCCCTACTCTTTTTTCCAAAGATATCCTGGTATTTTTAACAACCACAGAGAGTCAGGACCTTGGCTTAACATCTAATCCGAAAGATGGTGCTCACTGAACACTAAAGAGTCCCCATAACTACACTGGTTGAGCACCCCCTGCTGGCCTCACTAACACTTCTTCCAGCAGCAACCTAGTTTTCCCACGTGGTCTTCCATCCAGGTACTACGCCAACCTGATTTCACCAATTAGGACATGGTCCTGGATTAACATCTATGTTGATCTTGAATCAACATTCCAACCAGCCAATCAGAATTAAGAGATACGTTTACAGTTTATGTTAAGTTTAGGCTTACGGTTTGATTTATGCACTTCTACATGATTGTTATCCAACTATAATTCCCCTCTGATTTTGGGAATAATTTACAGTTAGGTTGGGTTTAGGGGTAGGGAATAGGTATGGATTACATTTTCAAACAAAAAATGATGTTCCAGGATCAACATAAATGTTAATCCAGGATCGCATCGTACTTGGCAAAATCATGACGTGGCAGGTACTAACTGCTTAGCTTCAGTGGGCTAATTTGTTATTGAAAAAAATCATACATAATGTGCCTTTAAAGTATTACTTGTTAGGCCCATATTTGACAAGAACCCTTGGCATGACCACATTTCAAACTCCACCGAGCATAACTGATAAACAAAACAGAGGCATTCAGGTCAGCTTTTGCAAAAGTACATATTTATGTGGGTGCACAAACAAACATGTAGAGATGTTTGTTCTTTTGTGGCTGTTGCTATCAAAGGGACTTGCTCTCTGTTTGTGTCAGCGTGTATGTGTGGAGGAAGTGGGAGAAAATGTGGCAGGCTGTATTTCTGAGTGACAGATGAGTGGGAGAAATCAGATTGTTGGGATGCACAACAGCCGCTGCATTATATTATTTGCTGCTGTGAAAACCACCATACATACATACATACATTTTAAATGTATTTAAATGTGAATAGGTCTCCAGAAACCATTTTCGTTGTGTTGGTTGAAAGTCTCTTCACATCCTGATAGCAATTATTAAATTAAGTGGTCCAAATATATTTATATGAATTTAATACTCTGTGGAAGGTGTAGGACTAAACATAAGTTGGTCCAAAGGTCCGAACATTATGATAGGCTGTCCAAAATGTGTAATCGCATACTTCTGCGCATCCTGTTTGCGCACAAAGCATTACGTCATCGGTGTGTTCATGGATGCGCTTCAGACAGAATGACAGGCAAATAGTATTTTTAAGTTTGGGATTGTAATTACTAGGTAAAGTTTTCTCTCTGGTGAATGTTGTGTGATGTATTGTAGTGATGTTGTCTAGTGCGCATTTATGTGTTCAGGAAATGTGGCTTTGGATAGCAATTTGAGTGTGGGATGTAGGCTTACAGTGCTATTAGGATAACGTTAGCATTTTCCAAGATCTCCCATTGCACCTTTAATATTCAGTAATACTGTTGATTTTGACACTTGGATAAGAACAAGACTGGATAATCACACTGCTGTCGTCTACAGAGCTGCTTTATAGCTGGAGCTAGTTTGTTTCAAAATTGATAAATTTTGGCAACATCAACACTGTGATTGAGCTGAATTGAATCAAGATTGAGATTTCATAATTTGAGGATTATACATTCATTGAACTGAACCAATACGGAACTGATTTGAGCTAAATAATTACATTATTTTGTATATTTTAGAGCTGCTTTAAAGCAGAATTTAAACTGGTCTATTATTTAATGAAAATATAATAATTAACTGATTTATTTTGTTTATTACTACAATGCTGCTCTGAAATCTGTATTGTAAATTAATAAATACAATAATTTGACACATTGTGGTTAACCGATATTGAACTTTGGATGGTCATTATATATAATATAATATAATATAATATAATATAATATAATATAATATAATATAATATAATATATAGTGTTATCATGATTTCATTTAAATATGATAATATAGACATAACATCAAATTTATATTTATTTAAAAAATAATGCGAACTAATTAATATTAGAATTACATGACAAAAATAATTATTATTTGATGCAAAAGCAAGATAAATATAATTACACTTTCTTGATTTTATAATATAAATGTAATATTTTTACTTATAAATAAATTGCTGAAAGGATAAATAAAAACATTAACTAAAGGCCCATTTACCTGAATAGCGATAAATATAATTATGATTACTCGCATACACACCAGATACTGTTCTGTTGAATCAAAGTGTGTCCTGCAGTTTTGTCTTCTGCTGTTTAAATGCTCAACTCCATGGATTCTGATTGGCTGTGAGTGTTTTATTGTTCATAAGCTGAACGATCTGAATCCAACTATATTGTTTCTCAATATCCTGCGATCAAATATTGATGGAAAGAAGTGATTTACCTGTGCTAGATGTGCTGTGAGCTGGTGATCCAGACTTCACTGGTTTCTCACTGGAAATAAAAAAGAATATGAAATAACTAAATGTGCATATACACACACACACACATACACAGTCTATCATGCTACAAAACACGTACAGTTAGTCTTTGTTACAGTGGCACAGGCATCGCCATTCATACAGACACCAGTTACAGTGAAGATGAGTAGTCAATTTAGTTCATGCACAGTTAGTAGTCATCTTACACACCAACTTTTTTTCACCACCACCATTAATCCATCATAGTCCTCCTATTTTGTTGTCTTATATGATTCAGGTGTGATATTCTGAGAACTACATTACCCAAGCTGCCCTGCTTACCTGGAGTGCTCCTTGCTGCTGTTAGTGCTGTGGCTCTTTAAGAGAGCGTGCTGCACAAGACCAGTCAGACTGGCTATTTGCTCCTCCATGGCCTTCATTCTCTCTCTGCAGAGAGATAGAGCATATTGCATGCTTACTACTGATGGGGGAGTGTGGGGCGGTCGAGGGGAATGCATATTGAAATAACAATGGGACTACAGTATGTACCTGAGATGATTTACATGACATCGTATCTACTGTACGACACTAAATCCATTTTGTCCATTAATTTACATGGCAACAATGCTTTAGGGAACTTTAAAAAAAAAAAATGGCTTTAAAGGAACACTCCAAAGGTACTTTGCTGCTGTACCATGGCTGAAGGAGGCTCAATGATATTATGCTGCACATGAAAATAGTCCCCCAGATAGGTAACAAGGTAACAACGCTACGTAATATCATTGCTCCTGCTGCAGCCATGGTATGGCAGCAAAGTTAAAGCTGATTTATACTTCTGTGTGGAGTGATCGCCGTGACCCACAGCACACGCCTTGCGCGTAGTCGTGCATTTATACTTTTGCATGCTGTTTGTGTTGCTCTGCAAATAACACTTCCAAAACGCTAACTAGCAGTAAGTTTTTATGTTCCTCTGTGTTGAGTTTCTTCGCAGTTTTTTTTTTTTTTTTTTTTTTAATGCTAATTTAATGTACAAGTAGCTAAAACTCGCTCATTCAGAGGCGAGAACCTGCGGACATGCAACAACTTTAATCATAAGGTAAACACAAAACATTTCCATCTGTTTCCATCTGGAGCTCCTTCACAGGACTCGACACTTGTAAACACTCGCTCCATCAGGCTCGCAGCTCTCAGCACTGCCCACACTCATCACCGCTACCAAGCCAATCAATAACAGTGCTTGCGCTACGCGCCTTTGCGACGTGTAGTTACATTTTTTGAGAGGTGCGCATCAGCGTCAGCCACAGCAGGGGCTGTGCAACCACGTGAAGGCTGTGCCGGACCATACGTGTGCGCTTGACGCAGAAGTATAAATCAGCCTTTACTTGATTATTATGCCAGCGGGTATAGAGTATAGTATAGTTCCTAGCCATATTGACCTGGAAAATAGCAACTTTTCACTTTCCGTTGGTCTTATGCTGTGTTCACACCAGACGTGGCATGCATGAATAAATCGCGCTATTCATGTGTAAATAGACGTGTAAACATTTTGAGTTTACTCGCTTCATTCGCACATCAAATTCGCTTCATTCACATCTAAAATTCACTTCACAATAGACCCGGATTCGAGTCATGGGCAGGGCTTCTGTCCGCCTGGTGACTCTAGTTTCGTTGCTAAATGGCTAACATGGTTTTTATCGAGCGATTAGCTCTGCTTTATGTGCTTTAGGAAGGCTAAAAAAAAAAACAGCGTAGATTCGTTCGGCGCCTCTGTCTTGAGTCCACTAGATCATTTCAGAGGTGCACCCAGCTCTGTGAGTTCATAAACTCCTCCAGAAACTATATCTGGATGATGCTTTCAGCTGTGGTTCCGACTGAGCCGAGCCCAGATGAGCTGTTCTCCTGTGTAGGCAGGACAACTTTCCCTCGGGGCACCAACAACAGGTGCTAAGTCATAATCATGCCCATACTAGAGCAAGCTCCTGATTGGTTAACGCGGCGCGAATGTCCGCTAAAGTTCAGATTATCCAAATCGAGCGTTTTAGGCATTTAAGCGTATCAAACGCGTAAAACGCTCAATTCGCGCGAATCACGCCGCAGAATGTCTATTCGTGTCTTTGCATTGAATTAACATGTAAATCACTCGCGCTTGATGCTTCATCCACGTCTGGTGTGAACGCACCATTAGTAGATGATGTAAATACAGAAGATTCAAGCTTTAAATAGGAAAATGATCAAAACTCATTTATGACATTTTTGCACAAGATGCTAATGGTCTAATCCGATTTAATGATTTATGCTAAGCTAAGCTAAAAGTACTCCACCAGACACAGAGATTGGGTGAATGAATTAAAAATGGTAAAACTCAACTGTTTTACTCGAGGGGAAAATGGGTATATTTCCCAAAAAAAAGGAGCGTTCCTTTAAAATGCAAGTTTTTGAAAACCGTCATCTCTGTGTAAGCTACAAAAAATTTATTTTTGTGAAAACAATGATGTCATGCACAATTTGCACATGTGTATTATGTGTTCAGTCTTGAGATATGCAGAGTACTTGATAACAAAAACAACAAAGGTGAACTGTGTGTGAATGTTTCTGTACAAAACGGCATCATACAGTGGCTGAGAGTGTTTAAATGTGCTGCAGTTTAAAAAAAAACACATGCAAAGACTAAAACGTTAACAAACTGAAAAAAACATCTTCATTAATTTGACAACACGCGCAAATTCTCACAACACATGCAAATGCAAAAACCAGCTACAAATAGAGCAGACCACAGCACAAATATGTTGGTGGGACCCCAAAAATTTTTGAACTCGGCTGGTTTATGTTGTGATTGTACTGTTGTTTTTATATTTAGACCTAATAATTTGAAGAATTAACCCACCTCTCAGATCTCTAACAACATAGCTGACTCTAAACAGGAAGCAGCCGGGTTCATCACTTTTTGGGGTCCCCCGACAAATTACCACTGCGGTCTGTGATATTTGCAGCACATTTCTGTATTTACATGTGTTCTGAGTATTTGCAAGCGTGAGTGTTGTCAAACTTTTTTCTCATTGCTCTCTCGGCCACCGTGGCATCAATAATTATTGGCCTGGCATGCATAATACAGTGTTTTTACAGATCCATGTGACTAGGGATCATTTGGACAACATTGCCATCTGTACCTGAAACTAAAATGCTTTAAACTTTTAAGTTTTGAATACATTGGTCTATGAAAGAGCCATGCCTCTTTCTGTAAATAAAAAAGTAAAAAAAATAATTGTCTTTTTTTTTCTCAGAATTGTGCAATATGAACTCGCATTTTCTACTTATTTAGACATAATGCTTAAGACTATATATTGTAATTCTATCTCAATTTCTAACTAATATAATATAATAATTCCCACTCAATATTCTTATAATTAACAATTATAAAGTGATGTAAATGTCAGAATTGCAAGTTTATATCTCACAATTCTGACTACAACATGTAATTGTGAGTTTATATCTCACAACTGTGAGAAATACAATCTGAATTTCGGATTGTAAACTCACAAATGCAAGAAAAAGTCAGAATTGTGACATAAAATGTCCCAATTGTTATTGCCTTTATTATTTTTCCATATTTTGTTGATAACAGGTTAGACTATAATTGTTCATACTGTACATGACAATGTCACGGATTTTAGTTCAGCTCAAACTCAACTCAAAATCACCTACGTAACAAATGGCTTCCATAAATGATTTGAGGTCAATTCAAATTGCAAAAAGAATAAAGCGAAAGACAGTAATATCTGAACACCTGCTTGTTATCTTTGTTGCATGTACAAAAATGGTAATCTAAAAAAAACACATTACACCATAGCCAATAACTTGTCAGACCAAATTATAAATAAACTCCTTTGAAGTTTATAAGTACAATCTGAGCTCCATACACCCATTATCATACAACACGGCAGGTTTGTATTTGCTCTTTCTGTGCCAATGCACACAATGTTCAAACCACTATTTCTTTGCTCTACAAAATAATCTAAGAAACATCTGTCCTGCATGTGCTTTGCTCTGTAAAAACAGTTTAACATGTTTGCTCTGTGTATTGACTGTCCTCTACTGCAAAGTGCTTCGCTGAGTACAATAAATTTGACTAACAGTGGACATACAAAAGGTACGATTAAGTTTGCTTAAAGGTCCTCATGTATTTCAAGTGAAAACAAACTAGTGTAACATCATTTTATTTAGAACACAAAATCAAACCAAACCAAAGTTGGTCTGGAATTAATGTGATGTGCTGGATTAATGTGCTGATGTATCTCCAATTTTTTTTTAAATATCAAAATATAAAATATCAAAGTAATGTGGCCAATGTGACGAATAGTAGACAGGGGACATAACTAAGCAACAGAACTGTCCAATAATGATGAAGTAATTTGTCCCAAATCTTTTCTTCACAACAAAAAGTACATACTAGTGGTGTAACGAATCACGACCCATATTTTGGCACGCACCTGACCCCCGGATTAATTTGTTGTTGTTGTTTTTTTTAACTTGTAGATTAAGCCTAAATTTGTAATGATCGCATAGAGATCACCTCCTGTATCATTCAAATCACTTGCATGAAAGCATTTTGTCTTCCCTGTAAAATTTAATGATGACAGAAGAAGTTGTGGTAAAAACTAAAATCACTGTTTAATGCAACTTGATGCTCAAAATGAAAGTTGTAGCAATTACATTGTTTAACCAATAGGTGGCGACAACCAGCAATCAAAAATGTGTCACTGAATAATTCTTCAAAAATGATACATCTAAGTAATAAAACATATGAGTGAGCTATTGAATCAGTAATTGAAAATAAGACTAAAAAATAAATATGATGTGGTGTTGTACAAGATTATAATGTTAAATTTATACATAGCATTATCAGCAACAGTAGCGAAGATCATTTTTCACAGTATTAAATATTTTGTTTTATTTATTCAGCTGGTTATTTATTGATTATATTTGTATTAAAATGTGTTAAAACAAAATGTTTGTTGCTGTAGCTACTGTTTTTGTTATAAATAGAAAGCAAACAACATTTGTCTTCTCCCCTTTTTGCTGATCCGAAAACTGAAATCAGTTGGATGGCAGTTCACTTCGCTTTACCATATGAAAGGGTCTTAAATGAAGAATGTGTTTAAAAACACATTAATACAAATCAGATTAAACTATACACTGTAAAAATATCCGTAAATTAGCAGTTTTCCATATTTTGTGATTCATGTTTTTATTTTGTTATTTTCCCCTGTTTATTTGTGTTTTTGAATTGCATTTTGGGATCTTGATCTGTCTTCCAACAATGTTTAACCTTGAAAAGTTTGAAAAAGTGACTTTTAGTAACATTCTTAGTAGTTTAAAGTGACTTATTGCCCGGGTTGGTGTTGTATAAAATGTACAAATGCATACATTTTCGGTTATTTTACAGACTCTTTTATACATTATATTATTTTAAACTACTAAAATGTCAATAAAAGCCACTTTGTTAAACTGGAAGTTCAATTTTCAACATCAAAAGCAGAGATCAAGGTCCCATAATGCAATTCTCAACCGTAAATAAACGGAAAACGCTGCTAATTAACATATATTTTTTACAGTGTAGACTCAAAATCTTTTTCTTATTATTTGTACTTTTGAACTCAAACCCAACTAAAACGTTTTATCAAACCGAAATAATTTGCACAAACATAATAATAATGGCTGCTAGTATTTAGACAAGACACGGTCGATGAGTTTTGGGATGCGGTTAGGAAATGTAATGATGCAGAGGAAGACAATAAACTGATGCAGAGTTAGAAAATGAACAAGTCATGGATACTAATATATCCTGGGATGGACAGTTAGTTCTTTTCATGCTCGGAAACCCCATTTGTGCCTAAATAAAGGAACTTACCGTGTCTGAGGGTCTGTCGGGGGAGCCAGAGGATTGTGAACCTGAAGATCAGGGGTGGCTGGAGACCCCATTCCACCCCTTGCCTTTACCATGGCGTCCATAGCAGGAGCCTCCTTCCTAAATGATTGTCTAACAGGTGAAGCCCTTTCCAGAGTCATGGAGCTCTGAGGTTGGACCGTGTGGATGTCCACCATTCTCATCTCGCCCATTCGGTGCGGGGAAGGGGGCGGGGTTTTGGAGCCAAGCATGGGGAGTTGGCTATTCCTGCTTTTCTGTCGGAAGAGATGGTCCGGGGGCTCCATGGGAACACCGGGGTTGCTGTAAGAGCGCATGGTGGCACGGTGGTAGGCGTGGTCCACTGTGTCAGGGGGCGGGGCATGGTGATGTAACATATAAGGGTCAGCGTAGTGACTTTCAGCTCTGGCGGGCAGCGACATGCTCTTCGCAGCTACATCCTCGTCCGGTTTGACGTCCCGCCGCTCCAGGATGGCACTCGGGCAGGGGGAGGACGCTCGGGCAGGGGCAGGGAGTGTGTGTCCGGCTCGCTCACGTGGCATTGTGGCAACACCTCCACCTGGGGTGCGTGGACCAAAGGGAATTCGAGACGGGGAGGGGGGCATCCCGTGAGGTGTGGTGGGTGACATGGAGCCCTGCATGTGGGGTGGTGGAGGACCCATCGGGGGCTGCCGGAGTGGGTGACCATCCCGTCCAGCAAACATCATCTCCCTGTGAACCTGAACAAGAGAAAACGGATGTAAGAATTCACTGTATATGAGAAAACAAGTGGAAAAACAGCTTACATTGAAGAGCTTAGACTAGTCTAAAGTAGTTTTTGGGTCTCCCTGGGCTATATAGAAATCTGATACATGGAAATATATGCAAATTATATAACAATCAAGTACATATTTGGTTTGACATAGATCAAATATGTGATTTATGCAACATATATTTTAAAATATAGGTTGTTTGCAATCACGTGGTTCTGGTGACGTGCGAAATTCAGATGGGGGAAATTCAGACAGCAATTTATACCATATTTCAAAGGAGATATGAGTAGAAAATAACCACATATGTTGGGCATGATCCTTATATTATGAAGAGGACCGAGTTTTTTAATGAACTATTGATTTGTCATCAAGGCGGTAGATACTTTAAGCTATCACTTGAAAAAATACTATAGTAAATACTATACTGTTTTGAAGCATACTTTAGATAATTACTTTAATTAAACTGTCGTAGTAATTATATTGTTGCTGTGGTACATTAGTAATAAACAAATTATTTAATACGCTTGTTTTCTATGCTATAATCATCACAATGCACCACAGTTTACACTAATGTTACAGTATTTATTACAGTTTACCACTTGTGGTTCAAAAACATGTTTATTATAAATTACTATAGTTTTTTCCCCATCCGGATAATGTTATATCTTCTAGACATCAAGAAATAACAGATGAAAGCATACAAAAGCGTGGACGCATAGTCTACATTATTATTTATTTATTTTTGTAAAGGGGAAAAAGTGCTCCACAATAATAATCTTCTAGTTTTGCTCGCAAGGGTAGCATTTCTTTTTTGTTCAGTCGATGAACTTACCATCAACAAACATTCACCGCTGCTGCGCATCTCGATGTTAACGTTACAGTTTATTCTGCCGAAACGCCAGTAAAGACTTGGGTTATTGCAAAACAAGACGAAGATTACATGGCAGGGTAAGTTATTTAAGTTCTCCTAGATTTTGTATGAGTTGTGGTGGTGTTTGTATCTGATTTTTATATAACACATTAACATAATATACTTAGCTAGGCCTGTATACAATCTTTATTAGTGCTGTCAAACGAATTATTGCGTTCAAAAAAAGTTTGTACACATGATGTACTGAAAAAAAATCTTTATTACGTGCCGCATTCCGTTTTTCAGCCAGTTTCTTGAACTTTCCCCCCTTTATGAGCAAAAACGTTTGGAACTCTTTACAAGCTGTTCGGCATTTCTCATTTTAGCCGATTTAAACAATTAAAAACAACATAAAACATAAACATTTTGATGTTCTCATAGCGATTCCTATGTAGAAGAATCACTTCCAGCCCTCTATATGAATTTTGCGCGCCATCAGTGACGTCATGTGAAAACAACCTATTGCAAAAATGCATATATATTTGTTATTTGAACATATATGTACATATTTATAATTCTTTTTTTAAACATTTATTTGTGATTTTTTCAAAGCTTTAACAAAACATTTTAAACAATCAAGGTTGTAATTTTTCTCTATAGTGACCATTGCCGTCGAAATAAATTAACAACAAAATGTATTAAACTAAAATTGCAACAGAAATAGATAAAAATATAGTAAAGCAAAATGGAATAAAATAAAAAAATAAAATAAAATAAACATATTTAGAATTCTAATGGTTGAAAAAATATATATGAAATAGCCGAAATATATGTTGTATATTTGTGTATATGTGTGAAATCCAAATATGAACTTGTATGTCATATATGTCATTTGCATATAGTTGTAACGGAGGCCAGCTAGCGAAGTGCTATGCAGGTAAACTCCCATGCAAAGAATCGCCGGTCCGATCCCAGCTCAGACCGGGTTGGGTACAGTAGGACCGATGGGCTACATGTGGAGGCTCATCCGGGATGGGAGTGAGGTTTAGGGGGGTGAGTGTAACAGAAGCCAGCTAGTGAAGTGCTATGCAGGTAAACCTCACTCCTCTGACCTCTAAAGGTGCTCTAGTGACAGACGCTAGAGCCCATGGTCTTTAGCCTCCTTGTTAGAGCAACCAACTCCCATAGAAAGAATCGCCAGTTTGATCCCAGCTCAGACCGGGTTGGGTACAGTAGGACCGGTGGGTTACATTGTCATATATCAGATTTCTATGTGGGTAGATTAGAGTGATTAAATTAGTAAAACATTACTACAAATGTTATTTTGAATTAGATTTGTCTCTATATGTTCAGTTTTGTAATTTTATTGCAAAATATTTTCTTCTTCCCAGTACGTTTTTAAAGTTTATGTTTTTCATTTAATACTTACTGTATATTTGAATAATACTATATTTCAGTAAACTAAACCAGGATTCAATCATGATGGTTAAAACAACACTGACAAGTACACACAAAAAAAGACAGCAAATGCAATCCTCAAAGTTCTGGTTTAGTCTAGAAAGTCTTTTCTGTTCAGTCACCACAGCGAGAATGAAAGAAGTGTTACATTTCCATCTCACATGTGAAAAGGAAGGGCTGAAAGAGGTCACAGAAAGAAACACTGGGGATTTGTTTTCCAACTTGGTTGGTTCAAATAATATATCATTGTGCTGCAGCTAAATTCAGAGCACCTGTAATATGTGCTGGTTTTAAAAGAGGCGGCACACATGGCCTGCCTGACATGACCTGACCACCCAAGAAGGCCCCCAGAGTAGAAAAATCACACTAATACACTTCAGATGGAAACTAATATTCTGAGAGAAAAAAAAAAATACAAGCGTGTGTGTCTGAGACAGAGCATGGGTGGATATGGTTTGTATACATTCCACAACGTAATTAAAAGGAAGAAGTGGGTAGAGTATTGCAGTAAACAGATTCATTTGTCCATAAGTGATGCTACTGGTTTACCACAAACTACTAAAAGCAAAATATGGACTAATATACGACTGATAAACAGCAATTCTTTAAGAATTAATAAACAGAGACAAGGAAAAAAAGTACAACAACATTAGACAATCAAGACATATAGCAAATTATTATTTAACATTTATTTCCTCAGAATTCTCATAACACTGACTCCAATTATCGGAATTCTGACTTCGTTTCTTTACATTTCAATTTGCAAATTCACTGAAATATTTAATGTTCATATTTTGTAAGTTCTGAGTTTATAGGCTTTCTCTGGATTCTAACTATATTTCTAAAAACATTTCTCAGAATTGCGAGATATCAGACATTTGTGAGATATTGTTTATACCTCACAATTTAAAATTTATGGGCTCTATTTTAACGATTTAGGCGCAAAGTGTAAAGCGCATGGCGCAAAAGCATTAAGGGCGTGTCTGAATCCACTTTTGCTATTTTAAGGACGGAAAAATACAGTTTGCGCCCCGGCGCATGGTCTAACAGGGTTGTGCTTATTCTCTTACTGAGTTCTGGGTGTGTTTTGAGCATAACGTGCATTAAACCAATCAGAGTCTCATATCCCATTCCCTTTAAGAGTCAGTTGCATCACGTCATGGTGCATTTGCTATTTACATGGCGGACTTTGTAAGTGGAAAAACTGAACGCTTCACTAGCGAGAAAACAGTTAAACAGACCATCTGCAGCGTGAGGATAAAGAACGAGCCTTCTACATTTCAGGCCTCTTTACTTTCTTTTTACTTTACTTTTACTCTTTACTTTACTCCTTTACTTTCGTGGATAAGGAAACGGTGTTGTATGCACTCCACTGAAGACATCCATTAGCCTACGTTTTAATTTTGTTTGTTAAGCACAAAGATTTGTTTCATAACTATTTCTAAATTCAGTTCTAATTTCCAGCAAACGAATAAATGAACAATAATAACGAAGTGTGGTCCAAAAACAGAGTTATATCCAAACACACATCCTATTCTTATGCCCCATTTGGTGATGCATACGTCTCCAAAACCCAACAGGCGGACAAATCTAAACTTGTTTTTTATTAAAACAAATTTAAATATACATATAATAAATAATACTAATAGTAATAATAATAACATTATACAAATGCAAATTGTCATGAATAAACTGAAAAAAGCCCCCCCCGAGATGAAGAAGACATGGAGGTAGTGATTTTTATATTTATGTAGAAAATAATAATTTTTGTAACATTTTAATCCTTACATTTTTTTCCAGATGTAAAGATATTTGTGTATTACTGTACATAATGTGTGTATTAAGCAATGTGTAAGCGTTTAGACCTGCACAGGCGCATAACTAACATACTTTGCGCTGGACTTTAGAGCAGCTTTTAGTTGGTCGATGGCGCGGTCTATTTCAGTTCCTCAAATTAGCAACGCACCAACAATGTGCCTTAACACACTTCCTTTATAGATTGGCAAACCCATGAGTCCACAAAGTTGCGCAAATGGATTTGCTGTTTAAACAACGTGGCGCAAGTGCCGCAAAACGTCAAAATTACAGTTGCACTGGTCTGAAAATTGCAACAAATCGCACCATACACATCTTGCGCCTTTTTTTCTCTGATTTGAGACCTTATTTCTTACAGTTGTGAGTTTTTTTATGCTATTCTGAGTTCTTTTTATTTAATCAGACTGGCGTGATATACACTTGCATCTTGGAATTTATTAGTCAGATATTCAACAAGATATGAGATTTGTGAGATGCAAACTTGAAACAGAGAAAGATAAGGTGAGAATTGTGTAAAAAGTTGCAAATAACTTTTTACAGATTTTATTAAATGGTAGGAACAAGCTTCCAAAGGTAACAGAGTGCAACAAAAAGTAAAACCAAAAACCAACAAAAAAAACTACTGAGACATTTAAACACTTCAAGTGCAACGGGAGCAAATGAAAGATTTCCTATCGGTGCTTCAGAATGCAGAACTTCACGCCTGAGGATACTGAACAGACAAACTCAGATGTATGTGGCTCCAAACTCAACAATGAGGAGCAACAGGAAAAACCATATGACTTGACAGATGAACAGAATTCAGAGAGAGAGAGAGAGAGAAATAAGAACTGGTTTTGAGTGAAACTGCACGTGTTCTTTTTTTCAGAGCGTAAAATAACAGGAAACAAAAAAGCCATTCAGACTTTTCCATCACCTCAGGCCCAATTTCATTTTGCACAAAGCCTGATTTTTATTTACTTTTTTTTTTTTTTTTAATCAGTAACTCATTTAAAGCAGAAGTTTCAAAATCAAATCAGGTGGCATTTTGCTTTGGATGCAGTAGCTTATGAAGGGAAAGCGGTTATTGTCTGACTATGTCATCCAAAAGTAGAAAACAAGCAAACTGAGATGTACAGAAGAAACAGACCAGGGCATTCCTTTAAGCCACAGAGCTTTATAATAATGGAAAGACAACAAAATAATGTACTTGGGTTGAAAGTGTTGCCCTGCCTCTGTGTATGCGAAACAATGAGAGCTTTGTGCAGGTTGAGTCAGAGCTCAGGCTACACCCAGAACTGGTCAAACTTCCAAATCTGTATCTGCTTTTGACACCAGCATACTGTTCTGCAACCTCGTATCACTATGGTAGTCAATGCTATCAATAAACATGCAGTTCAGTCACCGAGTTTACCACTTTACACACGTTCTGTACAACATGTAAACAAACAAAATTATAAATAATAATAAAAATGTGCCTTTAATTCAGCTGTAATTCAGGTCCGTATTTGTACTGAAGTAGTGATATAATATGTGATGTAACATGGCAAACATTTCCTCTATTTCCCATAGAACTGTTTTCTATTTAAATATAATTTGAAATTAAAGGGCACCTTATTTACTTTTACAAGTTGTTTATACATAAGTGTTTGTTGGAAGTGTGTTCGCACAGCCACCTTGTTTTGATAACAATCCACCCACTTCTTTTTATTTTTATCTACATAAAACAAAAGCAGTCTCTCAGACAAGCTGTTTGAAGAAATGGTGAACTGTGATGTCACAAGCGGTAAACAATGCTGGAAATCACTTCCTAGAACTGCCCAGTTTGTTGCTTACCATCATTGCTGCACTGACATACAGCCATGTCGCTGTGCTACTAGTGTTACATTTGCTGCGTCCGAAATCGCATACTTCCATACTATATAGTATGCTAAAAACAGTATGTGAGCCGAGTGGTATGTCTGAATTCATATAATTTGAAAAACAGTATGCGAGAAGGATGACCTGCTACTTCCGGCGAGATTCTGAAGTGTGCAAGAGTTCCATTCCTACTCACATTCATACTATATAGAACATACTTTTCTAATGGTAGAGTAGTAAATTCAAATTCAAATGTAGTACCTACTGAGTAGTAGGCGATTTCGGACACAGCCATTGTGTTTATACAACTGTTTGACAGCAAGTGTGTAAATACACCACAAAATCAACCACGGACTGTCTCAAAACTTTTTTGTATGAGGAACTACTTTCTTCCACCATAGATTCCCTCTGTCACTTTAGAATCTGTATTTGAATTATTTCCTTGAATCATGTAGAGTATTGTAATGTCTTAGTGATGGCAAAACAGAGAACCTTGCTGATCTTGCTGATCAACAGAGAATCTCACAGATCATGATTATAATGGCAAACGACATAAAACTAAATAAATCCACAGAGTTCTGCCTGTATTTCTCTGCTGCACCTGGGTATTCACTAAATTAACCCCATAAAGCCAAAGCAAATCAAACACTAGATCATTATGGTATAAATACAGTAATGTAAAATACAAAACCAACAGACTGACTTAGAGTCTGATTTATTCTGTATACAATGGCAGCAGTTTAGCAGTAAAACGTTAAAATGTCTACTGAGGAAAGCGTCGCTCCCTTAAAGGATTTGTTCACCCAAAAACTAGCCATGTCAGGACCCGTTGTGCGTTAACTATAAGCAATATGATGCTTGCATCCAAATGCATTAAAATGTTGTATGCATCCTGTACACATGGTTAGGAGAAGGTTTGAATTTTCATTGTACAACTAAAATGGACGCTTTCGTAAATCTGAACATTTGCCTCAGAATACCATTATAAATTTACATATAAATAAAAAAATAAATCAAGCCATGTTTTATGAGGGCTTTCCAAGGGCTTTCAGAATGTTAACATTAGTTATTACTAGTGCTGGGCAAAAATTAATCATGATTAATCAAATTCAAAATAAAAGTTTGTTTTGACAATTTAATTGTGTGTATTGTGCATATTTATTATGTATATATACATTAAAAAAAATTCATTTATATTTAGATATAAAATATATATGTATATAATACAAATTATATATCAATTTAAATATCTACATAACAAAATTATTTTATTTCTATGCATGTGTTTGTATCACATTTATATAATAAATATGTGATAAATATTTATATGTCAAAAATAAAAAAGATATGTCAAAACAAACTTTTATTTTGCATGCTATTAATCGTGATTAATCTTAGCCCAGCACTAATTATTACATCATTTATTATTAATCATAGAAAAAAGCAATATACAAGATAAAACATAAGCGGAAAAAAAATCTAATATGCAAGGAAATGTTTCTGATTTTAAATTAAAAACTAACAATAAAACAAAAGCTAAAATAATACAATATATATAAAAACATACTCTTTCATACTGAAAATAATTACAGAAAATACATTTCAAAAAACTAAATTAAAACAAAAATCTAAAAATGAGGGCGTCACGGTGGCGCAGTGGGTAGCACGATCGCCTCACAGCAAGAAGGTCGCTGGTTCGAGCCTCAGCTGGGTCAGTTGGCATTTCTGTGTGGAGTTTGCATGTTCTCCCCGTGTTCGCGTGGGTTTCCTCTGGGTGCTCCGGTTTCCCCCACAGTCCAAAGACATGTGCTATAGGTGAACTGGGTAAGCTAAATTGTCCGTAGTGTATGTGTGTGAATGAGTTTGTATGGATGTTTCCCAGTGATGGGTCTTTCTTTCTTTCTTTCTTTCTTTCTTTCTTTCTTTCTTTCTTTCTTTCTTTCTTTCTTTCTTTCTTTCTTTCTTTCTTTCTTATATGACTAACCCAGAAAACATATAATTTCAAACTACTGCACATTTTCAACATCAAATGGTGTCAAAGAAGAGATGAAGGTCCCAACATGCTATTTAAAAGCATAAATAAACAAACAAGCAAACAAAAAAAAGATATTTTTTTCTTCACATTTTGTGAATAAAAAAAAGTATTTCTAGAATATGATAATTTGCAACCAAAATACCCAAATCACAGACTTACACACACTGTAAAAAATGCTGGGTTCCACATAGTTCCTTCATGTCCCAAAACAAATTTTAAAGTTAACTCAATCGCTATTACTAATTTAAGTGGATTGAACACAAAACAATTAAGCTGTCCCCCAAAAAAACATTAGAATTGTGTTGCTTCAACTCATTTTAAAGAAGTAGTGCATGCACACAATATACTTACACACACATACACATTTGTCAGGTCACCAGTTTAAGCAGATTGTGCAGTATTCCTCTGACTTTGATTGATTGGGAGGCATAAAAATGCTCTCCAGATGTTACCTGAGCAACACTGTGTGAGTAATATGAAAGTTCTTGCCTGTCTCGACCTCTCAGCATTCTCAGCTCTTCATTACCTTAAAAGGTAGAGAATCTGTTGGAGGAAGGCTGACTCGAAATATTAAACCTGTGATAAAAAAGTGGAATGTGAACATTTGGTTTGAATTTGACCCCAGAAGAATTAATGACGGCGCAGTGGGTAGCACAATCGCCACACAGCAAGAAGGTTGCTGGTTCGAGCCTCGGCTGGGTCAGTTGGCATTTCTGTGTGAAGTTTGCATGTTCTCCCCGTGTTCGCGTGGGTTTCCTCCGGGTGCTCCGGTTTCCCCCACAAGTCCAAAGACATGCACTATAGGTGAATTGGGTAAGCAAAATTGTCCGTAGTGTATGAGTGGGTATGGATGTTTCCCAGTGATGGGTTGCAGCTGGAAGGGCATCCGCTGCGTAAAACATATGCTGGATAAGTTGGCGGTTCATTCCGCTGTGGCGACCCCAGATTAATAAAGGGACTAAGCCGAAAAGAAAATGAATGAATGAATGAAAGAATTAATGACAACTTCTGATTCCCCCTTTTTCCACTCATTCTCTTTGCTCTCTTACTGATAAAATGCTACAATATCTTTTTTTAACCTACAGTTGAAGTCAGAATTATTAGCCCTGCTGAATTATTAGCCCCCTGTACATTTTTTCCCCCAAATTTCTGTTTAACGGAAAGAAGATTTTTTTCAACACATTTCTAAACATAATAGTTTTATTCAGGGTCCGAGTTGTACTTTGACGATCAGGGGGGTCAACTTTTTCGGTAATATTATTTTGTGTAATACATGCTTCAGCGAATCAAATTAAATGACATCTATTTTATTAATGCAACATATTTAATTTTTCAGTGTTTTGTGGGATAGTTTGTGTATTCTGACCTACAATATCCTGTGATTAGCCATTTCAGAGGTTACCGTAGGTCAAACTATACAAACAACGCATCTAATTTTACTTGACTTTTAGGCCATATGTACAAACAAACACCTATTTTACAAGAAAAGTGTTTTGTGAACACTTACCGTGTCTATCGGCTTAGATTATGCATTCACAATGGTATAATCCTTTATAGGGGGGAGGTCAAATGTATATTTACATTATCTACTATTTAATTAGTAATATTAGTATTTTAGATGCAAATCAGAGCAAACTATTTCTTACTATTCAGAGGACTGACCCCCCATACATATTGTTTTCACATCCTTCAGGGGGATCAAGCATTAATTAGGGGGGTCAATCCCCCGTAACCCCCCCCTATAATTCGCACCCTGGTTTTAATAACTAATTTCTAATAATTTTATCTTTGCCATGATGACAGTACATAATATTTTACTAGATATTTTTCAAGATACTAGTATTCAGCTTAAAGTGACATTTAAAGACTAGGTTAACTAGGCAAGTCAGGGGAATTAGGCAAGTCATTGTATAATGATGGTTTGTTCTGTAGACAATCGGAAAATACATATTGCTTTAGGGGGTTAATAATATTGACCCTAATATGGTTTAAAAAACAATAAAAACTGCTTTTATTCTAGCGGAAATAAAACAAATCAGACTTTCTCCAGAAGAAAAAATATTATTAGAAATACTGTGAAGTATTCCTTGCTCTGTTAAACATCATTTGGGAAGAAGAAGAAGAAGAAGAAAGAAAAAAAAAACATCACAGGAGGGCTAATAATTCTGACGTCAATTGTATGTCCGAAAAAAAAGTCCACAAAAAAGCTAAAAACAAAAAACACTGCAGCTGATCACTTTAGATGCTGTTTTTAGACAGAATAATCAGAAAAGTGGATCAAACTAAATGATGTCTGGTTATTTGAGCTCAGTTTGACCATACATTCAGTGCAGAGAGCTGAAGTCAGACTGCATTGGTTTTTTATGGGTCTGTTTCTAATTAACATCCGTCTGTAAACTGTGGTCAGTCACGTTGAACAATAATCTGCTTGCTGTTTTAACAGACTGGCACTGAGACACACATAGCTGTATGTGTGTGTGTGCTCAGACATATATGTGTATGTGTGTGCGTGCGTGCGTGCATGCGTGTGTGTGTGTGTGTGTGTGTGTGTGTGTGTGTGTGTGTGTGTGTGTGTGTGTGTGTGTTTGTGTATTTAGGTATGGATTCCAAATCGGATCTACTGTTTCAACAATCTCATTAAGTCACTTAAATATTCTGGACATTGAACAAAAAGACACTTGTGTTTCAAACAAAAACACATTCAAGGCTGAAACATCTTGGTAATACAAAGAAATGCTTGCGTATATGCACTGTACGTTTTAGGCGAAACAGTTTTAAACAGTCTTTTTATGTTATTTATGCACCTTTTATGTTTTTATATAACTTTTTAAAAAATTGTTAAATATTTGATTTTTAATTCTAAGTTTTAAGCAACACATTTTAGCCATTTAATTTAATTTCATTTAATTTAATTTTTTCCAAATTATTTAATGTTTTTTTTTTTTTTTTTCGGTTTTGTGATGATTGTATGTTAAAGTTCTTGCATAATAAATAAAAAAATAAATTATTCAATTTATAAATAAATGTTTGCATTTATGCACCCTTTTTTGTTTTATATCACTTTTAAAAAAATGTTAAATATTTGATTTGTATTTGTAGTTTTATGCAACACATTTTAGCAATTTAATTTAATTAAATTTTCAACAGTTTTTATTTTTTATTTAATTAAATTTATTAAAGTTCTTGCATAATAAACTAATTAATTAATTTATCAATTTATAAATAATAATTTTCATTTATGCTTCCTGTTTTTATCACTTTTTAAACTTTTTAAAAATATTTGATTTTTATTTGTAACTTTTAAGCAACACATTTCAGCAATTTAATTTAATTTAAATTAATTTAATTTAATTTTTCCCATTATTCGGTGGCTTTATGTTTTATAATACCTATATGTTAAAGTTCTTGCATAATAAATAAATAAATTAATACATTTTTAAAAATATTTGATTTTTATTTGTAAGTTTTAAGCAACACATTTCAGCTATTTAATTTAATTTAAATTAATTTAATTTAATTTCCCCCATTATTCGGTGGCTTTATGTTTTATAATACCTATATGTTAAAGTTCTTGCATAACAAATAAATAAATGTATACATTTTTAAAAATAATTGTGCTTATCAAGTTTTAATAAGTGATTAAAATTTCCCAGACTTTTTCTTCCTCTCTCTGCCACAGAAACACACACAAATGGTTTGTTTAAACATCTGCAATTTTTTTTATTAGTCTGGTATGTCTGAATATCTCCATGCCTGCTTAAACTAAAAACAGCTGATCGAGTGTTTCTCTCTTTTTAAACTTGATATTTTGGAAAAACACTAAAATTATGTTTTGAAATGTAAACATTCTGTCAGAGTTAGTAGATAGAAAATAATTGATGGCAGGTCCCCACAAGGATTCCACCAAAACGTGTGTGTGCTTGCTCATGGACGTGTGTGTAAATATAATTCAGTATAAGCTCTGGATGAAAGCACAATGTATCTCTCGTCCCCCGACACAACATTAACAACTGTGGTAAAAACACAAGTGTGTGTATTTGTGAATGTCCTTCATCATGTGTGTGTGTTCTGTCCTCAAATCCACTTCCATATTTGAATGACGGAAACAAACACAATTACACAGGGAGATTTGCAGGCAATCCTCCCTACTGGATATATTTCCATATTTACACAATATGCCGTTTAGCCTGTCACGCTTGACAAAAACAAGTCAATAAACCATTAACCATGTGTCTTATTATGTTACATATCAACAGATAATTATGTCCTGACGTTTTTATAGCCATATTGACTCAGGCTCAGGTTTCGTGAATATATAAGCCATTGTTTTTGGAGATCTGCTGCTGCGTGTTGATCCTGAATCTTTCCTTGGAAAGATGGAAGCAGAGGAATGACTCTCATGTGACATAAAAGTGCTGTGTTTATGGTTTCCTGCTTTTCGATTGGCTGAGGAGAGATTATAGTCATCTGCGCTGAGTTTAAAAGACGTTCATATTTTATCACATTACTCTCGTACATATACAGACCTGAATTACAGCTGAATTTGAGGCCACACTGCTACGAGTGTGATATTGCGTTTATACAACAGTTCGACGGCATAATCGTGTGTATAAAAAAGAAAATCTTAGAGTCTTAAAACCTCTTTGTAAGAGGAACTACTTTCTTCCGCCGTTCCTTCACATCTGCAGCTGACGTCAGAACAGCATTTGCTCATTCATTAACGTCATTTTAGAGCTAGTATTTGAATGATTCTCTAGCGTAATGTCTAAAGTGATGACAAAACAGGTGATTTTGCTCACATTTGAAGATTATAAGGCTGAATGGCATGAAATGCCATCAGTCTACAGAGATATCTCCCAGTATTTCTCTGTTGCAATCGGGAGATCACAATATTACTATGGTATAAATACAGCACTACAACATACAAAAGAAAGAGATCGACATAGAAAGTAATTTACCTGTTTAATAATGATTTGATCAGCTGTAGTTTGAAATTACGCTGTTTTCTCTTAGGGCTTATTATGCGGTCTCTGTCGCCATCTTGTGGATGAACATTGTCAACCGTCTTTGCTCAAAGACAGGCTAATGGCTGCGACGCACTGCCTCTCAGAAATTATAAATATTTAAAAATAGGCACTATCCTTATAAATAAACTGCATAGTTGCAATCTAAACAACTACATTCTCGACTAAAAAAGCCTCAAAAGTACATTATGTTGTCCAACAGCTGCAATATTTGTCAAACTGTAGAGTGTCCTCTGCTTGTTGCTGTATGTGGGCAGAGTAATACACAAGGGTAAAGGGGTTAAGAGGCTGGACAAGTGCTATTACCGGCAGAATATCGCACGGCTATCAACCAGTCAGATTCAAGAACCAGACAGAACTGTTGTATATAGTTACAATCCATCACATTTAAGCTAAATGAAAATTCGAAGAGTTTTCTTGTATAATGGTCAATAACACTTTTTTATTATTAAAACTTACTGACTACTATGTGTCAGTAAATAAATAAATCAAATTTTAAGGTTTAGATTAATGCTAAATGAACTAAAGTTTTAAAGATTATTGAAGCATCTAAAATTTTTGGACAGTCAAGCCCTTTATTTCACCGATCATTTGTTAAAAAAGAAAACAGTATTATGTTTAGTACTTAAGGCCTTGTTTTGTATCATATTCGTGCAAAATGTGTGTGTTTTAACAGGCACACAACATGAGCTGGGCGTAAAAACATATGATCCGTGTCAGTCACATGGTAAAGCATGTGAGAGCTTGTTGGACATTTAACAGTGTTGTGCAATAACCTCTTGAAGGTGGAACAGGCTTTTTAATCATGACCAGGAGCCCTTTTCACCTCAACACACTGCTACAGTTTAAAGCTGATTATACCTTCCTTGACTTATTAACTGTACTTAAACCCATAACCAAACATCGCAATCACACAGCGCCAACATACAAAGCGTCATGATGCCATTTATTGTAAATACATCTTGGTTTCCAAACATCCTGATCTGAACAACTCTCTACTTTTTTTAGAGAGAGAAAAAAAGAAATTGTGTACTTTCTCTCCTTTATTGACTATGTAAATGACTACGGCTACACACATAATCTAAATTTAACTGTCAGTTCACCTTTTAGTGCTTATTCCTGTTACCAAAATTGGGCAAGTTACTTCCAAAATGTAATACATTGTATATTACTAGTTACTGTCATTTGAATGTAATTGGTTACGTTACAATATCACTCAATGTCTCTCAAATGTAATGCGTTACAATAGACTTAAAAAATGACATTTGCTGTTTGTTCAAACTACTTATTTAAAATGAGCTGAAACAACATAATTCTTGAGGTTTTTAGTTGCGACAACTTAATTGTTTTATCTTTAACCCCCTTAAATTTTTTAAAACTAATAAATTAACTTAATTCCTTCATCTTGATCCAACACAAAGCGATTGTGTGCATTTTTTACAATGTACGTTTGTATTACTTTTAAGTTACTTTAAGCTATACTAGAGTATAAGTACTATACTAGAGTATAAGTACATTTTCAAACATTCGTTTTGCCATTAATTATAATTATTCAGTCAGATTTTTATTTGTACAAGGAGTCTGACAACAGGCAATGCTGCACGCATGGATCTAGTTATATGACAGCTTTTGATTTAAATATTACATAAAACATTAAAAAGTTCTACCTCTTTCAACAAAAAAAAATTCAATACTGATTTGCTTTTATGACACTAGAAACCAGACGGCGAGTTAAGTTGTCATGGCAACTATATACAATGCACATTACAAGATATGCATACTAAAAGAGTAGGAAATATGTAAGTATAAGAACAAAGTCTATGGGATACTCATATCAATATAGCATCATTTTTGTGACACTACAATAATAATTAATAATTTTACATTACTGTGAGGGTTGGGTTTAGGGTTGAGCTAGGGCTAGACGTTAATAAAACAGAATTTAATGGGTAACTTAATAAATAATTGTATAATTACTGTTTTTACTGTACATTACTGTGATGGTTGGGTTTAGGTTTGTGGTAGGGGTATACATTAATAAAATACAATTAACGGGTAATTTAATAAATAGTATATATATTTGTTAACTTCTGGCCACTGCTGTATCCCTTCTAGCAACAACCTCAGTCCTGGAGGGCTGGTGTCCTGCAGAGTTTAGCTCAAAAAGCGAACAAACCTGAACAAGCTAATCAAGGTCTTACTCTGTATATCTGAAACTTCCAGGCAAGTTGGATCTAAACTCTACAGGACATCGGCCCTCCAGAACCAAGTTTGGTGACCCCTGGTGTAAGATCATGGAACACGTTAATTTGTGAGCATTTTACGATCATTTCTTTCAGGACTGGATTCACAAAGTCATAAGCTACAGACCACAGTTCCCATGTGTGTGACAAGGTTTATAGTCTAACAAGCATGTTTTGTTACATGACTCAATTAAATTAGGACAAACAGAGGATTGGAAATGCTTTCATGCTTAGCATTGTAACCTTTCCACATGCTAATTATTATTATTTTTCTAGTGGCAAAAACTGGCAAAAAGCTCAGTGGTTAGAGCACTATAAATTAATGAAATACGGTAGGTTACCATAAAAATTTGAAATCACTTTTACGATTTGTACCGTATATTTAACGGTGACAAACTTGCAACTAGGGCTGAACAATATATTGTTTGAGCATCAATATTGCAATTTGTGTATCCACAATAGTCACATCGCAGCATTATTTATTAAAGATTAAAACATAAAGGTGTTATTAAATATTATTCTTATATTATTGTATACAATTATTTATACAATGATGGCCATGTTATTTTATGTTTGATTGTTCAATTTTTGCATTTGAATACTGTTAGACTCCCCAGAAAATCATGATTTTACAGATTTTATTTTTTTTACAGTGTAGGTACCATTATGAAAGGTTCTCAAATAAGTGGTTCGCTATTTTGGTATTTCTAACAGTGGAAACAGAAATAAATGCAAACCGCACTGTACTGAACCATGCCGCTCAGTGGAAACAAACCATTAGACATGGACATTTGACAAACAATGTTCCATCCTTTGAATGTATTCATTATTATTGTTTATTTACTGTGTTTACTGCCCATTGGGTGTGGTTATGTTGTGTGCTTGCGTTCTCTCTCTCTCCAACTCTTCCTATGTCTCCCTCTATACCTATTTGCTAGGTTGAGCTGATTAGGCACAGGTGGTGGTCATCAGTGTGAGTGTGCTGCAGTGACACGCTGCTACAAAAGAGCAGTGTGCATCAACCCAAAGAGAGGTTCATTTCTCCCCTGCTCCAGACTTGTGTTTGTTGGGTACTTTTTGGGTGTTGACCTGTTGCTTGATGTGAAAAGCTTATTGAGCACAATCTAACTTATGTATTCTGAAGAACTTTGCTGTTTGCCTTGTGTTGTTGAACTTACAGGCAGTGTGTCTGCTTTCTTTGCATGGTATTTAAAAGGTAATTGTCTTGTTTCTTTGTTTGACTAATACTTTCCCATCTTTATTTTTGTAATAGTTTGTGCTCTAAGGAGGAAGCTATTGGAGTGAGGCTTATGGGCTTATCCTCCGTTACACACTATACTACAATATGCAGTGGCCTTCTTTAAAAATAGTTGTAAATAATACAATAATGCACTTTAGTATGGTCCAAAAGCTTTTTACTATAAATTACTATTGTATTTTAGTTGAATTACTAGTGCGTGGGACCGGTGCAATGCTTTGAAACAGTAGAAATGTATGTAATCGACGCCTAATCTCTCGCTATACACTTTACTAACCCACGAGGATGTTTAAATCTTTGAATCAAAATTCGAAGCAGTCACGTGGGTATAGGCGAAAATGAAGCTCCGGACGTCACTGACCACGGGATTATGGCAAAACGAATCAAGTTCCGGTACACTGGTTCATTGCGAGATGTATCATTTTTTTGATACATGCTTCGAAGCCTCAGCACAACGTCACATCACTACTAAAAAGTGACACTGAGTGTTATGAACCTTATAACAAAATATAGTGAGCAAAGTCCTTCACTCTCTGGAACTTTTTACAACATCCCTTAAGGGCTCTTATATGGCAGCGTTTAAAGCTCTAATCAAATGCATATTAGCCGAGCGAGTTGGTCAAAGCCAGATCGGGGATTACCACAGACAAAAGTCTGGGGCTACCTTGTTAAATTTGGGGAAACACACAGAGAAAATGAAAGCCTTGCGATCTAATTTCCGTTACATCACCACCAAACAAACAGGCCCGGCATGGCTAGAGATTAGAGGGGATTATGGGAGGAAAAGGAATGAGGAAAAAGCCCTTGCTCTCTATTCAGCGCTTCCACCAATTCCGCTTCAATCCTGATCCAATCCCCCTGAAATTAGGCCCGGGGGACAAAGGCGGACATGAAAGGATTGGAATGGGGGTGACCGTGGTGGGGGTGACTCTAACTGTGAAGAGCACAGGGACCCCTGGAGACGGACGAACAGAAGAGGAGAGGCCGGGAAGGGACCTGTTATTTAAATAATGCCCTCAGTTCATTCTTTATTCAGAGTATGCCAAAAAAATGAAAAGTGGCAACATGTGGGTATTACTGAAGGATTTGCAAAATCAACTAGTTAGTGGCCTTTTTAAACAAGTAGAAAGGCACTCAATGACTATGCTGGTTTAGGGTCACATCGATCAAACACATGGATGACAAGTATAATATATTTATATGTAAGAATTTGTATGTATTATTTATTTGTAATTGCCAGTGCGTGAACAGCTTGCAACAAAGCATTATTAATTCTACATACAGAATAGCTTCTTTAATTACTGGTTCTCATTTCTACAGTTTTTTTTTCTTTTTTACATTCATATAACCATTAGGGATGCAACGATTATAGATTTTGGTTGTATGATTATAGTCTGAGCCTCGGCTGGGTCAGTTGGCATTTCTGTGTGGAGTTTGCATGTTCTCCCCGTGTTCGCGTGGGTTTCCTCCGGGTGCTCCGGTTTCCCCCACAAGTCCAAAGACATGTGGTATAGGTGAACTGGGTAAGCTAAAATTGTCCGTAGTGTATGTGTGTGAATGAGTGTGTATGAATGTTGCCCAGTGATGGGTTGCAGCTGGAAGGGCATCCGCTGCGTAAAACATATGCTGGATAAGTTGGCGGTTCATTCCGCTGTGGCGACCCCAGATTAATAAAGGGACTAAGCCGAAAAGAAAATGAATGAATGAATGATTATAGTCTGAGGAATAATCATGGTTTAACGGTTATCACGATTATTATGCATTCATTGATTTCAAAACACCACTAGTTTAGAAAATCACATGAAAACTCCTTTATATTTTAAAGTGTTATTTATTGCTGCTCAGTAACCAAATAATACAGCACAAAATAATAATAAAAAATAAACAATAGTCCATTTGTCTTTGGACATTTAAATAGAAGTAATATTTTTACTCTGAAAATAAATGACAGAGCAATGAATGAATAAATAATTAAATGAAAAAATAAATAAATAAATAAATATTTGTCTAATGTAAATTTAAGCTACATATTAGCTAAGTATTTCCCTTTTAAAGAGAACAAATGTAGTCGAATGCTGCTGAACCTCTGTCTGAAAGGCACTTTTGATCAACTATGTTACAAAATTGTTTGGTATTTTCATTTTTTTTCTCTCTCTCTTTGGGGTAGAAATGTGTATATTCAGCCTGATTTCACGAGGAAACGCAAGTATTTTACGTTTTGTCAGTTTAGTGATTCGTACGAGTTCAGTCGTACAAAAATTTACAATTTTAAAAAGGAGGCGTGGCACCTAACCCCACTCTTAAACCCAACCGTCATTGGGGGATAAGCAAATCGTACTAAATTGTATAAATGAGATTGTACAAATTCATGCAAATTCTTTCAACTAGGTGTGCCTGGAAAGCATGAGCATGTCGTGTCGCTCCCAATATGCGCACACAAGCCACGTGCCTCCATTGGAAATAAGGAACTTGCATACGCAAAAGACGCTATATGTGAACGGCCCTTATAGAACTAAGTGTAATAGCCTCAGCCATAGCTAATCCAGTGTGCGTGCGTATTAGCCTCGGTGTACAAGCTCGAAACTTTAAACTAGCGCACAGTTGGCATAACTTTGTTTAGATGCAGCAGTTTTGTTCCGTTCAGAAACGCAGTGTTGAGAAGCCTTTACGATTAATTAATCGAACAGATGACGAATTAAAGCACGGTAAATGGTGAAATCGGTTAATCGTTGCATCCCTAATCAACATTGCCATTATCAAAAGCTCACTTATTCATCTTTAAGGTTATCCACAAGGTTATTTTTAATCAGCATTATGTAGGATTATTCCAATGTTATATATTCACAAGTAAATACTCACATAAATGTTGACCAGCATACTAGAATCAGTTTATTTCGATTAATTTTTAAAAAGTAATTGGAATAATGGCTACCAAAAATTCAGTTTTGCCATCACAGAACACTCCAAAAATTACTTTTGCTGATTGTTCAAACTACTCTACTTATTTGAGTTGAAACAACACAATCCTCGCCACTGGCTTGCTCGGATCGGGACTTGTGGAGCTGTGCTTCGGTGGATTTGCTCTGCAGTGTTGGAACTTTCAGCAGTGAGGTTTATACCACACTGAACTAAACTAAACTGAACTTCAACTCTGAAATCTGGACTTTACTAGAACTATGTTAAGCTGCTTTGACACAATCTACATTGTGAAAAGCGCTATATAAATAAACTTGACTTGACTTGACAATTCGTACGTTTTCTTTGGTACAACTTAATTGTTTTACGTTCAATCCACTTAAATTTGTAAAAACGATTGTGTTAACTTAATCGATTTGTGTTGGGACAACATGAAAGTATTGTGTGGAACCTTGCATTTTTTTACAGTGAAAAAAGTATTACATTAGTTTTAAGGTCAAACCAGTTATTTCAAATGTAGCATAATTTTCAGCTATCAAAAGTAGCCTCGGTGACCATAAGATAATTTCAAATAATTTTTACCAATTTTTAAACAAGAGAGACACATTTTCCACACAAGTCATTTGTTGGATGACTTGTCAAACATCCAGACCCCATCCTTAACAAAAACAATTCAACCAGAGACTCCAGAAATGATCTAATATTTGCGTTAATACTACTCTTCTTAAGGAATATGTACATGTTCTGACATGCAACACAAAATTCTCAGTTATTTAGATTGCAGTCACATCACAATGACAATCATTTGTGAACAGTAAACACAAAAGCATTCAATCTACATCTGTCCATCCATTAGAAAGAGATCCAACCAAAGTGACCACACTGTTAATGATTTTTGTAAATTACACAGTGTAATATGAACTGTATATTACTGTAGGACAATTATGTAGCATGTTACTGTATTTTAAAGTTGCTTTGTGTAAATTTTACAGTAAAGAGATACATACAATTCTGTAAATACATATACAGCCAGATAAATACAGTATTTTTGCTGTAATTGATTTACAGTAAGTTACTGTAGATTCGACAGGAAATTGTAAACTTTAGTTTGGCACTCACCCTTGCGTCTCCATTGCTCGGCCGGGGTCCGTGACTGAAGGCATGTGCTGGGTCTTTATGATACACTTTCAGGCAGGAGTGATCTGTGATGCTTCTACGGGGGGAGAAATCCACATCAGTTACATACGCAGACCAAATATCACCATCCGAACGGGGTCGCACACGATGCCCTAAAGATCGGCCCTTGAGCTCCGCCACAACAGGATGAACGATGGCTGACGGGATGTCAACACGCGAAAGTGGAGAGTGGCATTGAGCCTGCTCAAAGGAATCCCGAGAATAAAGCGATTCGCTAAGAGACACAGGCGATTCGGAGCGAGAAACTGGATATGGAGTCGAGTACATACGATCCTTGGTGACAAAATCCATGTCGAATGAAATGTTTGTTAATATCCAGTCGATAATTCCTTGTTGGTCCAAGAACAGAGCTTAGCTAAAACATTAACTGTCTGCTGAGTAGCCAAGTTTGTCTATTTACGTTTTTCTGTCTATTTAAATCTACCTGGACCTCTCGTAATGTGAAAGCTGCTTGTGTAAAGTGACGTGAGCATTTTCTCATGAAGTTTAATATGTGGTCATGTGGCTGTAATACAGATTTACAGCCTTGATAAAAAAGGGGTTGTTTCAAAGTACATGTTACATCACCATGGAAATGTAAGGCAGGCTACTGCTCTGTCTACAGGACAATGTGTGAATGAGTCACTATTTATTGTCCCATGAGATCTGAGGAAACAGTCGATGATTAAATCTGGCTGTGACTGGCCAGTGCTTTAAAGACCCTTTGGAATTGTTTGAAGATCAAATGATTCACTCCATTGACAAATCTACTTGCTGATGTGGGAAGCTTAGGTGTGGATAACTAAATCCCTTGTCACATCCTGCAGTCTATAAAACATATGATTGGACAAAAATCTGCATAGTGCATGATGAGTCATCAGTACTTTTGACCAGTTTCCCCTGTAAAGCATATCAGCACATGGGTTATTTTTAAACCCTAAACAACAGTTCAAACAATTGTTTAGTTTGGTTTTCTTCTAGCAACTTTTATTTAGCAAGGGTGCAATAAATTTATATAAAACCTTTATACTATATAAAACTTACAGTTCATCAAAATAACTGATCCAAAATAAATAACAATTTCTACAAAACTTTGATATTAAAAAATAGAAGTCTAATAAAAATATAAGTTTGAGCACCAAATGAATGTGTTTTCTGTAGGATCATATGACTGAGCAACAACTGAGGCCTTTTCAAGCTTAAACTGGTTCGCAACATTTTGCTATGGTTTCTGGGTTAAATTGTATGTTTCCAGGAAATGGTGTGTAATGCTTTGCAGCAGGGTTTGACATACATTTTCTCTTGTTTGGTGGGTGTGTCAAAAATGTCAGGCCAATCAGCAGCAACATGTATATAATCCATGCGTTATTAAAGAGAGAGAGAGCTCAACGGGTATAAGTAGTAACATTAGTAACATGTATTTACTGATTTCATGAAGCTCCAAAAAATCTTCAAAAAGAATGGCTTTCACTGTGTTCAATGCACCACTATATCCATGAATAAAATAAAATTAAATTAAATTAAATAAAATAAAATTAAATTTAAATTAATTAATTAATAAATCAATTAATAATTATAAAATAAATAAATAAATAAAATAAACAAATAAAATAAAATAAAGAAAGAAATAAAATTAAATAAAATTAAATAAAATTTAAATAAATAAATAAAATTAAATTAAAATAAATAAATAAAATAAAATTTTAAGAAGGGGGACCGGAGGGTGTGCTCCAACTATAGGGGGATCACACTCCTCAGCCTCCCTGGGAAAGTCTATGCCAGGGTACTGGAGAAGAGGATCCGGCCGATGGTTGAACCTAGGATCCAGGAGGAACAATGCGGTTTTCGTCCAGGCCGTGGTACACTGGACCAGCTCTATACCCTCACCAGGGTGCTCGAAGGTTCATGGGAGTATGCCCAACCAGTCCAAATGTGTTTTGTGGACTTGGAGAAGGCATTCGACCGTGTCCCTCGTGGCATTCTGTGCAGGGTGCTCTGGGAGTATGGGGTCAGAGGCGCTCTGTTAAAGGCTGACTCATCCCTGTATGTACAGAGTAGGAGTTTGATTCGCATTGGCGGCAATAAGTCAGACTTGTTTCCAGTGCATGTTGGACACCTGCACGTTTGCTGCCGAGTGTGGCACGGCTGGGATGAGAATTAGCACCTCCAAGTCCGAGGCCATGGTGCTCCACCGGAAAAAGGTTCCATTGGTTCCATTGTGTACACTGCTATTTGCAGGTGTTGTGAGAAATTACAGTGTGTTTTCTTAATTTGTTTGCATTGTGAGGATTTACAGTGCACCTTCTTAATTTGTTTGTGCTGTGAGGATATGCAACACGTATGCTGTCAAATCGATGAGGATCTTTTCTGAATTTGCCGGTATTATCTGTAACTGCAAGTGTTCTCTCAAAATGCAGCATGTCAAGCTCTCTCGGCCACTGTCGGTACCCAATCACTGCATTTATATTCATGCCAATATTCATGCATTTATATTCTCTGCCAAAAAAACTAAAGTAACACATCAACAGCTAGACAAAAAAACCCCTGAATAAACAGATGTTGCCATTGTTTCAGAACAACTGCACGTTTGCTGCCGAGTGTGGCACGGCTGGGATGAGAATTAGCACCTCCAAGTCCGAGGCCATGGTGCTCCACCGGAAAAAGGTGGTTTGCCATCTCCAGGTTGGAGGAAAGTCCTTACCCCAGGTGGAGTTTTGTTCACGAGTGAGGGAAGGATGGAACGTGAGATTGACTGAAATGATGCTGAAATGAGCTGCCTTCGCAGGGTGGCAGGGCGCACCCTTATAGATAGGGTGAGGAGCTCTGTCACCCGGGAGGAGCTCGGAGTAGAGCCGCTGCTCCTTCACATCGAGAGAAGTCAGCTGAGGTGGCTCGGGCATCTGTTTCGGATGCCTCCTGGACGCCTGGAGGTGTTCCAGGCATGTCCCACCGGGAGGAGGCCTTGGGGAAGACCCAGGACACGCTGGAGGGACTATGTCTCTCGGCTGGCCTGGGAACGCCTTGGGATCCCCCCGGTGGAGCTGGAGGAAGTGTCTGGGGAGAGGGAAGTCTGGGGTTCTCTCTAAGACTGCTGCCCCCGCGACCCAGCCCCCGAAAAGCGGTTGAAAATTAATGAATGAATAAATAAATAAAATAAACAAATGAAATAAAATAAAATAATAAATAAATAAATAAAATGTTTTGCAACCTTTTATCATGGCTGAACACAGCCCTGTTGAGATTAAAGTTCAGCATTTCCACTACAAAATTAAATTGCACTGTAAAAATTTCGACACGTTTATTTTAAATTGTAATTACTTTTATGTAATTTCATCATATAAAAGCAGATATTAAAGACTTTTCACGGACCCCAAGCTTTGAACTAGGTTTGTCAAAAGTACTGACTGCAATAACGATTAGTACTGTATATACTTTCACTGACAGCCTAAATTTAGACTTATTTTAGCCATCTACGTTAAGATGTCTATAAGATGTCTATGAGCAAAAAAGCTAAATTGTTTGGTGGGTTTTGACAACTTTACTTTGACCAGTAATGTTTATCTATTGAAAGTAAAAAAAAAAAATTCAGCTTTCAGAGGTCTAACTGTAGTTACATTTCTAACAGACACAGACTGGAGTTTTCATTTGATTTATGACTCTAAAATATGATTCTCAATTGAGAAAGCATTACGGTTTACTCAGAGTTATGTAAACAGGTAGAAAGATACAGCAGGTAAGAAAATCAATGGATGCATTAGTACTTGGAGACTGGCTAGGGATGGAGGAAAAGAAGAAATACAAGTGAGAATGAGAGTGGAATCTGTGGGAGTGTTTCTCTGAAGTGTGACATATGTTAACATAAGCTGTGCTGGTGGGTAATGTATGACAGACATTTGGGTTTGTTGGTTTAAAGTAATAAATTCAATCGTCAGCTGCCTCGCTTTAAAGTCTGAGATTGTAATTTTCTTCGAATGAAATCTAGTTATAATTTTCTGTTTGTTTGTATGTGACCATGGGAAGCGTGTTTACAGTCTGGGTCATATCAAAGAAGATTTTCACAGCCATAGTTCCATATTACAGTAACAATCCATCCCAAAAACTAAAACGTCTGTCATCATTTATTCACTCTCATGCTGTTCAAATCAACATGAATATCATAGTTTCACAAATTTGACAGCCATGAAGGAGGCTATTATTAGCAAACACGGATTCCTTACATAACGTTTTGACTTCAGAAAACGGACTACCTTTATGACATCCCTTTTGTGCCTTTTCCAGAGCTCCACCATCATTGGTCAGTTTAATTTACTTGGAAGCTACATTTGGATATTGTTAAAGAAGTCAGAGACTATTGTTTGAATTAAAGGGATAGTTCACCCAAAAATGAAATTGTACTCACCATTTAATCACTCTCAAGTGGTTCCAAACCTTTATGATTGTCTTTTTTGAGTGTTAAGCACAAAAAACACCAATAGTAAAACCAATAGGACTATGGTAAGACTTAAGGCTAATTTATACTTCAGCGTCAAGCGCACACATATGCTCCAGTGCAGCCTTTGCACGGTCGCATAGCCGTGCTTGACGCGCACCTCTCAAAAAATGTAAGTACACGCCGCAACGACGTGTAGCACAAGCTCTGTGATTGGTCGGCTTGGTAGCGGTGACGAGTGTGGGCGGTGCTGAGAGCCGCGAGCCCAATGGAGCGAGTGTTTACAAGTGTCGAGTACCGTGAAGGAGCTTCAGATGGAAATTTTTTTGTGTTTTGTGTTTACCTTAAAGTCGTTGCACATCCACAGGTTCCCGCCTCTGAATGAGCGAGTTTTAGCTACTTGTACATTAAGGTAGCGTTCAGAAAAAAACAAAACATCTGCAAAGAAATTCGACACAGAGGCACATATAAACCTGCTGCCAGCTAGCAATTCAGAAGTGTTATTGCAGAGCAACACAAACAGCACGCAGAAGTATAAATGCACGACTACACGCAAGGCATGTGCCATGGGTCACATTGATCACTCGACGCAGAAGTATAAATCAACCTTTACCCCGGAAGTCAATGGCTGCCAGTTTCCAACATTCTTCAAAAAATCTTCTTGTGTCTTCAACAATAGAAAGAAACCCAAGAAGGTTTGGAACAAGTGGAGAGTAAATAATGTTTTTTGGGGGGGTGAGCTGTTCATTTAACCTCTTTATTTTGCATGGCACATCATAGAATATAACTCTTTAAGCTCTTTCTGAACATTGTATAAGCATTTATTTATTTTGTATTAAAAAGAGAATCCCGGGACTGTGCCATTAGGTCACATTTCTTAAATCACATCTTAAAATGAGTAAAACGCAGTGAAGTTGTTTGGTGTCACAGAATGAAACCTGGAGTTTGACTTTACAAATAAATGTAAGTACAGTATTTTTCTAGTAGTGTATTATTTCTGAACGTAGTTATAAGTAATTTATTTATGAATTGAGTTATAAATAAAAACAAAGACTAATAAGTAAAATAATTATAAAATAAATTAAATTATAAATACATACAAACATACAGTGTTCAACATGTATGAGTACACCCCTCACAAATCTCTCAATTAAATTAATATTTTCTATTGGATGCTATACAATATTATATTTGTGCATATACATCAAATTAGTCAGTCCTGAAGCCAAATATGGAGCTAATCTAACAAAATAACTTACGATAATGGTCCAAAATTAGTACACCCAAATTTATATATTAGGGAAAACATTTTTTTTTTAAAGAGCTAAATTTAAGAGAAACAAAAACTGCATACATTTTATTAATATTATTTCACATGAATTTAAATGTGGCGGCGCGGTGGCACAGTGGGTAGCGCTGTCGCCTCACAGCAAGAAGGTTTGCATGTTGCATGTTCTCCTCGTGTTGGCGTGGGTTTCCTCCGGGTGCTCCGGTTTCCCCCACAAGTCCAAAGACATGCGCTATAGGTGAATTGGGTACGCTAAATTGTCCATAGTGTATGTGTGTGAATGTGAGTGCATAGATGTTTCCCAGTGATGGGTTGGAGCTGGAAGGGCATCCGCTGCGTAAAACATATGCTGGATAAGCTGGCGGTTCATTCCGCTGTGGCGACCCCAGATTAATAAAGGGACTAAACCAAAAAGAAAATTAATGAATGAATGAATTTAAATGTATTATCTTACTATTTCTAAAGATGTTCAGTGACTAAAATGTTATTTTAATAAATATTTCAGTTTAATAAATCTGTTTTGTTCAAACGCACCAAAATATATTACCTATATTCACTGAGAAATGGATAAAAAATATTCATTTTCAAAATGGGGTGTACTCATTTATGTTGAGCACTTTACATTCACAGGCTAAATACAAACATGCATGCATAAATATATATATATATATATATATATAAAACAAAAAGCGCAGCCTGCACAATGTTCATCGTTAAAGGCATGATTTGTGGGCGTCAACTAATGCACAAAAAGCGACAAAGCCACACCGATTGTCTTGTTAAGATGATGCAGAAGTGTGTTCCAAAGAGAAGCTTTTATTTTTTTGACCCCCACACCCTCTGAAGGCATTAGGGCATAGGGATGAGCCCTTAATATCAAAGTGAATGATATTATATATATTTTTAATAATTCAGTTAGACTGCATGCTTTCACTTTCGTATTCAACATAAAACACACTTTTACAGATAGGAATTGTATCTCCCCCTACTCATCATTCTCTCTTCTTATAGCCATATATATGCCTAATACACATTCATAATACACTGTGAGGGCCACTGTGATATATCTTGTTAGTTCGTTGGATTGTATTGCTTTCTCACTACAATCGCTCCAGAGTTCGTTTCAATCGAGGCGAGACCACCTCGTTCAGGTGCGGATCAGATTTGGCGCGGATCAGAGTGCGGTTGCGGGTTTCACATGTGCCCAAACGAACCGAGCAAAAGGGGCAAATGCGGCAGGTTCCGAAACAAACGTCTAGGTGTGAAAGCACCCTAAATCTCAGAATATTCACAGCTGCACATTTCATAAATACATAAAACATGTGACATCCGAATATTGAAAAGGTTCTCAAGGAAAAAGCACTAGAAAAGGAAATAGGGGTTCGTTTGGACCTCGAAGAAGGTCACTTCCTCCCTTGAATGATGTCATGGAATTTAAGGAAGCAGGCCATGGGGAAAGAGGAAGGAAGACTGTAAGCTGTTCAAACTTTAAGAAGGCTGAAGCTTTCACACACATACACACTCACCTGACATCGGTGAGCTCATAATACACATTTCGGGTCTCATCTTTGACGTAGATGGCGGTGCTGGGCGACTCCAGCATCTTCATGTTGAGCTGATGAGGAAAGGCACTAACGAACAGGGCTCTGATTGTATCTACACTCGTTATCTCATTAGGCATGCGGATCTGCTTTGTGTCGTCTCCATACTGCAGATACAGCACTCCTGAAAAACAGAGGAAACAGTAAGAAAACAGGTGAGAGAATTTCAAGATTACGTCAAAAACAAAATATATATATATATAATGTAATAACATATACAGCGGGGAAAATAAGTATTGAACGCGTCACCATTTTTCTCAGAAAACATATTTCTTAAGTTGCCGGTGACTTTGAAATTTTCCCCGGATGTTGGTAACAACCAAAGAAATCCATATATACAAAGAAAACAAATCTAATTACTTTACAAATTAAGCTATCGTAATAAAATGAAATGACACAGGGAAAAAGTATTGAACACATGAAGAAAGGGAGGTGTAGAAAAGCAGTGAAGGCCCAGACAGCAGCTGAAATCCCTCAGTAGTTCTTCAGCAGCCCTCTGCCCTTCATCATTGTAAATGAATATTAGCTGCTTCAGTCCAACATCTACATTATCAGGATGATGAAGATGAAACCAGGGTGGACATTTCAGCAAGATAATCATCCAAAACACAACCAAGGAAACTCTTTAATGCTTTTAGAGATCAGCTTTCGGCTTAGTCCCTTTATTTATAGTCGCCACAGCGGAATGAACCGCCAACTTATCCAGCATATGTTTTACGCAGCGGATGCCCTTCCAGCTGCAACCCATCACTGGGAAACACCCATACACTCCCCTTTCACACACATACACTACGGACAATTTAGCTTACCCAATTCACCTATAATGCTTTGGCAATACTGTGCATTCCATGTCAATAAAGCTCATTTGAATTTGAAATAAAAACATTTGAGCATGCTTCTTTAAAATTATAAAAGGACATTTTACAATATATTATGAATATACCACCACAGGGTAAATTTTACACGTCACTGTTTTTTGTAAACTCTACACTTTTTTGAAACTAGGCTAATTTCACAACCAATCTCCAAATCTGGTGGGAGCACTTTTAGCTTAGCTTAGCATAGATCACTGAATTGGATTAGACCATTAGCATCTCCCTCAAAAATGACCAAAGAGTTTTGATTTGTTTTATCTATTTAAAGCTGAACTGTTCTGTAATTACATTGTTTACTAAAATCATGTCAAACTTTTTTTGATAATTTTTGCATAAGATGCTAATGGTCTAATACAATTCAATAATTTATGATAAGCTAAGCTAAAAGTGCCCCCGCCAGACCCAGCAATGATAAAACTCAATTGTTTAACTCTAGGAGGCTTGTAAAATAAGCCAATTTTCTAAAAAAAAAACGGAGTGTTCCTTTAAGGTAAACAGGCGGCAGTAAGATGGGTATTTAAAAAAAGCAAGTAACATTTTATTCTTTCTTTTATCCTTGTGATTAACAAAAAGATAAAAGCACTCGAGATGATAAAAACTGACTTCGCCAAACTCCCACATGACTAATTAAATCAGCTTCTGAATGAACGAGAATGTGAGCATATGCCGTGTTTGTAAACAGGCCGTGTTGACAAATTGAAAAGCAGACTGCAAACCTCCAGTGGTTAATCTGTGTTAAGAGACTGCCAATCAAAACAGAAACTCTGGCTTTATTTATGTTTAACTTTCACTCCTTCAACTGCAACATTTTAAATCCATACAACTGTACATGTAGCCAAACCAGACCTGCAAGTTTATAAAAATGAAGCATGGGGGATCGGAGGGGGGAAATGCTGAGGGCGTCCCCCGATGACTCCATATAGCCCATGTCTAAAGCCGCAGTCACACTGCACTTTTCGCCCCATAGACTTCCATTAATACGCATGCGAATATGGCAGACTGGAAACGCAAGCTCGTGCGGCACGTTTCGCATGTCGCTGTGTTTCAAAGTTCAAGCTTGGTGAACTCTGACCTGTGAAATCCCATCACATGATTGCGTGAGAACAATAGAAGATCAAAATGTGACCTCTCTTTACAGAAATTAAAAATATGGAGAAATCTCTCGCTTTGTCGATGTCTAATCATTATTATCCCGCCCCTTTCAGAATTGCACATGCTAAAACTTAGTGTGATCATGGCTTAAATCTGCCATTGGAAATTAGTATCAGTGTCACTCACTTTGCAAAGAACAAAACACACTGTTTAACATACACACGAGAATCGAATCGTGACTCCAACAATTAAATCCAGATGTTGGGATTTACCCCAAAACCTCCCCCTTCCCCATTTCATTCACACATTTCATTCATTCATTAATTTTTCTTTGGCTTAGTTCCTTATTTATCAGGGGTTGCCACAGCGGAATGAACCGCCAACTATTCCGGCATATGTTTTACGCAGCGAATGCCCTTCCAGGCGCAACCCAGTGCTGGGAAACACCCATAAACTCTCGCATTCATACACACACTCATAAACTATGGCCAATTCACTTATACCGCATGTCTTTGGATTCTGGGGAAAACCAGAGCACCCCGAGGAAACCCACGCCAACACAAGGAGAACATGCAAACTCCACACAGAAATGCCAACTGGTTCGAACCAGCGACATTCTTGCTGTGAGGTGACAGTGCTAACCACTGAGCCACCATTCACACATTTCATTCATTGTTAAACAAAGGTTAAACAATTGTTACATTTAATCAAGTACCTTTCAGCTTGCATAACACTTAATAACAGGTTTATATGTGTTTAGTGTACTCCAAATGTTATGGAATGACAGCTCGCTTGGGTTTGGAGCTGTCTCTGAAACTCTACCCTACTGTTTTAGTCTAATGACCAACATTAATAACTAATTACCGGCCATCAAACAATCAACGGCATATAATTCAGAAGAGCGCCATGGGCTAAATGCCGAGCCACATCTAAATGACTGCTTTCTTCACAATCATGTAAGAGCAAGCAAATTGGAAACCCCTCAAAGGAAAAAGCTGCTTATTGTTTGAATTTTTAAACTGTCCACATGAGACATTTCAGTCATCTCCATTCATACTCTTTATGGAAGAAAAAGATGAATAATTCTGATTACAAATGTATTCTTATATAATGCCACTCAATCAGAAAACAGATGTAAGATGTCTTGGAATCAGTTAACACACTTTTTACTGTCCACAATCGCTTTTCTGAATTATTGCATATTGTTCCATGATTCGTCAAGCCCTTCTCATATGGCCATTACGCAACCGGTAGATGGCAAGTATGTATCCCAGCAAAATCATGCCCAGTGAGCGTGAATGGTCATGTATCATGAGTTTTAGGAAACTAAAATGATTTCAAGTCTGGACAATGAGCGTTTTCATTGCACAATGTCGTTTTAAAACCAAAAATACACTAGTTGTAATTTATCCGTATTTATGGATGAAACCGATAAAAAAAGTCACCTTCATCTCAGATTGCCTGAGGGTTAATAAAATTACAGCAATTGTTCTTCATGATATTTATAAACATTTTGAAATAACTTTTATTTTCGCATTTTAATTTCAGTTTAGGCTCAGATTTGTTGATTTCATTCGTTCATTCATTCATTCATTCATTCATTCATTCATTCATTCATTCATTCATTCATTCATTCATTCATTCATTCATTCATTTATTCTGGTTTTTAGCTTTATTATATTTTATCTTCAGCCCAGTCGCCATTTCAGTGCTGATTCATTGTTGGCCATTGAAACAACATTAGGTAGCATAGTTGAATCAATTATGAGTTACCTTTTGATTTTGCAAATTGGATTAACGTTGGAATTGTGATCCATTCCAAAACGAATAGTGTCGTTTTAACGTAGAATTACAACTTTTTTTTTTTTTATTATTAGGTTCATCCTAGGTCAGACAGAAAATAACACTGTAAATATAATATACATAATATTGATACATATAGATATATAAAACATGCCATAAAAATCACGCACTGATACAATTCACCAAACAAGAAATTATCAGGAAAACAAAATTATACACTAAATAATTATATAAATAATAAGGTAAAATATCATATACACAAAAATATACATAAGATAACATGAAAATAATAATAATAATAATAATAATAATAATAAACAAACAATAGGAATAAAAAAATATATATACACAATAAAAAAAAACAATTAAGATATAGGTGTCTCCTTAAAAAAAAAAAATTAGAATGGGGCTGCAGACTTTCTGGAACTGTTCTGGCTTTTTTTTTTTTATTGCAAATAGAATCTTCTCCATTTTAAGAGCATGTAAAAAATCAAAAACCCATTGCCGATAAGAAGGGGGAACTGCTGACTTCCAATTCATAAGAATAAGTCGTCTAGCCACTAAAGTTGCAAAGGCTACACTATCAGCCTGTAATTACAACTTTGATTCATAATTGAAATCACAATGTTGTTTCACTGTGCGATTTCAGCCACTACTTGGTCATCTTTCAGAATAAGGGTTACTGAATGTGTCAGGGATGTATGATGTCAAACTTTGGGTGAGTGTCTTTTTCTTGAGTGTCTGTGCTTGGAGCGTCTAGATTGTCATTCAGTCTAACATTATGACAACTGAGATCTTTTAGTGTGACATGGAAATCGTGTTTGGCAGTCTGACAAGCTACAATTGTTTAGGGTTATAAAATAAAGTGTGAGCTGGGCTTTACCTTCAGTATGGGTGAAATAAGATTATGTTGGATTAACGGTGAATTTGGTGTTGATTTTGCTAATTGAATCAATGTTGATATTGCAATGTTGTTTCACTATTACATTTTGTTGTAGGCTAGTTTTATTGTATAAATAATTTCAGTCTTATTTCAATTACTGAAAGTGATTTTTAATGTTTTTTTTACTTTTAGTTAACCATAACAGCTGAATAAATCACATTACAAACTTTTACATAAATATGAAAATCAAAGAATTACAAAAATGTTAATTTTACACATTTTAATGAATTATGTCCCATGAGGCACTTATATAAACATAAATATGAAATACATTGCAAATGCAAAATTTCAAAAATCCAATAAATTTGTGCACTCTGTTCTTCAAAAGAAGGTCTTCCATAAGTCTAAACCAACACCTCTCAACAACAACAACAACAACAACTAAAACTAAAAGTGATAATCCAGAGAAACTGTGACTTACAGTGAGTCGGACGAGGCTGAATCGTTCTAATATTTGTGTCTTCTCACCTTTGTTTACCTTCTCATGAAACATCATCTAGTTTTTCCACACAGGTCTCTCTACATCTACATCTTCTTTTAGAGAGAATCGTTTGAGCTAACACACTTTTTCTCCTCATAACTGTTTTTCCAGATGGTCCTTGTTTAAACCGACCAATCAGAGTTAAGCAGACAGAAAAGTTTCCCATTTCAGGGCCTGTGTGTGTGTGATTGTGTGTGCGCACGTATGACCGTCATTCTATCTGGGTAAAGGGAGTATACAGAATGTGCTGGTGAATGTGTGTGTGTGTGTGTGTAAGTGTATAGGCTGGCAAAAGAGTCCTATTTCTGTGTGTTTCTTTGTGTGTCTGTGTTGTAAAATACGTCTGTGAGTTGTTAAGTACAGGCTATGGGATTTCAGCGGTGGAGTCTCGTATATTTCCATTACATGAAGCGATAATGACAGAGCCGAATTTGCTGTTATGACACTGAACTTAAATAAAAGAGACAGACAAGACAAACCTAAGTAAACACACACTTCCAGACGCTTTAACTCCACAACTAAATCATTTAGCAGCAGACAGGAAATTAGTAAGGCAATGGAGCGAAATCTCTCATTCATCCCACTGAATTCCAGTGAAAGCTCAGCAGATTTCCATAGAAATCGAACACCATCATTCATAAAATTTGATTCGACATGCCTCTCAACCCTTGCTTGTCCTTATTATGAATGAAGTCTGAATTGAATGTGAAAATATATATGCTTTATTGGAGTGGTGCTTGCCTCTCCAACTGTCAAAATCATAAATCGTGTGCGATGTGATGTCCAAATGTGTTCTGAATTACTCTGAGGGTTTGTTACTAAGTTTCTATGTAGAAGCATTTATATAAAATATACATCTATATGCCCATAAAATAATAACAAAAATGTATTTCAAATATAATAATAATAATAATAATAATAAAAATAAGGGGGGCTGCACGGTGGCGCAGTGGGTAGCACGTTCGCCTCACAGCAAGAAAGTCGCTGGTTCGAGCCTCGGCTGGGTCAGTTGGCGTTTCTGTGTGGAGTTTGCATGTTCTCCCCGTGTTCGCGTAGGTTTCCTCCGGGTGCTCCGGTTTCCCCCACAAGTCCAAAGAAATGCGCTATAGGTGAATTGGGTAGGCTAAAATTGTCTGTAGTGTATGTGTGTCAATGAGTCTGTATGGAAGTTTCCCAGTGATGGGTTGCAGCTGGAAGGGCATCCGCTGCGTAAAACATATTCTGGATAAGTTGGCGGTTCATTCCGCTGTGGCGACACCAGATTAATAAAGGGACTAAGCCGAAAAGAAAATGAATAATTGAACGATTAAAAATAAGGGGGGGGGGACACAGTGGCTCAGTGGGTAGCACTGTCGCCTCACAGCAAGCAGGTTGCTGGTTCGAGCCCCAGCTGGGTCAGTTGGCGTTTCCTATATGAGTTTCTTTACTCTGTTGAACACAAAAGAAGATATTTTTCAAAATAGCTTCTTTTGTGTTCAATAGAAGAAAGAAACTGGGTGACATGGTGGCTCAGTGGTTAGCACTGTTGCCTCACAGCAAGAAGGCCGCTTGTTTGAGTCCCGGCTGGGCCAGTTGGCATTTCTGTGTGGAGTTTGCATGTTCTCCCCGTGTTTGCGTGGGTTTCCTGCTGGTGCTCCGGTTTCCCCCACAGTCCAAAGACGTGCACTATAGGGAAATTGAATAAGCTAAATTGGCCATAGTGTATATGTGTGAATGCGAGAGTGCATGGATGTTTCCCAGTGCTGGGTTGCGGCTGGAAGGGCATCCGCTGCGTAAAACATATGCTGGATAAGTTATTATCAATAAATAATAAAAATAATAGCACAATATATATTTTTATTTTACATTAAAAATGTAAAATGACAAACTAATATGTCTTACTTTTTAACCTTTACTTTTACACCTTTACAGAGAAACCACATGAGCATCACATGAATGTCACCTTAGCTTCACGTGGTACAATCACATAGGAAACTTTTGGTTTTTCATATATATTTCCATATGATCACTTTTTTCACATAACAATGTTTCAAAATTATGTTTCATATGCACCTTAAAGGTCCCATGAAATTAAAATAAGTTTTTTTTAGATGTTAGTATCAGTATTGTTAGTTTTTTAGGATAACTATAAGCTAGTGCGCACCAAAACAGTGACAAAATGTGTGTTTAGGAGATATAAAACTTATAGATATAAAGACTTTAGATATAAAGCTTGCAGTTTGTCACTTCCGCCTAAATCAGGAATGTCCAAACTCAGTCCTGGAGGGCCGGTGTCCTGGAGGGTTTAGCTCCAACCCTAATCAAACACACCTGAACCAGCTAATCAAGCTCCTACTAGATATACTAGAAACTTCCTGGCAGGTGTGTTGAAGCAAGTTGGAGCTAAACTCAGCAGGACACCGGCCCTCCAGGACCGAGTATGGACGCCCCTGGCCTAAATGGATCAACGGTTTTATTCACGTCACCTCATACTTCAGTTTCTCATCAAATCTTGACCAATCAAATGCTCTCTAGTATCTGACAGGCCCCGCCCCCTTCAAGACACTTCTCATTTGCTTTTCATTTGATGCGCTTGAGCTCAACCACTCTCACTGGCAGAGCTGTGATAAAAACAAAACGTTTTTGGCTGTTTTTTAAAGGGGAGGAGCTACTCAATATCCTACCCTCTCTTCATGTTTCGGTTGAGATTACATCAAACATCAAATAAAAATGCACATTTCAAAGCACTTCATGGGACTTTTAAATGTTGTACATCTGATTCATTTTTTTACATGTGAAGCCCATGAGACTCTTAAAGCCCCAATATACTTCAAACTAAATCGAAAAGCGAACTGACATGAGATCACTTGAAATCATGAGATGATCTGAAATGAAGTTTATTTAGAGCAGTTCGAAAGCAAAGTTTTTAGGGGACTTTGTTTTGGCTTCTAAACACCTTTGAGCTACCACTGGTCTGTGATTATGCAATCAGTGGGCGTGTTCTGAAACTCCGCCTTTGACGTGCGATTGATCTGTATCTCATTCCACGGAGGTCACACAAAAGAGCAACATCCAACACAACAACGCCAAAGCAATGGGTACCATTCGGAAGGGCTCATCCATATGCCCTAATCACTTCGGAGCATAGGGATGAGCCCTTCCGAATTGAACGCAGTGTGTGACACCAAACAACTTCCCTGCACAAAAGGATCATGGGGTCGGGAAGTGTCCATCAGTTTTATCCTTCAAAATACTTAATTCCAAAGTGCCTTTTTTAAGTACTTCGGTTTGGAACAACACCTCAATATGGTGGCCATGATTGTTTTCAAAGGGCGGCACGGTGGGTCAGTGGTTAGCACTGTTGCCTTACAGCAAGAAGGTCGCTGGTTCGAGTCCCGGCTGGGCCAGTTGGAATTTCTGTGTGAAGTTTGCATGTTCTCCCCGTGTTCGCGTGGGTTTCCTTCGGTTGCTCCGGTTTTCCCCACAGTCCAAAGACATGTGGTATAAGTGAATTGGATGAACTAAAATTGGCCGTAGTGTATGAGTGTGTGTGAATGTGAGAGTGTATGGATATTTCCCAGTACTGGGTTGTGGCTGGAAGGGCATCCGCTGCGTAAAACATATGCTGGAATAGTTGGTGGTTCATTCCGCTGTGGCGACCTCTGATAAATAAGGGACTAAGCCGAAGGAAAATTAATGAATGATTGTTTTCACTCCAAGTGCCCTTCGGAGGGCGATATAGCCCATTTGGAATGCACCGTAAGTTACAAACATTTATCCGCATCTGTACTATTGTTCTTAAAGAGATTTCAAAGACTCAGAGCAGACTTTTAAATCCTGGAAAAATTGCAACAAAGTTAAAAATGTACGAGTGCAGCACAAGTTTACAATCCCACCTCCTGCAGCGCCAACAGATGTTGAAATGTTTGCAAACAGTATACCATCGCTCAGCCTTTTCAAACTTATTTTTGCCCTCAAACGAAGAACAAAAAATAACTTTGTTTAAAGTATATCATGGCCTTTATGTGTTTTCATTCAATCATTCATTTTCCTTCAGCTTAGTCCCTTTTTTCATCAGGGGTTGCCACAGCGGAATGAACCGCTAACTTATCCAGCATATGTTTTACACAGCGGATGCCCTTCTAACTGCAACCCAGAACTGGGAAATTTATGTGTTTTTCCAGAGCATAAAACAGCTGAACGCATTTGCTAATAAGTGCTTCTTGTAAGTACTTAAAGGGACATTTCATCCAAAACTAAATATTCTGTCACCATTAATCACTTGTTTCAAACTGTTTGACTTTCTTTCTTGAGTTAAACACAAAAGAAGATATTTTGAAGAAAGCTGGAAACCTGTAACCCTTGACTTCCATAATATTTGCTTTCCCTACTATGGAAGTCAATGGTTTCCAGGTTTCTTTAAAATATCTTCTTTTGTGTTCAACAGAAAAAATAAACTCAAAACGGTTTGGAGTAATATTGAGTAAATTTTCATTTTTGAGTGAACTATCCCTTTAAGTTTTTAATTTTTAATTACGCAGCCCTAGCTACTATTCACTCTTCATAGTTGCTGTTTTTACAATTTGTAGTTCACTTAGTATGTGTGTATCATCGTGCATACCTAGTGAGCGATCCTTGGTCTGGTTAGTAGAGCGGACCACGGGCAGACTGGCTCGAGACCGGGAGCCTCGGGTGAAGGCGATGGGCATATCACACTCGGACATGACCTCCAGAGCATCTAGAGAGACCAGTGAGCCGTGCTCCACCTGATCCACAAACACAGGCACTGGACTCGGACACCCCACACTCTGCTTAGAGCCCCGGGTCTGGAGGAGGAAGCAGACAAGAGCTTTAGATAACAAGCTGCATTTGATGACACATCGTTAGTGCAATGATGAAAACCATTTTAGTCTTTGCTGCTGGAAAAAGCAGGTGAAAATTGTCAGGCTGTTTTCAGGACATTGGAGGTGGTTTATAGCTGGTTTAAAGTGGTATAAGAACAAACCAGATCATACCAGCATACCTGACAAAATTATTAGCCCTACTGTTTATTTATATATTTTTATTTTTTCAAACATATATACAGATATTTTTTTCAACACATTTAATCATATCACTTTTAATTCTAATTTCTAATAACTAAATGATTTTGTCTTTGCCATGATGACAGTTCAAAGTATTTTACTAGTTGTTTTGCAGGATGCAATTTGTGCAATTTAAAGGCATAACTAGGTTAATTGGGCAAGTTAGGTTAATTACGGAATTTATTGGACAACAGGGGGTTATGCCACGGTCACACCCGAGTTTGAGCATGCGAAATTCTGTAGTACGGCGCTGCGAAAAGGGGTGGGATTAAAAAAGATGATTAAACGTTTAAAAAGCAAGCGATTTGTCCATATATTAAATTTCTGTCCAGAGAGCTCATGTTTAGATCTTCGATTGGTCTTATGCAGTCACGTGATGCGAGTAAGAGTTCACCAAGCTTGAACTTTGCACTGTATCGAACTGCGAAACTTGTCGCACGAGCTTGCGTTTCCGGTCTGATACATTCGCGTGCGTATGAATGGAAGTCTATGGGGAGAAAAGTCCAGTGTGACCGCGGCTTTATTCTATAGCCAAACGAAAAAAACAACAACAATTCTTAATGAGGCTAATATTATATATTTTTAATTAATAATAATTATATATTAATAAATAATTTATAATTTAATAATTAATCAGTAATAATTAATAATTAATAATATATTTTTTACAATACTATTTTTATGCCAGCCAAAATACAAGAAATATGATTTTCTACAGGAGAAAAATATAATAGAAAATACTGTGAAATGTATGTCCTTGCTCTGTTAAACATCACTTCAGTAACATTTGAAAAATAATTCACATTTTACAGGAGGGCTAATCGTTTTGTCTTCAATTGTATTGGTCGGACTGCTTTTTAAGACACAGTGAGTGGTTTGTAGTTGGTTAAAGTGTCTACTAGCATAAACCAGCTTGAATAATTAATTTGACCTGCTGTAAATAAATCCCATATTACCAGTTTTAGATGGTCAGGCAATTTTAAGGTACAGTTGCTGTTTTATAACTTGTTCAAAATGTTAAATCCAGCATTTGTTGTCTTCTCTGCTGGAATAAAAACACGTCATACAAGTTAAAAAGATGGTCAAGGTTGTTTTTAAAGGGTGAGCAGATTTCTAAGAGTGGAATACAGGAAGAACATTTCAATCTTTCCAACTAACAAGTTTTGGATGGCTTTGGTGAGGTAAATGTAACGTGTTACATGATGGATTGTTTACAAGCCGTTTTACTGACGTACTTCCGGAGTTGAAACACAGATTACATGAGACGTGATACATTTCAGTAAGTTGTACTGTTTCTTTCAACACCTTCTAATGTTTATTCATGTTTTTTGAGGCTTAAATTTTAATAAATTGCTTTTGCGTCAGCATTCGTTATTGACAGTGAATGCAGATGACCCAGGTCCCACCCTTACAAACTGCAAATTAATCGATATGGAAATGGGATTGGATAGTAATTGTGTCCTGCAGAATATACAATGACATGTTTGGCTACCAGTGATAGGCTGTTTTTGTATGACAGAACACTTGCCTAACTAGTTTTTTTCATTGTGAGCTGAAATATGGGACTGTCCAGGGAAAATAAAGACATCTTGTCACCCTATTTGTATGACATGGCAGGTTGTTTAATGTAGATACTGTTTCATAAAAAATGATTTATTTCTTCTTAACTGGAAAACCAGATCCGCTTATGACCATTGTGTTTTTTTGGGTACAGGGTACATAGTTTGTAGGTGGTTTAAAGTTGTTGCCAAATATTATCCAGACTCATTAGGCCTTTTTCGTGTTCTAGGTTGCAAAAAAACAAAACAAAAAAAACAGAACATACTGTTTTGGTCAGTCTGTTTCATTGTAGTTTTATTAGCTGGTAGTTTACAGACACAAACAAGATATTCAGAAGAATGTTTGAAAAAAGCAGCCACTGGCATTTTTATGAAGAATAGTTACCAACATTCTTCGGTGTATCTTTCTTTTTGTTCAACAGGTTTAAAAGAAGTGGAGGATGAGTGAATGATGACAGCATTTTCTTCTAAGAATGACAATTTAAGATCTTTTTAGGGACATGGAATTGTATTATTATTATTATTATTTTTTTTTTTTTTTTAAATACATTTTTTCGTTGGACGTCTTGTTGGTCAGGCTGTTTTGTGGACATGGTAGGTTGTTTGTAACTGATTCAAAAGGGTCCACTTGCATTAACTAGCATCATAAAATAATATTTTTTTTCTTCCCTGCTCGGGAAACAACAAAAATAATAAGATAAATTAATAAATAAATACATAAATTAATTAATTATAATAATAGTTAATAAAATTAAAAGTTTATACTAGCTTCAGGTGGCCAGGATGTCCAGGACACATTAAATGTAACTGATTCAAAGTTTTCTACCAGCATTAACCAACTTGATTATCTTACAGTTTTGAACAATAAGTCCGGAAGGACCAGAACCAAAAATCAACAAATCAGCTTCACCTTTTGTATGTATTATACACATTTTAGTTATAACGGTAGACAAATGACCTCAGACAAATGCAAAGCACCCAACACATGCTGCACTTTTCTATTTTCTCAGCAAATAAAACTTGTATCAGAGCTACAGCAAGGGTTTGTTACTGTTACTTTGTTACTGTGGTAGGCATGTGGTAGGCTTTGCACAGTCCAAGACTGGCACCCTGATGTGCACCTATCAAAAAAATGTTAATAAATGTTAAAATAATTGCATTATTTTTTTTTTTTATTAAGTTTTTTTGTTGGACGTTTTGTTGGTCAGGCTGTTTTATGGACATGGTAGGTTGTTTGTAACTGGTTCAAATTGGTCTACTAGCATTAACTAGCATCATTCCCTGCTAGGGAAACAACAAAAATGATAAAATAAATAAATTAATAAATAAAGACATTAATTAATTATAGTAATAAAATTTAAAGTTTATACTAGCTTCAGATGGCCAGGATGTTTCTTTGGACACATTAAATGTAAAGGTCTTTGCACACTGAAGTCCGAAATTTTCGTATGCATTTTTTTCGTATTCATATGTGAAAAATTTGTCACGTAGGCCTAAACAAACTTTGCACACTGAGTCTGATGCGTATAAATTAATCAATCACAAAAAAACGCAAAACATTTCGGAGTCAGTTCAAGCAGTGATAGGCTACGTTCTCCTCTCTCTTCTCCAAAGTAGAAAAAGAAAGAGGAATAGGCTACATATTGTGTTCATTTAATACTAGCCTACATAGAGAGGAAGGAGTGAGTTCTCCTCCTTATCAAAGAGCTGCGCTACTACGATTATCCCGAAATGCAAAGTTTATTTCAGGAAATCAGTGGAATTTTGATACATTGCTTGTGATACTTCACACATTCACGTCCGTAAACAAATCTTGAACAGAGACTGCCAGTACCTATAGACATTATAATAGATGGCGGCCGCGTTGACGTGTCGAAACAACAGACTGAAATCGGACCATGCTTTTTATTATAATGTCTATGGGCAGTACATCAAATGTATGGACACACACCAAGCAGCAGCAGGGGAGAGGTGCGCCAGTCACTGAATCCATCATATAGCTGTCCGCCACATTCTGTCTTTATTTTATGCATTGTGTTTGACATAAAGTTATCTGTGGCTCAAGTGACGGCATTCTGTATTAAGCTTTTCGCTTGTACGGTGGCTCTGAACTGTCAAAACACCTCTCAAAGTGCTTCTTCGGATGCGAAAAGCGGAAAAAAATCGAACCCGGTTTGATTTTTTTTATGACGGACGAAAGTTTCGGAGGCAGTGTGTCAATACGACTGACACAACGGGAGGTCGAATTTATTTTTTAATGTGCGAAAATTACGGACGAAAATTTCGGATTTAGTGTGCAATAACCTTAACTGATTCAAAGTTGTCTACCAACATTAATCAACTTGATAAAGATTATCTTACAGTTTTGAACAATAAGTCCGGAAGGACCAGAAGCTACAGAGCTACAGTAAGGGTTTGTTACTGTTACTGTGACTGTGCATGCACAGTCGCATACCCTCCACGTACCAAGACTGGCACCCTGATGTGCACCTGTCAACATTAATTTTACACGTTTTACACGGAATTGTATTATTATTTTTTTTTTTAATTAAGCTTTTTGTTGGACGTTTTGTTGGTCAGGCTGTTTTGTGGACATGGTAAGTTGTTTGTAACTGGTTCAAAGCGGTCTACTAGCATTAACTAGCATCATTCCCTGCTAGGGAAACAACAAAAATGACAAAATAAATTGATTAATAAATAAATAAATACATAAATTAATTAATTATAATAATAGTTAATACTATTAAAAGTTTATACTAGCTTCAGATGGCCAGGATGTCTCTTTGGTTTTCTACCAACATTAACCAACTTGATAAAGATTATCTTACAGGTCAACTGATTTCTTTTTCAAATACCATCCATACCATAGTTTCAAACATAGACATTTTGACTAAAACAAAACTATGCTAAATTTTCAGTGAAAATCTAATAGATGTCTCACAGTACTACAAAATTAGACTAGTCATCAAAAAGACAGATTAGACAGACTTTACATCTGTAGTCATTCAGTCCTGTATATTTGAGGACTAGTCTATGGACTGTTGTTAAACATCCATTAGATTTTCAATGACAGGCCAAATTTAGCCTTGTTTTAGCTATTGTTTTGTCTATTAGTTAACTTTTAAAACATACACACATACACAAAAAATGTTTGCTGGGTTAATGCCATATACACCAGTCAAGAGCCAGAAGCCGCTTGTCCTTGGATTTCCAGAAGTTTTGTCTTCAACATATGCATAAAACTTGAACCACTCACTGTGAACAATGCCAAATGTGTCTGAATACATTAACATTTTGTGTACCACACACTGCACTTTCATTTAAAGCGACAATCACCTGCTGTACAGCTGTGAGCACTGCAATCAGTCATGCAGCATGACACAGAACAGACTGACTACATACACCAAATCCAAATGAAAAACATATGCAAGGTTTCTACTTCAAAACACAACTCCATTACAGACCTGCATGTATGTCAATATAGTCAGTTAATTAGTTTCAAATCCATTTTTTTCATGTTAGGTCATTTTGTGGTATTATTAAACACACACATGCTGCACAGACACTTGTTCGTGCTGCTACTGACTCTGCGTGAACCAACAGCCTGGATTTTCAGCAGGTATCTTTGAATATCTATCTCAGAGTGCAGAGCCGACAACATCCTCTGAAATGACTATTAGGACAGAAAGAAAGAGATAGAGAGTATGAAAAAAAAAACATAAATGTGAGACATATGCATAATAGAACAGAAAATTGGGCAAAGAGGAAAGAAGTGCATGTTTGAAAATACCCCCAAATCAGATGATGGAAACTTCACTAAACATTTTCATAACCTTCAAGTACTTCCTCCTACACAGAGAAGTATGTGACAGTCCAGACTCATGCTGAGCACATATGGAGCGTTACGCAAACCAAATAAAGGTCCTGAGAAGTGCAAATTACCTGTCAGGGGTCAAATTCTGACAAACGGAACAAACACAATTATGACTGTCATGACATATGCTATTTTAAATTGCCATGTAATATATTGGCATGACCTAGATATTTCAGGTTACTAGATATATTGGCCATTGTGCTTACATAAAAATGACTGTCACCAATATTTCAGCTGATAACACTGCCTCTGTCATCTCTTTTTTTCAGCAGGCAGGCCTTAGGCAGCTCCTCCACACAGACAGAGCAGTGACAAGTAAAGTGAGGGCATTATATTAGTGAGTTTTCCTGACAAGTACATCCAGTTTTAAACAATAAGTCCAGAAGGACCAGAACCGCAAACACCAAAATGTTTCTAGATTCAAAATGATGCAAGCTCACAACAGCATAAGGGGCCGTTCACATATTGGGGCTTTTTTGTGCTAACATTTGTTAATTCAAATGGAGACGTACAGAAAGCGTGCACACACAGAGCGTGACCTGGTTGCGAGTGCATCATACTTTTTCCAGGTGAACCTACAGCGCAGTCATTTGAAAACATCTCAACTTTTCAGAATGCCGCAAGCGAACATCATGTTATTTGACAAAAACCAACTAATCAGATTCACCTTTTGTATATATTATACACAGTTCAGTTATAACGGTAGACAAATGACCTCAGACAAATGCAAAGCACCCAACACATCCTGCACTTTTCTATTTTCTCAGTAAATTAAACTTGTATCAGAGCTACAGCAAGGGTTTGTCACTGGTGGTTCCTTGAAGAGCGAAGCTGATGGCTACCTAGCAATGACAGATACCATGGGAGATTAATTGGTAGAGGAAGTGGCGTGCCTCATGTTTTCCACATGGTTTTAGGTGCAATATGTGAACATCCCCTTTCCAATTTAGACTTCTGCATAGACTTCTTCTGAAAGGCCAATTTAGACTTCTGCATCGAGTGCATGTGGTAGGCCTGGTGTAGCCTTTGTTTAGCCCTTCATGTACCAAGAGTTGGACCCATGATGTGCACCTCTCAAAAAATTTAACTACACGTTTTGATGATGCAGAATGCAATCTATGATTGGTCCATTTGTTAGTGGTGACAATTGTGGGCGGGGCTGAGACCCATGCAGGCTGAGAGAAGCTGGTGGTGTGAGTGTTTAACAAGTGTTAACAAGTGAAGAACTTAAGATGGATACGTTTGTTTTGTGTTTACTGATTAAAGTTAAACATTTGCCAGACCCTGCCTTTTTCTTCCTTGAGTGCGAGTTTAAGCTAATCCTACAGTAGAATTGCACACTTTTCTGGCATAAACCCAAAACCAGCAAAGAAACACCACACAGTGGAACATAGCATTTCAGAAGTGTTATTGCCAAACAGAAAGCAGACGTATAAATAGTCACAACTGCATCGGCTACATGTAAGGTATGTGTCATGGGGTACGACGATCACTTGACACAGAAGTATAAATCAGGCTTAAGTGACTATATAGTAGGAGAAGGGGGAAAAATCCATTCTCAAAAGTACAGAAGCAATTCTGTATTCAAATTAGATCGCGATCTAGCGATTAGCGACTTTTAGCTATGTCTATCAGCTATATTTCTATAAACATTTTTTATATAATTTTCTTTGTTAAAAGTTTTTAAACAAACAAAAAAAAATAATGTTATCATTCATTCATTCATTTTCTTTTCGGCTTAGTCCCTTTATTAATCTGGGGTCGCCACAGCGGAATGAACCGCCAACTTATCCAGCATATGTTTTACGCAGCGGATGCCCTTCCAGCTGCAACCCATCACTTGGAAACTTCCATACAGACTCATTTACACTCATACACTACGGACAATTTAGCTTACCCAATTCACCTATAGCGCATGTCTTTGGACTTGTGGGGGAAACCGGAGCACCCGGAGGAAACCCACGCGAACTTGGGGAGAACATGCAAACTCCACACAGAAACGCCAACTGACCCAGCCGAGGCTCGAACCAGCGACCTTCTTGCTGTGAGGCGAACGTGCTACCCACTGCGCCACCGTGCCGCCATAATGTTATCTATTATGTTAAAAATTAATTTAATATAATCTGGCGTCCCAATGTTACATTCAGAGCTGGTTCATGCTGAATATAACTTTAAGATGATGGCACTGTCAAACATAGATTCCAATGATAAGCATATACATAACGTATAGCAAAATGAACCCTAAGTAACATATTTCAAACTCATAAATATTTAGACAGCACCCTCTAGTGGATTTGTCATCTGAAATGTGCAACGAAATGTACTCGGAGCAATGTATTTTACATTTCACAACAATGTAGGCTCAAGTTTTCAATGACCCTAGGCTCAATATATCACAAACCAAAATTGACACACACTTGCAAAAGAACTCACAAAAGAAACAGTTTGTAACACCTGAATAAAATATAAAAGATATTTTAACAGCATATATTAAATAATTAAATTTCCACATTGATATTCATACATATCACTTTCATTTAAACCTTCAAAAGATCTGCATAAAAGTGAGTAAATAATGACAAAATATTCATTTCTGAAGTATTCCTTTAAACTCATGTAGCATGAATCATTTTCAGTCAGATTAATCGTATAGTGATTCATGACATCTGATACAGGGCGCTTTTGATATTTAAATTAGACGATGAATCCCTTTAAAGTCATCTAATGTACAAAAGACAGATCTCTTGACACTAAAACACCCACACACCTGCGGTTTCTTGTAATTTAGATGTTTATTCATCTCTTTGATACAAGGCAGTAAAAAAGAGAGAGTTTGAACTAAACCAGATGCAACCGGATCAGAACTTTCCAGACCACAGCAAAGTGCACTGGGGTTCTTTTGAGGGCAGGAGGGGGAAATTAGATCCAAAGCCACCAACATGATGATATTCAGTGGGCACACAGGAGACTGGAGCTGTCAACCCACTGATGACAATAAAAGCTCAAGGGTGTGTTTGTGTGCGTGTGTAATAGCTCCTATTCGCTGACCTCTTCTATAATTAGCTTAAGTTCAACAGAAGTTCAAAAAGTAAAGTTACACATTGGAAATATTAAAACAAAAAAATACTAAAATAAACACTATAGTGCAGGTTAAATACTGCACTATATTATTGTTTTTAGTTCAGTTTTTTTAGAATACAAGAAATGCATATATTATAAATAACAAAAATACGTTTTTAACAGTTTTAAGGAAAAAATGCATAACTAATAAATACATATTAGCCAAAATTATTAAGACAAAAATTATTAGCCCTCCTGTGAAATGTTAATTCTTTTTTTCAAAATGTTCCCTAGTGCTGTTTAATGAAGATATTTGTTTAACACGTATTTAAACATAATAACTCATTTCTAATAACGTATTTCTGTTGTCTTTGCCATGATGCCAGCACATATTATTACTGATAGTTATTTAGCAAATATTCAGCTGAAAGGGCAATTTAAAAGCTTAACTTAATTAGGTTAACTAGGCACATTATGCTAATTAGGCAAGTCACTTAGCCGATAAAAAATAATATCACTGATAACATTCACCTTAAAATTAATTTATAATATATATGAGCAATTCCAGCGTTATGGACGTGACATTTGCAGTAAAAATTCAAAACATTAAGTCGCATAGAAAGTATATGTTAACATTATATTGAAACATCTCTTTATATTTTCCAAAACTACTAACCACAGAGTTATGGGATCAGAAAAATATCAATCCGTAAACATTTTTTGTATTTTAAATGAGGAAAATAAACATGCGTTATGGATGTGACCAAAAAAGTCTGCGAGTTTACAGTATACAACATACTTTGTAGAAATTCTGTGAATTAAACTGCAGCAAAAGAAACAATGCTAATCAAAGAAGGCTAAGAGTTGGCTCACTGTAGAACAAAATTCATTGATTTTATTTCACTTGACATTTTTGCATTTATGAGGGGAAAAGCTTGGTTATGGATGTGACCTCTCCGTTATGGAAGTGACAGATGTGAAATTGCCATTTGTGTGACTTTGGTAAATCAAATATAATTGTTTGAAAACATTGACAGAGACATTTTTGAGCATTTTTTAAAGTACGGTTTCGCTATTTTACTGAAAACTTAATTTTTTCATGTGAAGGTTGACATTTGCATGGAATTGCTCATATAATATTATAAAAATGGGCAACACGGTGGCTCAGTGGTTAGCACTGTCGCCTCACAGCAAGAAGGTCGCTGGTTCGAGCCCCGGCTGGGCAGTTGGCGTTTCTGTGTGGAGTTTGCATGTTCTCCCCATGTTGGCGTGGGTTTCCTCCTGGTGCTCCGGTTTCACTCACAGTCCATAGACATACGCTATGGGTGAATCGAATAAGCTAAATTGGCCGTAGTGTATGTGTGTGAATGCAAGAGTGTATGGGTGTTTCCCAGTGCTGGGTTGTGGCTGGAAGGGCATCCGCTGCGTAAAATATATGCTGGATAAGTTGGCGGTTCATTCCGCTGTGGCAACCCCTGATTAATAAAGGGACTAAGCCGAAGGAAAATGAATGAATGAATGAATAATAATAGTCTGTAAAAATAGCACACTATAATAATTCAATATGTTTATTAAATTAATTGATTATTATAAAAAATACACCAAAATAGTATGTTAAAAATAACATGGTAGTGGTTATGCTATGGAATAAATGCATCTGTGCTGTTAGTGCTAATATTGCCCACAACATTGCTGATATCATTCTAATTTGACTGAATAGCAGCTGCACAGCTGATGCATGTTTACTAGAAAGTCTGTATGGTTTTTTTTATATGTGTATTTTTCTGAACAAATCACGATAAGAGTGTGTGCTCACCTGACTTCAGTAACATTCAGAACACTGCATAAATTACCGCCGTGGAAACAGTTTAGTAAAACTGATTTCCGCGTCTACAAAGAGATGTTATCCAGCAAAAACATAATATGGTTATGATAACTCACTTATCTTCAATTTACTTATATTTATGGTCATCTGTGTGGAAATTGTGGCTAATAAAATAAAGAGAAACATTCATATCTGCAGCTGTAAGAATAATACGGTTTGTGTGTGTTGGCAAGATTGACAAAGATACAAACAGAGATAATAAGCACTGTATTTTAATTTTGCTTTGGCAATATTGCAAAGCCTTTAAAGTCGAGCCAATAAGGTTTGTTATGAGAAACAAAGAAGAAAGGCAATAAAAAAAGTGATAACCGCACCAGATTCCACAAAGATTTTTTTTGGGACCAATATTAACCAGGTAATATTTTGAGAAGGACTGTACTGAACTGGCCCTGAAGGTTGTTTAACCCATGATGCTTCAGTTTTGCTAGGATTCATATACATTCAGTTCTGGATCACACTGCATTTTAAGATGGAATCTTAACATACTAAACCAATAAAATCAAAACTGATATATAACATGGAACATGAAAAAACATGATGCACATTCTGTGACACAATCCAACACGCTTGTTGTATTTGTGTACACGTGATGATATTTTATCATTTGACAACTAGTGAAGAGCTTATAAAACTTGAACAAAGAGTCAAAATAGAGTAATCCATCACACACAAATAACGATCTGCAACAAGGAGATATTTCCAATGCTTGTGTTGGATTATAAAGGGCAACATCTGAATGGTGAGAAGAAAAAAAATGGTATGTTTGAGCATTCTCTCCTTTTTATGGTCACATGTTGTGACATAATGTCCTTATTTTGGTTCCTTTAGATGTCTTTTGTCAATGTTGTGTTTATATTTCAGTCAGGGCGGCACAGCGGCTCAGTGGCCAGTTTTGAGTACTTTGGTTTATATGGCGACCATGATTGTTTTCAAAGAGCGGCACGGTGGCTCAGTGGTTAGCACTGTCACCTTACAGCAAGAAGGTCGCTGGTTTGAGTCCCGGCTGCCCCAGATGGCATTTCTGTGTGGAGTTTACATGTTCTCCCTGTGTTTGTGTGGGTTTCCTCTGGGTGCTCTGATTCCCCCCACAGTCCAAAGACATGCACTGAATTGTGAATTAAACAAACTAAATTGGCCAAAGCGTATGAGTGTGTGTGTGAATGCGAGAGTGTATGGATGTTTCCCAGTACTGGGTTGTGACTGGAAAGGCATCCGTTGCGTAAAACATATACTAAAATAGTTGGTGGTTCATTCTGCTGTGGAGACCCCTGATAAATAAGAGACTACGGTGAAGGAAAATGAGTGAATGAATATTTCAGTCAAACCACACCAGAGTTTGTCTGGAAGCAGGTAAATTTTTTCAGCAAACTTGAAATGTGGCTTTCAAAGGACAGGTTGCTATCAAATATCAACCCCGGATTCTTGACTGACGATGAGGACTTAACTGAACATCCATCAAGAGTTAGGCGGTATTCTATGTTTTTGTGCATGATTATTTTTGGTCCAATAAGCAAGACCTAATTCTTTTCTTTAGTAATAGAAAGTCATTAGTCATTCACAAAATTATGTTGTTAGGAGATATATGTATGCATATTGTCTGCAAACAGTGGAAACTAACTCCATGTTTTTAATGATATGTTCTAGTGATAGCAAACAAAATGTAAAAATAAAGGGACCCAGAACTAAGCCTTGAGGTACCCCACAGTGTACTTCTAATCAATATAATTTGTCTTCATTTACTGATACAAACAGATAATGTTCTGATAGGTAAGACCTGAACCACGACAATGCAGTTCCAGAAATACCAACATCATTTTCTAAGAGAATGTTATAATCATTTTGTTAGCTCTTTTTGTATGCTCCAAGATTCAGATAGCAGTGTTGAAATTTATTTAAACAAACTCCACAAACAGAACAATCACACCAGTGTTTGTTTTAATCAAAAACAAAGCAACCCTAATTATTTCCTGAAGTTAACCTAAGTTAATCATCAGTTCGACATGGCTTCCTCGCTTTCTTTTTGCTACTGTACCTTTAAGAATGTACTATACCATAAATACCTTCTAAATGCAAATAGTGTCTTGTGATTAGCTATCCTTTTGTAAAATGTGTGACAATGCCAAGTTGCTGGGTACTTAAAAGGTGTTTATATGTAAATATGGGGAGTCACATGTTAATGCACGCATGGCTGAGATGGCCCATTTTTCTTCTTCTGTTGTGAAAGCTATTATTACACACTACACTGAAGTGTTTTATTTCAAACCAGTAAATACGATCTTGATGTTATATGGCGTGACCACCTTTGATAAACCAGGTGCTGAGTAAAAGCGGTAAACAGTAAGATTTGTATCACTTTTTTTTCACTTTTGGTGTGAAGAGAGCTTGAGATTGAAAAGACTGGTACAGAAAGATGATATGAGAAGGAAACCGAGGATAAAGACAAGTCTATCCATAATATTTAAAAAAATATTGTATTGACTGCACTGAGCTGCATTGTCTTGGTTCAGATCTTCCCTATCAGAACATTATCTATTTGTATCAGTAAATGAAGTACACTGTGGGGTACCACAAGGCTCAGTTCTGGGTCCCTTTATTTTTACATTATGTTTGCTATCACTAGGCAATATCATAAGAGTATTTTTTTTTATTGAGATTTATACTTCATCTATACACACACAAAGATAAATATATTTTTTATTGATGAAAATGTAACTATCTGAGGGTTCAAAAAAAATCTAAATACTGAGAAAATCACCTTTAAATTTATTGAGATTAAGTGCTTATCATTGTACATTACTAATCAAAAATAGATTTTTGACATATTTACAGCAAATTTGCTAAATATCTTCAAGGAACATGGACATTTTGCCTGAATATTCTAATGATTTGTGTCATAAAAGAAAAATCGATCATTTAAACCCATACAATGTATTTTTGGCTATTGCAAACATAAAGCCTGATTTATACTTCTGCATGGAGTGATTACTGAACCCCTCATACCTTGCACATAACTGTGCACGTATACTTCTGCATTCTGTTTGTGTTGCTCTGAGAATAACATTTCCGAAATGCTAGCAGGCAGTGGGGTTTCTATGTTCCTCTGTCTTGAGTTTCATTGCAGGTGTTTTGAGTTCACACCAAAACTGCAGTGTATAAAAGTGGCTCAAACTCACACTTATTCAATGAAGAAAGAGGCAATGACAAACTTTAATAATAAGGTAAATACAAAACAAAAGTATCCATCTAAATCTCCTCAACACTTGTTAAACACTCCGGGCTCGCTTTTCTCCCATGGTGATGGATATGTGATTGTATGAAGGCACTGGCAGACCATCCACACACACTCGACACAGAAGTACCGTATAAATTGGCCTAAATTGATATAAATTGGTTGGTATAGTGGTCCAAGATCACAAATGTTTTTCAAAATGCTTTAATCTTTACCAAACCTGGATTTAGTTGACCAAAAACAAAGTAAAAAAGTAATATTATTACAATTGATATCTATTATGAGTTTAAGCATTTTGATTTTAAAATGGTTTAAAATGTATTTTATTCCTATGACGACACAACAGATTTTTTTTGCAACCATTACTCTAGTCTTCAATGTCACATGATCCTTCAGAAACAATTTGCTTAAACATATTGCTTAAAAAAATACGTATTATTATTATCGAAGTTGAAAACGGGTGTTGCTTTTTTTCTAAAGGTTACTAAGAACAGCAATTATTTAAAAAGAAAAAAACTATTTTAATGAGAAAAAGTTTTGAATGATTTAAAAGAAACACACAGGATCTACACAAAAGTCTTCATTTTCTTTTGTGAGACGTTCTAAAGGCTGCAAAAACAAAGAGCTCTTTTTCCCCCTCATTCAACCTTATGATGGGCACACACAGGATACACACTTAAACACATTTGTCAATGGTTCCCAGTGCACCAGTTGGTTTTGGCTACTTAAAAGGGACAAGAAAAACTGACCTCAGTGCTGACACTGATTTTTACTTTATTTTTGAGACAGCTTTCCATGATGAGAATACCAAGTTTAAGGCCCTGTGATGTGTACAACTGGTATTAAGGCCCCTTTTACACTAGTGTGTTTTTGTTTTAAAATGTTTTGTTTTAAAGTTATGTTGTGGTTATGCCTGGCATCTTTGACCCATAAAAACGGAGCATTTTGAAAACACTGAAAACCATATTTTAGTTTGAAAATGATGGGGATCCATTTCAGTTAAGTTCAAGACTAAATCGCAGACTTTTTTACGAACATTATATGAACTGTAGATGGCAAAGTACAAATGCTGGCAAAATATGTGCATGTCCAGCAAGCAAGAATGGTTTTTCATGTATTTACACTGTATACTCATTCATTCATTTTCCTTTGGCTTAGTCTCTATCTCAGAGGTCGCCACAGCAGAATGAACCACCAACTATTCCAGCATATGTTTTACGCAGCGGATGCCCTTCCAGCCGCAACCCAGTACTGGGAAACACCCATACATACCCATTCACACACACTCATACACTACGGCCAATTTATTTTATTCAGTTCACTTATAGCGCATGTCTTTGGACTGTGGGGGAAACCGGAGCACCCGGAGGAAACCCACACGATATCGGGGAGAACATGCAAACTCCACACAAAAACGCCAACTTGCCCAGCCGGGACTCGAACCAGCGACCTTCTTGCTGTGAGGCAACAGTGCTAACCACTGAGCCACCGTGCCGCCCATGCTGTTTACTATAGATGGAAATTGTTTTTCTGAAATGCAGTAAAACATTAATATGGACGAGGGGAGTTTTCATTCTAGAACACCATTTTAAACCTAAAATGCACTAGTGTAAATGACACCAAAGATGCATTTAAATGCCATGTACATAGGGCATATTGCATAAAGCTAATTTGCAGCCCTTGTCCCTGGTTAGGCTTTACATATGAAAAAAACAACAACAACATTAAAATCAACAAATTAAAAAATGATAGGCGGCGCGGTGGTGCAGTGGGTAGCGCTGTCGCCTCACAGCAAGAAGGTCGCTGGTTCGAGCCTCGACTGGGTCAGTTGGCATTTCTGTGTGGAGTTTGCATGTTCTCCTCGTGTTGGCGTGGGTTTCCTCCGAGTGCTCCGGTTTCCCCCACAGTCTAAAGACATGCACTATATGTGAATTGGGTAGGTTAAATTGTCCGTAGTGTGTATGTGTGTGAATGGGAGTGTATGGATGTTTCCCAGTGATGGGTTGCAGCTGGAAGGGCATCCGCTGTGTAAAACATATGCTGGATAAGTTGGCAGTTCATTCCGCTGTGGTGACCCCAGATTAATAAAAGGGACTAAGCCGAAAAGAAAATGCATGAATGAATGAATGAATGGATCGGTTGGGTTTAGAGACGGGGTGGATGGGTCAGTCGGTCAGTCAGTCAGTCAGTCGACAGTAAGCTGGCCTGGTCGGCTGAAGTGTATATTGCGCCCTCTGGTGGATTTGCAAAAACAGAAGATGAATGAATAAAAAAAGATAATACAACAAATATGTACGTACAGAGCCACAAATATAAAATGTAAGTCAATCTGCATGCTAAAGGAAAATCAGTCTGACCACAAGTGGACACAAGCTAAAGCTAAATACAGATGTTTATTGGGTCTAAAGCATTTCGAGCTTGTCCATTTTCTTCAACTTCCAGAGGTGGTCAAAAACACATTTAATTGTATTGATTTTGTGGTGTAGACGCTCATGTGGTCGAATGTGTTCAAACAGCCACAAATGACCACCTATAGTCTGTCTACTTATTCTGAAACATTATGGGGCATGTTGTTGAAGCACACTGCAGAGACAAGATTTAAGCTTTGAGAATCCTAAAATTGAAAAAAAAAAAAAAGGGAAAAGCAAATGTCTTGATTATAAGTTCATAATGTTTAGCTTAGTTTTGCAGCTGTCAGAACAGAAAAACTGTTGTTCTAAGTGTGTTTTTTTTATTGTGTCCTTTTTATGTCTATAATACATACACACACACACACACGCGTACACACACACACACGCACACACACAAAACCTGAATATTACATAAATTATGCAAAAAAGCTACATAAATCCCTAAAATACAACAGTTGGTTTTGGCTGAAGTTTACAGCTATATATTTACATTTTTTTCTAGTCCCTTGCATAAAATGAATGATTTTTTTTTTCATAAAGAAACTAGTTACTTTTGTATTGTTTGCATTGTATACTTTTGGATGTTCAAAACATGTAAGCAAATTTAAATGTAAAGATATATAATGAATATAAATGTCAAAACTGCATAAATGCTGCATTAAGAAATAATAAGGAAAAAAAGCAAAAATTTTTAAACATTTACTCGTACATTAAACTGTAAAAATGAGAACATCGTTTTTTTTCTTATACTGCATGGTATGTGAATATCACATAAGCTAATATCACATTATTACATTAAACAGATCAGGAAAAAGCCTATATATACACCCTCCTATAGACACTTCTTCATCAGAAAATTATTGAAAATGCTCGAAAGTGGGCAAAAGATACCAATTTAAATGCCAGTCACTATAAAACCGTTAATAGCAGTTGGAAACAGCACATAAAATGGACAGCAATCCGATCAACTCAATGACTCAAACCACCTCATTTACCAATCCAAACATTTTCCTTCCTAAAGCAGACACTTAATCTAATCAGTAATGCAATAACAGGCCTGCAGTGTACTCTCTATCGGCTGTACACACAGCAGATATACTGTATCTAAATCCTGCTGAACCAGAGCATCAGGAAAACTCTTATTTTGCTCTGGTGTAGGGTATAAAAGCCATTTTTCTCTCTCTGCTCCTTTTATACCGGTTAACTCTCCTCTCTCTAACTCTTTCTGAAAGAACAGGAACATATTAGGGTGAGCTTACAGTCTGACTGGGCCAAACAGAACCAGATGGCGGCTCTTTGTTTTTTCCGCTCGCAAAGTCTTGCGACAAGCTTTCACCATCCCGGTGCTCGAGGTCTCGTCCACACGCAAAGGTGGGACACAGATGTTCTGCAGGGAGGTGTGTATGTGTGTATGTTGATAAACATCTGAGCAATCCATCACACAAGCACTGACACCTTGGCAGGAAAATATCACACACACACACAGATGGGTTTGGGCATGCCTGCTGACTCTGCAGGTTTATCCTTAATATAATACAGAGGAATTTCTGGCAGTGGTGTCAGTGTGTCTGTTGATGCTCAAAATTATCCTTCTTAGAAATCTGTGTTCAGTACATAATCAGTCAGTTCATTTGAACTGATATTTAAAATCAGTTTAGGGCAGAATATAGTTTCATATAGGGATTGTCAAGACACCACAATTTAGAACAAAATGTTATTTGTAAATTAAATGCAAAAATGAACTACAATAGACTGAAACAACATGTTTTTAAGGCCTGTGTGCTGTTGGGGACGTTTTTATCCACTCTGGGGTGATTTTGAGTCTTAATTTGGCCCCAACTTTCTCTGTGTTTCAGCAAATGTAATGGTTTTTAGTAACAAATCTTATTTTGACACATATTTTTGTGAAAATGCTTTGAAAAATTTCAAAAGCTCAACAACACACTCTGAGCAAATTGACTACCCTTTTGGTATGTTTGTGGCTGTTTTTGCCCCATCGACTTCCATCATAATGACATTTTTTGATTGCAAAGCCTTGACACCACATAATCATACATTCTTGATTGTTGGTTGTTTTCCCTGTTGGGAAGAGGTACATGATTTTCTTCCTGTTGGGAAGAGGTTAAAAATGTAATTATAATGGAAGTCAATGGGGCAAAAACTGCCTGGAACATAACGAAAGGGAAGTACATTTTAACAGTATACAAGGGTTAAATTAAAAGTCATTTTACAGCATTCAAATCATGAAGAAACGTGAAGACTATATACTGTAGTAGGGGTGTAATAATTCACTCAAGTCACGATTCAATACATAACACGATACTAAACTCATGATACAATATTATTTTGATATTGTATGCTAAAAAAAAGAGTTTAATATTAGTATTATTGGTATTTCTCAAACATATGGTAAAAAATACAATAATAATATTATATGTAGGCCTACTGTTGGGTGAATGCTTTATAAATACAGTCAGCCGTCTCTTGAATAAAGCAAGCTCAATATAGCAAATCATATCGTTTACATATGCATTGTCACATTTTTATATTGATTTCTCGATGTATTCTTGATTTTCGATGTATTGCTACACCCCATTATAGAGTTGTTTTCCATTTGATTGTTCAATTTCTCTACCTGAATACTGTCAGACTGTAATTTATGAATATGCACTGCCCTACAAAGTATAAACTAAACAATAATGCAATATATATTTTTAAGTAAGTTCTTACTCTGCAAACAATATTATAATTTTGCACATATTGTGGGTATAAACAAAACATACATACTGCATGTAAAATGTTTAAAAACATTCAAAGTATGTACATTAGCATGTAGAATAGTGTGTACACAGCCATATTAGAGTGTATATTTAGCATATTTTATGCAAAAAACGAATCTGAGTCCAGATAAGAACTTAATATCATTACTTTCTAATTGAACTGATCTGTGATAATCTGAACCCACATAACCCTGAACTGCCCGAATGGTTAAACTTCCATGGTCCTTCCGCTGTCCGCATGCGTCAATCAAAGAGCAAAGGTCACCGCCCTCAGAAACCCTCCATATTAAAAACATTAGAACAGACATTACCGAATAGACACACACTAATAGAAATGGAATGACACTGGCTGTTTTAGCATTACTGCCACTGTCTGTGTCAGCTTCATTCAAGGAGTATTGAATAATGTAATCATCAGCAATTTCATGGTCTGACTGGAAAATGGGCTCTTTTCCTACTGTTTCTATCAACCTTCAATGTATCAGAAAAAAGAGAGAAAGAGTCTGAATGGGAAAGAATGGAATGTGCTGACACATCATCAACCTTGAGAGTGTGCGTGTGAGTGAGTGTGTGTGTGTGTGTGTTGAAAATCCTTGTTATGCAGAAAAGGTTATGTGGCATCACTGCAAAATGCCCCTTTTATATATACTACTATTTTAATGTGAGTATTATTGTGCCAATATAATATAATGCCAATTTAAAATAACGTTATGTCTCTTATGTCTAGTAAGAGCACTTTTAGAGTAGCTTAGCATAAATCATTGAATCGGATTAGACCATTAGCATCTCGTATAAAAAATTGTGTTTAGATAATTTTCCTATCTGAAGCTTGACTGTTGTTCAGTAGTTCTTCTTGAACTTCCTCGATTATTACAGCAGAATGAGAGTATAGTTCCTAGCCATATCAGTCTAGAACTTAAATAGGAAAATGATCGAAGCTCTTGCTAAGCTAAAAGTGCTCCAGTCAGACCTGGAGATCAGTTTAATGGATTCAAAAATGATAAAACTCAACTGTTAAACTTGAAATTACAGTATTTTTTTTTTTTGCCAAAAATGAAGTTAAATATTAATATCATAATAAAGATAATAGTTTTCTAATTTAATATGTAATGTCATTTTACTATTAGTCTACTGTCAATTTTGATCAGTTTATTGTGTCCTTTCTGAGTATAATCACTTTACTGTTTATGGTTTTTGTAACCTTAATTGTAATTACTTTTACTTTTATATGAATATTTAATATTTATTTTTTATTTGTACAGTTAAAACAAGTCAACAATGCATAACAATGCACATATTGCACATAAACCATCTAGATGTATATATATATATATATATATATATATATATATATATATATATA
>CAIGQV010019124.1:1672030-1688916 GCA_903798115.1 Danio jaintianensis | reverse complement strand
ATGAATGAATGAATGAATGAATGAATGAATGAATGAATGAATGAATGAATGAATGAATAAATGGATGAATAGATGGATGGTTCTGTGGACAATAAATCTCTTTTGTGGGGATTACACATTATTACATTACACACACAAAAAAAAAAGGAAACATTACAAAGAATCATGTATGTGTGTGGTCACTTTAAGATTTAGTGAGTCACTAAAATGGTCTTTGTCACTTTTCCTAAACGTTCTCACTTGAAGATGAAACCGAACAGAAAATGGAAATATTAGGGCACGAACTAACAGCAAAAATGTGTCAGTTTGATATATGACACTGACTTCAGTTCTCACCTCAGGCAACAGAGACTGGGCACAAAACACTGAAAATGGATTCCATCAGCCAAAGCGGGAAAATATAAAACAAAACTCCACCTGTTCAGAATGATCTGTTTATAACCTTATTAAGTACTTCGGGAACTCGAGAGTTCGGATCAATTCTTTTTTTATAGTATCCATACAAAAAAATGATGGAGTTAATATCATGAGTTGGCTGAGAGGTGATCCCCATAGTCATTACTGAAGAATGTGCAGCCCATGGATGGCAATGTTTGAACCTCATATTCACACACTGAATACAGTTTCATCTTTCTTTGATGTTATCACTAACTGCAGAAACCGCTCACATCACTCATTGTGATAAACACAAATGTTGGCGTTATTCAAGAAGAAGAGCTTTTCTATCTTCTTTTCTTCACTGTATTTTCCTGGTTATTTACACATACCAGATGAGTCAGAACTCAAGATCTAGAACAAAGAAAACCTCTGCACAGCCTTTAGCTGACCTTTAGAAGTCCAAAAGATAACAAATACACACAAGAGAGTGTTACAACACTGAGATAAGTTTAGTGGCACTTGCAATGTCTTTATGGTTTAATTCACTGCAACTAGGACTGCACGATTTTGGAAAAAACAACTGACATTGCTATAATAGATTCAATAACTGATTTCTAATAACTGATTTATTTTTATCTTTGTCACGATTACAGTACATGATATTTTACTAGATATTTTTCAAGATACTATAGCATCCAGCTTGAAGTGCAATTTAAAGGCTTAACTAGGTTGATTAGGTTAACTTGGCAAGTTAGGGTATTTAGGCAAGTAATTATATAACGATGGTTTGTTCTGTAGACAGTCGAAATAAAATATTGCTTAAGGGGGCTAATGATATTATAATAATATTTTTTTTGTCTGCATTGTTAAAATAATTTCACCCGATCACCTGAATAGCTTTATTTGGAGAGAATTCATCATTTTAAATTGATTGTGATGAATTTGTAGGGAAGTGCATCTGGATCAAATGTAATAAACATATTACAAGCATAGATAAATATAATAATGCAAAGACACAAATGAAATAAACAGTGCTTTATGGTTTTCTGGGGAGTCTAATATAGTATTCAGATGCTGAAGCTGAATTATCAAATGGAAAATAAAAGGGTATAGTCTTCAAAGTATATACTTAAATACAATTCTTTGTTAAAGCTACAAACATGTTAATTTCTTGTTCCCAAATGATATAAATTCTTATAAATGTATAAGATATAAATATATAAATGCTGACACAGACACAGACCTTAAAAACAAATGCAAACGACTCTTCCACAAGAACTGTGGTTCCGGGTCAACTATAATCCTAATTCAACGTTGCAGATCCTGCAAATCCTAACTGATCCTAATCCTAACCATTTAATCATAGATATATAACCAACTTTAAAGTTTCTTCCTGCTCCTACCTAGCTGCGAGTAATAAACCTGATGCAGTAAAACCTAGGTGAATAAATGATCATATAAATATTTTTTACTTTTTTTTCCTGGTATTGCAACATGGGTTATTTGTATGACGATGACATGATACTACACTTACTATTCATCGGTTTTAGTCATGTGGTTTTAGTCATAAAATTTATGATCACCGGTTTCCATTACAGATTTGTGCAAAACGTTTGCTTGTGGATTTCAAAGTGGATATAAAAGTGTCAATATAAAAACTGTTATGTAAGGGCAGCATTTCAATTCAACAAAGTTAACACGACTAAAACATTTTTCCCCCTCAGACTATGATTCATTAAAAAAAAAAGATGTTTGTGTATATCACAGTCACTGCACCAGCCAATATTTTTAATCAAAAATATACTGCAAAATAAAAAAATAAATACTGCAAAATAACTATTGACTATAAAAGGACAAACAAAGGAGATACTTCCCTCTTGTAAAGAGATTTAGGGCCGTCAGTCATCTGTCATTCAACAATGTTTATGATGCTCACTATACTTATTTCCTTATGTACATTCATTTCTGCAGAATTCGGACTTCTGGAGCCAGCAATGGCAAACAAACAGTGTTAGCGCATGTCTTCACCTGTTCTCTGAGTCTCTCCTGATGGCCCATTATGGCAGAGGCGTGGTGCGGATACTTCTGCTTCAGATGTTCCAGAAAAGCCTCTCGTTTTTTATCCATATCTGAGGGCTGCATGGCCAGAATCTCCCGTGAGCTGCGTGCTCCACCCACAGTGTGTCTGCGTGGAACCCCTGCACGGCTGGATTTGGCCTCACAGCGGTTACCAGGGCTGTTAGCAGAGACAACCTGCTGTTTACGGGTCAGGTGTTCGGCGTCTTCACTGGAAGTCACCTTTAGATTACCCTTTAGAGGCTCTAAGAAAAAAAGAAAAAAAGACAAAAAGTGTGAATAAGTTCCATTCATTGTCCTCATCTTCATGTTGTTATGTAAATACAGACATATACATACACACACACACACACACACACACTATATATAAACTTATAAAGATGTCCGACGGATGACTCTTGGATAGACTGCTGTCAGGACAAGTGCGATTTATTAAATAACGCTGTCTGGCCGATTATCCTCAAGCTAAAGTTTCCCAAAGCCAAAAGAAGCAAACGTGTCCTAACAAAGCTAACTGTGCACAGCATGCTAGCACAGTGTAGAGTGTTTACTCGTATCAAATGTGGCACGCACACCCACAAGACATGCACATAATATCACTTGAAATGTTTGAGATGTAGATATACTTTCTTTGAAGTGATAATTGAATGCTAAAGTAACACAAGCACATTCTGTCATATTTAGTTAGCGCTTTCCAGTGTCATAGATGCTAAAAGAACTGCAGACAAAGCTGCTCTGAGGCAATCCAAGGTTAACAGTAATGCTGCAGTACACAACAGAGAACAGAGGCAGTGTTTGGTTTTGTGGGGAACAAGCTAGTCATTTAATAAATTGTCAAGCTATTCTTATAATCTTTAACATGTTTACCATTAAAGGGATTATATATATAGTTTTATTGTCAATAAACGAGCAGCATGTAACAAAATAAAGACTGTTTAGACTGATATATATGTAAAGAATGTTTTTGGCGGGAAAATAAAGTGGTTCAGGAGCAGTGGTGTAAAGTAACAAATTACAAATACTCAAACTACTGTAATCGAGTAGTTTTTCTCAGAAATTGTAATTTACTAAGTAGTTTTAAAAATGTGTACTTTTACTTTCCATTGAGTAAATTTTTAATGCAGTATTGGTACTTTTACTCCACTACTTTCCTTCAACCTAGAGTCACTACTTAATTTTTTCTTGTATATGGGGATTAGAAAAATCAGTCTTGTGATTCCTGTGCAATCAAATCGCACATAGAAGGTAAATCGCATCATAATGAACTACCTCAAGACATGGGCGATTTATAAATGCAGCAAACTGTTTGGAAGCATTAAAAGTGTCAAAGAAGATGTCCAAAATCTTTACACGCATTGACCCAGAGATTATTTAGATGCATGTCACTGATGAAAAGATGACGGATGTTTACTGTATGATGAAAATGGTCTTAAACACCCAGCAGGCACAAGACGTCAACGTGACGTCAGATTGACGTTGTGCCCAAACCTCGTGGGGACATTGTATTTTGTTTGGAAATGAAAATCAGGTTGACATCAGAACCCAACGTCAGGCTGACATCAACGTCCAACCTAAAATCAGCCGAATGTCAATGTCTAATGATGTTACAGCTTGATGTTGTGTGTATGTTACCACTATAATGTCTATCAGATGTCGGATTTTGGTTGCCATACCTGACGAATAAATGTCAGTATTTGATGTCAATATGACATCCTCGACGTTGGATTTTAATCACTTATTAACACAACCTAAAAATAACCAAATATCAACGTCATTTGACGACGTTATTGGACATCAAAATATCGTTGTCCTTACTGGCTAGACATTGAATTTTGGTCACCTGAGATCACAACCTAAATCTAACCTAATATTAACATCTTATGATGATGTATGCCTGCTGGGCAATGACTAAATGCACTACAGAATGTTACGTTTACACATCCACAAACTCAGCATCAGCTTTTTACAGCGTAATACTCACTACTCTTGAGTACTTTTGAAAGGTCTACTTTTTACTCATACTTTGAGTAATATTTACAACAGACACTTTTACTCTACCTACACTACATTTTTAGGCAATGGTACTTTTACTTAAGTATGACTTTTCAGTACTCTTTCCACCACTGTTCAATATATAGTAATATCCAAACCCAAAAGAATGATTTGCCATTGGTTACCTCTAAACCTATATGGTTTTACAATTGGAGTTTTCAATTTATGATAAAATGAAATCTATGGTAAACGTAGCTTGACAATACTTTAGCATTTTAGCATTCCGCTACAAAGGAAAGTAGAAACTCCCATATTGAAAACACATTTTGAAGCAGTTTTTAGTATTTCAGAAAGCATATTTGTCTAATATGTAGCTACATAATAACTTTTGGTGTGCGAATGTGTGCAGTTTATGTTGTAGAACAAGATATTCAAGTATTGTGGAGCCATGACAACAAAAGAATGTAAAAGTCGCTAAGTTGCTAACATGTTGCTAACTTGTTGCTAATAACCAGTGTTTCTGAATTTAAACCTTTTTAGGAAGACCTAGTTTTATACAAAAAGTTACAGACAGTTTTGTGACAGATAGGATTGAGCTTGCAGCACATCCTATTAATGTTATCTATAAACAATGACTGTATAGATAGATAACATAGAAATTAAATTAAATCAAGGTAATAACGTGACTGGTTATATCAAGGCACTGGGCATCCAAGTTACACCATTACGCCTCCTCCAGCTGTAAAGCCACAGACCCTGGTATCATCCAATAATAAGATCATTTCCTGATAAAGTGCAGAGGCGAAAAGGCTGTGTCAGCAAAACTACTGTTGGGAATGACCTGCCTCTCTGATGTATTGTTCTCTTTTGTGAGCTGGCACACAAATGTTTGTACCTAACATGGACATTTTTCATAATAATGGGCACTTACAACTGATTTTGAGATATGGCCTCAAGAGATTCATTGTTTTCGCCATATACTATAAGGTGAGAAACAGCAGGCTAGCATTCGCTCTGACTCATTGCTCTTGTTGTATACTATAAAAGCCCATCAAATGGTGAGTAAATCAAATTGTAAAAGTGTAAGGCTGAGAAATCCTGAAACCCATCCTCCTCCCATGTACGCCTAGTGTCACAGGACAGCAAGCTATCAGGTCTATTTTTAACCGCTAAGCTATACACACACACACACACACACACACACACTTGTACGCACAAGTGTAAGTCAACAAGAAAATCAAGAAATCCTGTTTCATTAAGCAAACATTCATCCCTTTGCTATATCACGTGTCTACATCAGCGTCATGGAGCCCTTACCTTCCCCAGGCAAGTCTGTCCTGTTCTTTTCTCCAAGTTCTGCCATGGTCTCCAATACAATGACCCTATAGACACCGGATTTGAGAGTCTGTCTGAAGAGCAGCTGTTGGCCAGATTCCAACGTCTCTCACAAGAGTGAAAGACGGCTTGGGAGTTTACTACTTTAATGGAGTCCAGATTACTCTCAGCCCTCTCATGATCAACACTAGAAACTTGTCAATTGAAAACAACCCGCTGCATGCTGAGTGTGCGGGAGTTTGTGTGTGTGTGTGTCCTCATTCCCAGACCTAAAAAGGTGATGGTGACGTTAACGTTGCCCTGTAAAGCTTAGCAAGGGGCCCTTGCCAACAGGTGCTAGAGGCAGACTTCCTCTCTCCTTCTTTTTTTTATAAGCTGTTTTTCATAATTATTTTTCCAACATGTATTGGCATCTTGCACAAATGAGGGACACAATAATGGAAGCTTTTTGTTTGACATTTTTTTAACCTTGTGAACTGCAACTGTGCAACTGTGAATTTACTTTAGTCAGAATTGTGGGATAAAGTCAAAGTTGACTGAAATTGGTATGACTGAAATTATTTGTTTATGTCTGTGGAAGTTACACTCAAAAAAATAACTTTTGCTGCTTGTTCAAACTACTTCTTTAAAATGAGCTTAAACAACAACTGGAGATATTTTGGAGAAACTTATTTTTTTATGTTCAATCCACTCAAAACCAAATATGGCATTAGAAAAATAAATAAACATGCTAATTTAAAAATCGAAATATAAAATTAGTTTGAGGATTTAAGATGCTGGTGACAGTTGAAATGCGTCATCTCCATCTTGTGAAAAGGGTCTATAAATGATGTATATTAACAGCAAGACTGCTGTAGATGTTTCTGGTGTTTTCAAACTTAAGGGGATAGTTCACCCAAATTTGTTATGCTAACTTAATCAATTTGTGTTAGGATAACATGAACGAATTGTGTGGAACAGAGTACAGAGTATCATAGAATCAGCAAGCATTCAGCTCAATTTCTCCTGAAGTAAAAAAAAAAAAACTGGGATTTTTATTTTTATTTTGTTAAGAACAAAAATAAGATAATTTCATGTCATCTATAGTATCTTTTTAGATATTCAGATTGGTACCTAGAAACACCAGTTTCATTATGTGAATTTTTAAGACTTGATTATTGTTTACATAGATATTTATAATACAATTTGAAGAGTTTAGATGCAATAACCTCTAAATGCTGTTTGATATTTTCTTCTAAAATTAGCATTTTTCTCCGACTCCTGTATGTAGGCTCAGTAATTTTACTTTTATAGTGACAAATAAGTTCTTTTCATTGCCTTAAAGGTGAAAGAACTGAACATAAACATAGGAGACTGAGAAAAATGCTCATTTTAGGAGAAAACTTTCAATGGCATTTAGAGGTTTTTGCATCTGAACTCTTCATTTGTACATCAGTATATTATGTGTAAGCGTATGTGTACACTGCATCACTGTAGGTGCAAAATCTCAATGCAGTACACTGAGGTATCAGTATATTTTCAGTCATATTCTATTCAAAATGAAGGATCTAAACTTTTTTTTTGCCATTTTTGCATTTATTATGGTAGGGCATGTATTGACAGGAAATAAAGTTGAAGAAAGGGGATGTGAAAGGTCAGGATAGGCTGACAGCGCAGTATCAGTGCGACTATTTAAATGTTTTAGCATGATATACCATAGTCCAGGGGTTCTCAAACTCGGTCCTGGAGGGCCGGTGTCCTGCAGATTTTAGCTCCAACTTGCCTCAACACACCTGCAAGGATGTTTCTACAAAGCCTAGTAAGAGCTTGATTAGCTAGCCCAGGGGTGTCTGATTGGGGTTGGAAATAAACTTTGCAGGACACCGGCCCTTAAGGACCGAGTATGAGAACCCCTGCCATAACCAGTTGATAACTAGTATTAGCAAAAGCAAACTAATAATTAGTTCTTTTAAAATAATTGACAGAGGAGTGGATTCCTCAAAAGGGAATTGATTCCAGCTTTTGAAACTGATTCTAGATTCTCAACAGCTTGCTTTTAGTCAGGTAATCAGTTCTTTCTGGAGTCATCTCCAGTCTTACATGGCACAGAAGAATGACTTACAGTACAGAAAATTGAATTTGTCAATTGTGTTGCACTAAAACATAATGTGATGCAACCTATTCTTGGAAAGCTTCCTGTTGTTCCCTATAAAAGTCACTTACTGCAGTTTGTAGAACCTTTCTTTTCTGACATGGTGTGTCTAACGTGAAGTGATTGTACAAGAACCGTAATCCTCCGACAGCTGAATAGGGGGCGGCTGCTCCACAGATTCACCACAAGTAGATTATTCAATGAAATGTATTTTAAAATGTCTCAAATATCTTCTATAATCCTATTCAAGCTTGTCAGGCATGCAAATATTTATGTCTGCGTTCAAACGCATGCAGTGTGTAATTCATAATAATTTTTTCAGCTCAGACAAACTAATGCATAACACATGGGAAGGAAAGTGTACACACTTGTATGTCTTGTTGTTGTTTTTTGTTAACTAAACACAACTTCTCATGTCAGGCTTGATGCCATATTTCATTTAAGACATGCCATGTGCTATCTGGTTTGAGGTTAGCATCTTGAGCTAAAGCACAAAATGGTGGAAGATGTCAACTCTGCTATTGTCAACTCTGTCGTTTAAAAAGTTTTAAAATAAGTTATACAACAGTTACTAACAGAATCAAACGTTCCCTGTCGCATTATTTGACATAATAATAGGTTTACGGTAGTTTACTGTAAATTATACATTTGTTCTATATCATTCCAGGTTATGGAAAAGGAATGGAAATGCTTGAAAAGTACCCAGAGTACTAGGATGAGTCGTTTGTATATGAGGTTTTAGCATATTAGGCATTGTTAGCATGTTAGCAGTCTTATGTAACTAGCATGTCACTGTTCATAATTTAGAGTGAGATTATATTTACAACATTTGACAGTTAGTGTACTGATTCATTTGAGCAGCTCTAAGTTTAGGTCTGTGGTTATTTTGGTCACATTGGAAAGTCTGTTACTGAAATTCTGTGATTTAGATCAGTTAGAAAAGATACAGAAACATGAGTCAGACCAACTTAAAGGTTTGTACCAAATTTGGTTAATCTAGTAAAAACGCTTTAAAACCCAAACTCTGTCCTGGAGTGGCACTGTCCTGAAAAGCTTAGAGGTTTAGCTCCAATTCAACAATCTGATCCAGCAAATAAATGCCTTACTACTAGTCAAACTAGCATTATTCGTACACATTTTTTCCTACTACTTTCCTACTAGTTTTTTAAGACTTTCAGGTAAATATTCCTAACATAATATGTTATGCAATGTCTATGTATACATATTAAATAAGAAGAAAAAAAATGCATGTTTTTAATGACAGCATATAGTAAAATACATGACAATCTATGTATTTTATGATACAAATAAAACATTTATTTAGATTTATTCAGGCCTGAAAAATGGCATGTCATAATTCCATGACTTTTCCAGGTTTTTCATTACCATATGAACCCTGTACTTGTATCTTTCTGGAAGCAGTGTTGAACTGAATCAGTTTTAATTCTTAACTGAATGCAGTTTTAATGTAACTAGAACAACACCAGCATTATGCCACTACTCTCCTGCTTGCCTGACTTGCTGGAATGTTTCACAATCTGAAATATTGTTATGCTTTTATTCTATTTTCTTCATTTATGCTGAGCTGCTTTGACACAATCTATATTGTAAAAAGCACAATAGAATTAAAGATGAATTGAATTGTTTGAGTTTAGTTGGAGCTCTGTAGGACATTGGCTCTCCAACAGTTTGGACACCTCTGCTTTACAAGGTTTTAAAAAAAGTTAGAATTTCAGTCTCAGAAACAAATACAACGATTTACTTTAGCTTGAGATGCTACAATTCTATTCATCAAAGGTCCCATGAAATGAAAATAAAGTTTTTTAGATGTTAGTATCAGTATTGTTAAGTTTTAGGATATCTATAAGCTAGTGGATACCAAAACAGTGACAAAAATTGCGTTTAGAAGATATAAACCTGATATAAATATGTAAAGCTTGTAGTATGTCACCTCCACCTAAATGGATCAACGCTTTTTTTTTAACGTCACCTCATACTTCAGTTTCTCATCAAATCGTGACCAATCAAATCCTCTCTAGTATGTGACATGCCCCACCCCCTTCAAGACGCTTCTCATTTGATGAGCTTGAGTTCAACCACTCTCACTGGCAGAGCTGTGATAAAACACAACGCTATTGGCTGTTTTTTTTAAAAGGCGAGGAGCTACACAATGTCCCACCCTCTCTTCATGTTTTGGTTGAGATTACGTCAAACATCGAATAAAAAATGCACATTTCAATGCACATGCACACTTCACGAGACCTTTAATACTAAAACAGTTACTTGTTTATTTTTAAATTTCCAGCACATCCCTTGTGGCAAATCACAACGTTAACCAAATTCTTGTAGATGTTCTTTCAATTCAATCCAAAAAATGTCAAACCATTAACACTATAACAATCATTCAGCTATTACAAGCCAAAATAACCACCAACTGACCCAAAAGATCATGAGAAAACATGATACCATCCTTAGGGTATTTCACAATTACCATCAGCACCTTTCATACCTACCAAACACACTGAAAAAATCTTGCTGCCTTAAATTATTTAGTTGAATCAAATTAACTTTTCTAGTCATCTCAACTTACATCAAACAAACTGACTAAAAATATTAAAAGGGGGATCCACAGTGTATTTTTAAGGCTTGGTTGTGTTTATAAGATGCAAAGCAATGTGTGCTCATGCTTCACTTGTAGAAAACCACGAGATTTGTTTTATTTTTTTATTTTATCGTACTTTGATTATATACAGCTACTCTGCTAACATGAAAACGACTGTCATATTTCCTAGTTCCTCCGAAAGGCCGCCCTCAAGAGGCTCTGATTGGTCAGCTAATAATGTGCTGTGATTCGCGGATCGGCTCCGCGCCACCATGTCACACTCCTAAAAGCACGCGTGTTAGCGCTGTGTAAACAGAAAAGCTGTTAGCAGCGTTAGCTGCCTGAATCAGACAGAAAATGAAGAGCTCACGCTCACACCTCATGCTCTCTAACAAAATCAGACAAGTGTCTTTCACATATATTCGGAATAAGCATGTGTAAGTAATATGAAACATTCTCATATCTTTTGCGAGTTTGTTATTTGAGATGTATAACACATGGAAAACGTCTGCATAGAGAGACAATGCACACGCTGCTGAAGATTGTGGGTGTTTACAGCTGTTTGACTGATAAATATGAATTTGTAGCTAAATTGTTAGCAGTGCCAAACAGCATTTCCCGTTGTTTACATCCTTGTTTACATCCTCGCTACAACATACCGTTAATGCTAGAAACTATGCATGTAGTTGATCAATTTTAGCGAATAAAATCACTTACAGGTTGTGGCTCACAATCCACAGCTTCGTCGGTTGGAGGAGTTTTTAGCCGAATCCAGCACTGAACTAGGAGAGATTCTGGAAGCTGTCTTTTGTCAAATGCTAGCTATATATTTTTATAATTCTCTGGAACATAATTAAAATTAAATTGTAAGCACTTCTCTCTTTGTGTCGTGTCCTTTGGAAGCCCAAATACAGAAACAGAAGAAGCTCTGTGGAAATAGCAGCATTTGGACAACATTTTAGCTTTCTCTGCTATAACATTAAAGCGCATCTGGCCACGCCAGTGCGTTGTGAATGCGCCTAACCTGAAGCGTTTATGATCTCATTAACCCGGATGTATTTTGTTTTGTAGTCCCCAAATTCGTTCGCTGTAGGCTTTGCTAAGCTAACTCTGTAAAATCCAATGTCTCCCTTTGCATTGAATATTGAGCGTCTTACTATCATAGATGTTTATGTTCACACAGCTACATTACACATCAACTAAAGTTTAAAATATGATATCGTAGTGGACCACCCTTTTAAGTTAAACTTTGTATAACTTAAAAAAATGTAGTTGAAACCTGAGTAACGTTTTAAAATAAGAATAATATATTGGCTGTCTTGACTTTTTGTCATTACATTTTTACAGTGCGCCAGTAAGCTTCAGATGTTGATTAAGCTCTTCCACATGACACATATTCCCCACTGCTTACATTCCCCCGAACCACAAGCCTCAACAGCACAATTCTCATCTCCCAAAACCACACACAATCCTCCTCACACTGAACAATGCTGAGGAAGTATAACCACAACCAACCCTCTTTGCCCTGTAAAAACACTTTCATCCTTCTTCACCTCAATTTCTGGTCACAGAACACAATGGCCTGACATTCAGCTGAAAATCGAACATAGCGTGTTTCTTTAGCATGGAGATGTGTGTGTTTATCCTGGTGCATTTGGGGTCAGTGGTGTAAGGTTGTGCTCAGTAATGGATTTATGGAGGAATGTGTGGCTGTGTGCTCTCATAAACTTTCATCTCCCCTTTCTAAAAACAATGTACATCTCTCTTCATCTCTCTCTCGCTCTGGTTGGACAGAGCTCTTTTGTGTGGTTGGGGATATTGCGTTACTGCAGACACTGACTGACTTAAGGGATGATAGTGTCATATAATGAGATGAGTGAATTTTACCATTTTTATAATCCTAAAAATAGGGCAGCACAGTGGCGCAGTGGGTAGCACAATCGCCTCACAGCATGAAGATCGCTGGTTTGAGCCACGGCTGGGTCAGTTGGCATTTCTATATGGAGTTTGCGTGTTCTCCCCGTGTTCGTGTGGGTTTCCTCTGGGTGCTCCGGTTTCCCCCACAAAGACATGCGGTACAGGTGAATTGGGTAAGCTAAAATTGTCCGTAGTGTATGTGTGTATGAATGTTTCCCAGTGATGGGTTGCAGCTGGAAGGGCATCCGCTGCGTAAAACATATGCTGGATAAGTTGGCGGTTCATTCCGCTGTGGCGACCCCAGAGTAATAAAGGGACTAAGCCGAAAAGAAAATGAATGAATGAATTTTAGTTTTGAGAGGCATTTTTAGGATTATTCATACATTCACTTTTTTTTCGGCTTAGTCCCTTTATTAAAAAGGGGTCGCCACCTTGGAATGAACCACCAACTTATCCAGCATATGTTTTACACAGCGGATGCCCTTCCAGCTGCAACCCATCACTGGGAAACACCCATACACTCTCATTCACACACATACACTACAGACAATTTAGCTTACCCAATTCACCTATAGCGCATGTCTTTGGACTTGTGGGGGAAACCGGAGCACCCAGAGGAAACCCACGCGAACACAGGGAGAACATGCAAACTCCACACAGAAATGCCAACTGACCCAGCCGGGGCTCGAACCAGTGACCTTCTTGTTGTGAGGTGACAGCGCTACCCACTGCGCCACTACTACTAAAAAATTATTTATTATTTAGTAGGATTTTTTTTCATTTCTTTATAAATAGCCTACTGTAAATTACAACCATTAACAATTTATATGATTTATATATGAGATTAGAATACGTGTTAGCTTTTTGTAAGTGGTTTTATGTTTTAGCATAGAATATGGAATATTCATAATATTTGTAAATATGTGCCGTTTACATATATTTCAATATGATTTCAATGATGTTTTTACCAAAACTAGCCTAATATTGGATAAAAAAACCCAAACATGTGTGTGCGTATAAAACAATATAATTTGCACAAAAAATTATGAGCATCAGAATGGGGAAGAAAGGTGATTTAAGTGACTTTGAATGTGGAATGGTTGTTTCTGCCAGACGGGCTGGTCTGAGTATTTCAGAAACTGCTGATCTACTGGGATTTTCACGCACAACCATCTCTAGGGTTTACAGAGAATGGTCTGAAAAAGAGAAAATATCCAGTGAGCGGCAGTTCTGTGAGCGCAAATGCCTTGTTGATGCCAGAGGCCAGAGGAGAATGGCCAGACTGGTTTGAGCTGATAGAAAGGCAACAGTAACTCAAATAATCACTCGTTACAACATTGTTGCTGACCATGTCCATCCCTTTATGACCACAGTGTACCCATCTTCTGATGGCTACTTCCAGCAGGATAACGCGCCATGTCAATAAGCGCGAATCATCTCAGACTGGTTTCTTGAACATGACAATGAGTTCACTGTACTCAAATGGCCTCCACAGTCACCAGATCTCAATCCAATAGAGCACCTTTGGGATGTGATGGAACGGGAGATTCGCAACATGGATGTGCAGCCGACAAATCTGCAGCAACTGCGTGATGCTATCATGTCAATATGGACCAAAATCTCTGAGGAATATTTCCAGTACCTTGTTGAATCTATGCCACGAAGGATTAAGGCAGTTTTGAAGGCAAAAGGGGGTCCAGCCCAGTACTAGTAAGGTGTACCTAATAAAGTGGCCGGTGAGTGTATATAGTACACACACATATTTTATGTCAAAACAAACTTTTATTTTAAATGCGATTAATTGCGATAAATTTTTGTCCAGCACTATGCACAATATATGAAATATATAGACTCCATATATGAAATACAGGTTATTATTATTAATACATAAATACATAAATATAAATACATAAATTATTATTAATACATAAATACAGTTTTTATGGTGATCTTAAGGTGGAAGAATGAGCTCCTCATCTTCTTCATCTTCGGCATCATTGTTGACTTAAATAATTAACTTAAATCAGCATAAACACATCAAATAATGTGATATGGGTGTAACTATGCATCTTCTCCCCTAATGACAATGCTGGGTGGCATGTTCAGATGACGAGACAAACCCTTAATAGAAAATAGAAACAACAGGAAGAATAGATGGGGCCTTCAGGCAGAATTAGTTTTTTATCTCCTTCATCAATTTGTAATCCAGATTAAATCTGACTCGCTCTGTTCCAACAAGTTCCCATGACCATCTCCTTTCCTCGGCCAGCAGCAAGCCCAAAGCAAGGGACACTGACAAATTCCTCAAGAGATTTCTCAAGAGAACGTCACAAAAAAAGTACATTCGCATATATATTATCTAATGAATAAACTATACTGATATATTGGTAATTGCTTGAATATTTCATTAGATATTTTGACTATTTCAGAAATATTCATTTTCTTTTCTGCCATTCACACTCCCATTCACACACATAACCTACGGATACACTACGGACAATTTAGCTTACCCAATTCACCTATAGCGCATGGAGGAAACCCGGAGGAAACCCACGCGTACACGACGAGAGCATGCAAACTCCACACAGAAATGCCAATCGACCCAGCCGAGGCTCGAACTAGCAACCTTCTTGCTGTGAAGCGACAGCGCTACCCACTGCGCCGCCCCATTTCAGAAATATCTACAGCTAAATTAATAGTATAATATAATATAACATGTAGATATGTTTAAAGGTGCCATAGAATGAAAATCTGAACATATCAAGCCATACACTAAAAAATGCTGGGTTCCACATAATTCCTTCATGTTGTCCTAACACAAATCGTTTAAACTAACTTAATTGTTTTTATGGATTCAACATAAAACAATTAGGTTGTCCCAAAAACAACTTAAGAATTGTGTTGTTTCAACTCATTTTAAATAAATAGTTTGAACAATAGTTTTAGTTTTTTGAGTGTAGCTGAATAGTAAAACATAGCAAGTTCATCTTCCCTTTATTTTAAAGTTTATCTAAGCTTGTATTAAAGCCTCCTCCTCCGATGACTCCACGTAAATGCAGGTAGCCAGATTGACAATATCAACAGGAGCGAGCGTGCCTGACTATCGAGCCTACACTGTATCCTATCTACAAGCGACGACGCACGATATAAGAAATATTTTCCATATATAAATGAGCTTTTGTCCTAACCATCACCAGAAATTTCTATTTTAGAAAGGGTTCCAATTTCTCACGGCTGAACAACAGCATACACTTCTATGACCACAATCACCTCAGGTACTGGATATGCTTTATTCAGTGTTAAATGCTACAAATGTGAGTTTGGCATATAGATAGCTTGCTCACTCCTTCTAGCTAAAATAAAGCTCTCTACCGCTTCAGTTGAACAGACTGTTAACAATGTATCTACTCATTCATTCATTCATTTTCTTCAGCTTAGTCCCTTATTTATCAGGGGTCGCCACAGCGGAATGAACCGCCAACCATTCCAGCTTATGTTTTAGGCACCGACATAAGCTGCGGAGTATAAGAGCAGAGCTTATTAATATTCATGACCATTCCAAATAATGTAAAAACTGAGCTTTTCATAAGGGTTATAAATAAGCATATCAAACCATTTCTGTAGGATTGTGGAACTTATCTAAACCCCATACCAACTATGTAAGTATCAGAGAACTATTTAACATATTAAATCAATGCATGCACCTTTAATGTAGCCTTATTTATTCTATTTTAAGTAAATATTTGCCTTAAACACAGCAGTTTTGGATTATTTACTAATATTACATTGTATTATATATGTTGACATTATAAATGTCATCAGCCATATATCGTTGACCTCTGAAGTCTGCAGTAAAACAGAGCAGATGTTTTTCCCGCTGGAAGTTTACGATCCACAGACCCTTTCACATGCACACACATTTATAGGCGTCTGTAAAACAGGTGTGGAGTAAAGGTTGTGTTACAAAGTCTGTTATTGTTTTAGTTCCTGCATGTGCACCGATGAGTGAACTGATTTATTTAATAGTTTCCACTGCAAACAGAGTGCTTTGTGATGCTGTAATGGTGCCACAATGTGGCCCGGTGACATTTTTCCCTCTCTCACAGGAAGAGTTTAGCATTCAGCCTCCAGTATCTGTTTACAGTGGAAGTGATCTTTTGATCTGCAAGCAGAAGAGTAGACCCGGATAAGAGTGTCAGAGTTCAGTCTGCTCAACGCTTGCCTTTCGTTATCAGATTATGCTCTTATTCCTTTACTGCACTGTAGTGCCCTAATGAGGATAAAACTAAAATCCTAGTGCTCAAAAAATTATTATTATTATTATTATTATTATTATTATTATTATAATGCTTAACATGTATAAAGTATGTCTGTCCATTTGTCTGTCTGTCCGTCTGTCCGTCTATCCATCTATCTATCTATCTATCTATCTATCTATCTATCTATCTATCTATC
>CAIGQV010019124.1:1629825-1661500 GCA_903798115.1 Danio jaintianensis | reverse complement strand
CAGTCAGTCAGTCAGTCAGTCAGTCAGTCAGTCAGTCAGTCAGTCAGTCAGTCATTAAATTAAATCTGTTCATCTTATTAAGGTAATGTTTCGCGTTCACGCATCCATTAAATTAAATCTATTCATCTCATTAAGTCATAATTTTTCATCTATTCATTCATTCATTCGTTGAATTAAATATGTTCATCTCATTAGGTTATTGTTTCTCATTCATTCATTCATTAAATCCATTAATCACATTCAGTTATTGTTTCTCATTCATTTGTTAAATCTGTTTATCACATTAAGTTATTGTTTCTCATTAATTCAATCATTCATTCATTGATTAAATTAAATATGTTCATCTCATTAAGTAATTGTTTATCATTCATTCATTCATTACATTAAATTCATTAATCTCATTGAGTTATTGTTTCTCATTCATTCATTCACTCATTCATCACATTAAGTTATTGTTACTTATTCGTTTGTTAAATCTGCTCATCTCATTAACTTAGTGTTTCTCGTTTATTCATTCATTAAATGAAATCTGTTCATCTTATTAAGTTATTGTTTGTCATTAATTTATTCATTCATTACATGAAATCTATTCATCTCATTGAGCTATTGTTTCTCATTCATTCATTCATTTATTCATCACATTAAGTTATTGTTTCTCATTCATTCATCACATTAAGTTATTGTTTCGTATTTATTCATTAAATCTGTTCATCTCATTAAGTTAGTGTTTTTCATTCATTTATTCATTCATTCATTAAATTAAATCTGTTCATCTTAAGTTATTTTTTGTCATTCATTCATTTATTCATTCATTACATTAAAATATATTTATCCCATTAAGCTATTGTTTCTCATTCATTCATTGATTCATTCATTTATTTTTCATTCTCTCATTAATTTCTCATTAATTCATTAAATCTGTTTATCTCATTAATTATAGTTTTTCATTCATTCATTCATTCATTCATTCATTCATTTCAATAAAATCTCCTCTCTTCAGGATTCTTAGATTCAACTGCTGATTCATATGACTTTGTATTTAACATTTATTATGAATTTTGTGTCAGAGTTCAGTATTGACCCAAAGATAAAAAAACGAGAACAGAATTTTCACTTTGGGGTGAAATAACCCTTTAAAGCCCCCAAAAGCATGTCTTACGCTTAAGCCCACAAGGTTTTCAGGCTGTTTGAAACAGGAATATTTTGCAAAAACTGCAACAGAGACAGTTTCTTCAGCTTTTGCAGGCCACATAAAAGACCAGTATCATTCTTCAAAATAATGGCGATGCATTTTTTTGTAGAAACTGCCACTTTGGGGCTTAATAAAGCAGGCGCCACAGGAGGGCATTGGAAAACTCAAAATAAGGTTGATTTGTTCATCTGGAAATTCTGAATCCACAGTGCACTCTGTGAAATCATGTACTAAAACTTCCCAGAAACACCTCATGGGTGGCTGTTCCCAAATATAAAATTAAAGAAACAAAGTAAATTAAATATTGATTACCTGACCTTTTTTGCATTTGTCCTACTTTGAAAATCTGGCTCTGGAGCGGGTAATGAAATTTTGAATGAATATACACTGAAAAGAATTAGCCTTATTTTTTTTTTAAGTAGAATTAAATGAACTTTTACTGTTATTTCAACTTAAATTCCATTAAAAACATCAAATGGAATCTATTATAACTTTCAAATTGTTTACTTCTATTAATAAGTTAATTCAATATAAAAACATGCGGACTAAACGATCATATAATTTTTCTTATACAGTGTATGTGTTCAAGAAATCATTGTTATTTGCTATCAAAACAAACACCACAAGCACAGTTTTCTTCTTTAAAGCATGTGTTGTGCTCCTGCTGATCGGCATCATTGTGAATCTCAGCATTTGCTTCCATCCATTCTAAACCAGTGAAGAAGAGAAATAACAGACAGGAAGGAGGAGAGGTGAAGATGCATTTCCACTCAGCGTGTGCGGCAGCTGCCAGAAAAAAAGCTCTCAATGTGCAAAATGACAAATGCAGCATGTGTAAAAGAATGGGCTGGACAGGAGAGAGGTGTGGAAAAGATGCTGTGCTTTATACTCACACTTTTTCCCCCATCATTCCCACTGTCAGAGGCAAATCACAACACATTATAAAAGTCTCATTCATTCATTCATTCAAGTCTGTTCATCTCATTGTCATCATTTCTTATTCATTCATTCATTCATTCATTTATTCATTCAATTAAATATGTTCATCTCATTAAGATGTTTCTCTTTCATTCATTCATTAAATTAAATCCATTTATCTCATTAAGTCATAATTTCTCATTCATTCATTCATTCATTCATTCATTCATTCATTCATCTAATTAAATCTGTTCATCTCATTAGGTTATTGTTTCTCATTCATTCATTCATTGATCACATTAAGTTATTGTTTCTCATTCATTCGTTCATTTATACATCACATTAAGTTATTGTTTCTTATTAATTAATTAATTAATTCATTCATTCATAAAATTAAATCCATTCATCTCATTAAGTCATCATTTCTCATTCATTCACTCATTGAATTAAATCTGTTCATCTCATTAGGTTATTATTTCTCATTCATTCATTCATTCATTCAATAAATTAAATCTGTTCATCTTATCAAGTTATTGTTTGTCATTCATTCATTCATTCATTGACGCATTCATTCATTCATTCAATTAAATACTAAAACTAAACTAAACTAAACTAAATTTTACAAAATGTGTCCTTATGTCATGGCCTTAAAAGCTGTTTTCCAAATTGAAAGCAATAATTCTAGTGCTGAGATGTGATTGTAACCATTTTGTTTTGCTTAGTTTTTCTTCATCTGTTATATCCAACTCTCTCTGAAATAAAGGATTCAGTTGGAAATTAAAAGGTTTTTAAAGCATGAAAAGATAGTAAATTTTATTTCAGTTCCATAACTATCCCCAGCAAACAATAATTGCAGAATTGTATTATTTTTTTTAAAACAAAGAATAATATGAAATGCTTACATTTTTTATTACACTCAAAAAATTATATAGTCAAATCTGGGTAAAATATGGACAAGCCCAAACTCTGGGTTAATTTTTTAAATGTATTAAATGTGTGTGTGTGTGTGTGTGTGTGTGTGTGTGTGTGTGTGTGTGTGTATTTATTTATTAATGAATTTATTGTTTGTTTGTTTTTACAAGAATCTGAGTTAAAACAACCCAGTATTTTTAGTGTCAACTGTCTATTTTATTTTATATATATATATATATGTATATATATATATATATATTTATTATTATTATTATTATTATTATTTATTTATTTATTTTTGCTATGTATGACACCATATTAACATATTTTATATACCATATTTTTGGGGTTTGTCCTAAAATAAAATAAAATAAAATAAAATAAAATAAAATAAAATAAAATTTTACCAACTGATATGGCACCGACATATCATGCATAATTTGTTTAGTCTGTCTATAACTCCAGTCTGTTTTATTTCCAGAGAAGGGGATATCATCATTGCATAAACAAACCCAAAGTGGCTTTCAACTGCTTCTTTTTTTCCACATCTTGCAAGACTCACTTATCAGAACATCTCTGAGACTCTGGCAGGGAAAGAGAGTACAGAGGTCATGGTGATAATAAAGATGTTGCTTTAAAGTTAAACTGGGATCCTTCGCTGCGGCATCTAACAGATGCATTAATCCATCCCTGCATGTCAAGTTTCACCTAGTTCATTCAGCTGCCTGCAAACATATTTATGGTCCAGACGCATTCCAGTCGCATGAAAATGAATAATCATGTAACCACAGCCAAACAGGCCTTATGGAAAATCACATCTTTCCTCGCAGTCAGTAAGTAAGTTTTCCAGTGAAATCATCCTCAATGCACACATCAAAAATTCATCGGTTGAATTAAAGGAACGCTCTAATTTTTATTGGAAATAGGCTCATTTTACAAGTGCCCTAGAGTTAAACAGTTGAGTTTTACCATTTTTAATTCATTCCGCCAATCTCCAGGACTGGATGGAGCACTTTTAGCTTAGCTTAGCATAAATCATTGAATCAGATTAGACCATTAGCATCTCAATTGAAAATTAAGAGTTTTGATAATCTTACTATTTAAAGCTTAACTATTCTGTAGTTACATCATGTACTAAGACTGACCGGAAATGAAAAGTTGGTATTTTGTAGGTCGATATGACTTGGAACAATATTCTGATTCTGGCGTAATAATCAAGCAACTTTGCTGCTGTATCATGGCGCATCAGGTGCACTGATATTACACAGCACCTGAAATAGTCCCCAGCTAGTTTACAGCACTGTGTAATATTACAGTAAATATATATTTTTGAGAGGGATGCTAATGGTCTAATCAGATTCAATGATTTATGCTAAGCTAAGCTAAAAGTGTTCCGGCAGACCCGGAGATTGGATAAATGGATTAAAAAAATGACAAAACTTAACAGTTTAATTTTAGGGGACTTTTAAAATGACCATATTTCCCAAAAAAAAGGTGAAGTGTTCCTTTAAGACCAGTCCGTGCAGTGCAATTTTTGTACATGCGTGCTACCAGCTGATTATAGCAGAAAAAAAGATAAGGCGTCATTAGCATATGGTTAGAGACGATAAATGAGGAAAAAAGAACTAGAGACAGAGACAAAGTGAGATGACATAAAAGCGTGAAAAAAAGGTCCTGGCTGTTAGCAGTTAGAGGGATTTCATCCATTTTTATTAAGATTAGCCAAGATTAACACCAAAAGACTTACTAAAGACCAAACATAATTAACTACTGAACACTTATGCTCTCTCTCTCTCTCACACACACACACACTTGTGTCCAGCTGTGATGAAAAGAGCACATGGCTGATGAATCTGTAATTATAAGATGAAAGTGGGGACACTCTGAGGGATTATATGAATGTTCCATAAACCCTCAGAAATTATGGAAAAAACGACTTTTTTCTAACTCACGATTTCCTTAGAGAAGCAAGAACTTTTTGCTGGCATTTGTTATTATTATTATTATTTCTTATGTTTTTTTATTAGCATTGCAATATAATATAATGTAATGTAATGTAATGTAATATAATATAATAAGGGATAATCAATGGATTGCCATTCGTTGAATGATTTTACTGTAAGGCAAGGCAAGTTTATTTATATAGCACATTTCATACACAATGGTAATTAAAAGTGCTTTACATAAACAAGAATAAAAGAAACAAGAAAATAAAAACAATTAAAAGGATAATTAAAAACAGATTAAAATGTGTTAAAATAGGTTTTAAAGGAATGAAAAAGAAAAGAAAGACATAATAGTGTGATCTGTCGGATGTAGCATAGTGCTCATTCAGTAAAGGCACAGCTAAACAGATATGTTTTAAGTCTTGATTTGAATGTACCTAATGTTAGCTGATTTCAGCAGCGGGGGTGCAGTAGTTGAAGGTGGATTCACCCTGCTTTGACTGAACTCTTGGAATTTTTAATTTACTTGATCCTAATTATCTGAGTGATCTGTTAGGTTTGTATTCAGTGAGCATGTCTGTAATGTCTTGAGGTCCTAGGCCATTTAGTGATTTATAGACAAGTAGTAATACTTTAAAATCTATTCTGAATGTAACTGGGAACCAGTGCAAAGACCTGAGGACAGGTGTGATGTGCTCTGATTTCCTGGTTCGGGTCAGAATCCTGGCATCAGCGTTCTGGATGAGCTGTCTGACTGTCTTTTTGGGAAGGCCAATGAGAAGTCCATTACAGTAATCCACCCTGCTGCTGATAAAAACATGAACAAGTCTCTTTAAGTCCTCACTGGGAACAAAGCATCTAATTCTTGCAATGTTTTTGAGATGATAGTATGCTGATTTAGCTACTGCTTTGACATGACTACAGAAATTCAGATCTGACTCTAGATTCAAACCAAGATTCTTGACCTTATTTTTTGTTGATTGACCCCTAGAGCCAAGGTACGCATTGTAAATGCTTGACGCGGAGGCAAAGAACCACCCAACATGAAGCAGAGCAAATTCGTTGACTGTCCCATTTATTCCATGATCATTTGTCAAAAAATATTGTTGGGTTGCTAGGGTGTTTTGTGTGGTTGCTCGATGGATGCCTACTAGCTTAAGTCAAAAGATCCCATCAAGGTATGATATACTAGACTGAAAAAATTGATATGGACTGAATTTAAACAAGCAAATTAAATTGAACATTACTAAATTTAAGCTGTTTGTTTAAATCCAGCCCATATAAATAGTTTGCAACCACTTACCTTTCAGTAAAAAATGTAGTAAATCCAATTAATAATTTTTTTCAGTGTAGCCTATAGATATACTCAAGGGATTTCCATCATTCTGCAGGCCAAAATCTTACCCAGAAACATATAAACAATAGCAAACCTCTAAATCAGAAAGACGCCTGTTTTTGAGGCATCGCTCCTGTCAGCAGCACAAGCAGTGCAGGACGAGTTATGCACCAAAGTTTGTCGAATCGATCTTGCACTGCAGTGATATGAGCCTCAGGTCTGGAGTCAGTGCTTCTCTTCTAGGCTGGGCGCCATTTGTAGATGATCTGTTCTTGATTGCCTCAGTGGTTCCCATGGCAATGGGGTGCCTGTGGGTTACAGGCTAATCTGAGGGAAATAGTACAGGCTTCCTCATGCATTACTACCTGTGGGGATGTGATTGGTGCAGGGAGGAGGAGACCATGCTTTCATGCTTCTGAGAAAATGCTGACTGTATATTTCAGTGTGTTAAGTCAGGGTTTTTCAAAGTTTCTAGTGTTTGATGTTATATAGACAACTTGTTTTCATCCACTTGGAAATGTAAATGTACTTTACTGTAGGTATGACATATAAGGTCATGTGATATTGTTATGTATTTTTTAAATGTGAAGATATAAGTTTATCATGTATATGAATTTAATAAGGGCGGAGTCCCGGCTGTGCCAGTTGCCATTTCTTTGTGGAGTTTGCATGTTCTCCCTGTGTTGGCGTGGGTTTCCTCCGGGTGCTCCGGTTTCTCCCACAGTTCAAAGACATGCGCTATAGGTGAATTGGATAAACTAAATTGACCATAGTGTATGAGTGTATGAGTGTGTGTGTGAATGTGAGAGTGTATGGGTGTTTCCCAGTATTGGGTTGTGGCTGAAAGGGCATCTGCAGTGTAAAACATATGCTAGAATAGTTGGTGGTTCAATACGCTGATAAATAAGGGACTAAGCCGAAGGAAATGAATGAATGAATGAATGAATTTAATAAGGAAATATATATTTAAAACATCCATAGGTTTATCAAAAACATATGCTGTGTACGTTTATTGTAAGTCCATACTAATTTATTGTTAAGTCCATACTGAGGCTCTGTGAAACATATATATTAGTGACATGTCACATACTGTACATAAACAAAATTATTTAAATGAGTAATGTGTATACTACACATACTACACATTTAAATGCACTGCAAATCAATAATTCTAACATATGTAATAATAATAATAATAATAATGATAATAATAATAATCATAAATCATGTGTGCAATTTACACTCACTGGCCACTTTATCAGGTACACCTTACTAGTACCGGGTTGGACCCCGTTTTGCCTTCAAAACTGCCTTAATCCTTGTGGCATAGATTCAACAAGGTACTGGAAATATTCCTCAGAGATTTTGGTCCATATTGACATGATTGCTGCAGTTGCTGCAGATTTGTCGGCTGCACATCCATAATGCGAATCTCCCGTTCCACCACATCCCAAAGGTGCTCTATTGGATTGAGATCTGGTGACTGTGGAGGCCATTTGAGTACAGTGAACTCACTGTCATGTTCAAGAAACCAGTCTGAGATGGCGCGTTATCCTGCTGGAAGTAGCCATCAGAAGATGGGTACACTGTGGTCATAAAGGGATGGACATGGTCAGCAACAATAATCAGGTAGGCTGTGACATTGACACGATGGTCAATTGGTACTAATGGGCCCAAAGTGTGCCAAGAAAATATCCCCCACACCATTACACCACCACCACCAGCCTGAACCGTTGATACAAGGCAGGATGAATCCATGCTTTCATGTTGTTGATGCCAAATTCTGACCCTACTATCCGAATGTTGCAGCAGAAATCGAGACTCATCAAACCAGGCAACGTTTTTCCAATCTTCTATTGTCCAATTTTGGTGAGCCTGTGCGAATTGTAGCCTCAGTTTCCTGTTCTTAGCTGACAGGAGTGGCACCCGGTGTAGTCTTCTGCTGCTGTAGCCCATCTGATTGGCTGATTAAAAATTTGCGTTAATGAGCAGTTGGATAGGTGTACCTAATAAAGTGGCCGGTGAGTGTATATATGAGCTAGATTTGTATGTCAATATATGCAATTGTTATGATTTCTGATTTCATATATACTTGGGCTTGTACTGTATGTACACGCATTGACAGATCCTGCTGTATGTTTATTAATTTTTCATATGGCTCTAAAGCCAAAATGAATAATAAACGATAATAAAACTGGATCTGTAACATGTTCAAATGTATTTACATAGCACTTGTCACAATTTTAATAAAGCGACTGCAGAAATTAGTATAACTGGTGAACAAATCATAAAAATGCCAATCTAATTGGTTTAGTTGTTATCAAATTGTTTACCGAAAATACATTTCGAATGTCTTTTCTCACATTTCAGCAGGAAATCCTTGCGCAAAACCAATTTTATGTCATTAAAAATATATTATATCGATGCAGTCTTGACTAATAATCCATTGCTGTGGCCTGACTAACCCTGTGTGGCCATTTAAGCACTAATTATAAACAGCTCTCTTGAATACTTGATTCTGATTGGATGGTCACAGTGTTCCCTGATGGACACCAATTTCCAACATAGCTTTGCTAACTTTATGTATCTTGTATGACCCCACAGTCTCTTCTCACATAAAATAACTCAAATCAATATTTAATGGCCATCTACTTATTCTATCACATCACATCAGGATCCTGCATTTATTTCTGCGATAACGACCGGCCATCTGTACGTTATCCCCACTAGTTTTTGATGGCGTTAACGAATGACCACAGTAGTTTATATTTATGTAAGCTGTAAGACTAAACAAATAAGCACATAAGTAACCCCAGTCTCTCAGGATTTGCCTTAAAACTCTCAATATTCCATTTCGCAACAGGGAATTGCGTTTTACTTCACGGGATAATCAATCTCATAGAAAGCCGTACAGACAAATCACGGAGCGCTGATGTAAGATCACCACTCTGGGCCCCTGCATTCATATCATAAAAGAGCAAAAACAAAGACCATCCATTCATCCAACATTCCCTTCTTTATGTGGCAAACTATTAAAAAAAGGGCCTTAAGAACCCCTACACAGGCCAAGCGAGCCAGCGGGTCAGGCTTATGTAAGTTGTGGCAAGTCTCATTTCTCACCACGCTGTGAGGTAATGGTGGCGGTGAGCTGTCACTTTACCGCCTTCCTCAAGAGAGAAAGAGAATAACAGTACAAAAAGAATGCAGAATGCAAAGCAATCAAGTTTGCAATATTTTCAACACACACTGTAAAAAAATCTAATGACAAAAGGTCAAGACAAATATTTTTATGTTGCTCTAACTTATTTTAATAAGTTAATCAGGGTTCAAGTACATTTTTTTAAAGTTCTACAGTTTAACTTAATATTTTTAGTCAGTTTGATTGACGTAAGTTCAGATCATTTAATTCAACTAAAAAATTTAAGGCAGCAAGAATTTATTTACAGTGCAGGAAAATGTCATTCTAACTGCAATAATAAGACAATAAAACTAGATGATCTGTGTCTTTAAACTAGATTTTCTTGCATTTTATATTTTAATTTCAAGATAGAGAGTGACAATATGTGCTTACGAAATAAAAACTGGGTGGAAAATTATAAATAAGATGGAAAGATGTCTTTACGGTTTATTAACGATTGTCTTTATATCAGTTTTATATGGAAGAAAATATAGTAATGTATGGTAAATACTGCAGTGTTTTTGAACTAAACTACAGTATATGCATTTCTTTATTTCAGAACTGCACATTTGACATTTTAATTTCTAGATAGAGAGTGACAATATGTGTTTATGAAGGAAAAACTGGATGGAAAATTATAAATAAGATGAAAAGATGTCTTTACGGTTTAATAATGAGTATATTTATAGCAATTTTATATGGAAAAAATATAGTAATGTATAGTAAATACTGCAGTGTTTTTGAACTATACTGTAGTATATGTAGTTCTTTATTTCAGAACTGCACATTATACATTTTAATTTCAAGACACAGAGTGACAACATGTGCTTATGAAGTAAAAACTTTTAATTATAAATAGACCATTTCAATGTTGTCATGTCATTGGCCCATGAATATTTCCTGCTTGTTATCAAACTATTTCATTACTGTAACAAGAGGCAATTAAATCATAACATTATTTATCAATACGTGGCTCTCGGAAGCTAAAGAAATTAAAAATGTAAAACAGGAAATACCTTGGGACCATTGTTTTTGTTTACATCCCTCAAAATGGTCTATAAGATGGAAAGATGTCTTTACAGTTTATTAATGAGTTCATATCAGTTTTATATGAAAAAATATCGTAATGTACAGTCGTGGCCAAAAGTTTTGAGAATTACATAAATATTGGAAATTGGAAAAGTTGCTGCTTAAGTTTTAATAATAGCAATTTGCATATACTCCAGAATTTTATGAAGAGTGATCAGATGAATTGTATAGTCCTTCTTTGCCATGAAAATTAACTTAATCCTGAAAAAAATTTCCACTGCATTTCATTGCTGTCATTAAAGGACATGCTGAGATCATTTCAGTAATCGTCTTGTTAACTTAGGTGAAAATGTTGACGACCACAAGGCTGGAGATCATTATGTCAGGCTGATTGGGTTAGAATGGCAGACTAGACATGTTAAAAGGAGGGTGATGCTTGAAATCATTGTTCTTCCATTGTCAACCATGGTGACCTGCAAAGAAACGTGTGCAGCCATCATTGCGTTGCATAAAAATGGCTTCACAGGCAAGGATATTGTGGCTACTAAGATTGCACCTAAATCAACAATTTATAGGATCATCAAGAACTTCAAGGAAAGAGGTTCAATTCTTGTTAAGAAGGCTTCAGGGCGTCCAAGAAAGTCCAGCAAGTGCCAGGATCGTCTCCTAAAGAGGATTCAGCTGCGGGATCGGAGTGCCACCAGTGCAGAGCTTGCTCAGGAATGGCAGCAGGCAGGTGTGTGCGCATCTGCACGCACAGTGAGGCGAAGACTTTTGGAAGATGGCCTGGTGTCAAGAAGGGCAGCAAAGAAGCCACTTCTCTCCAAAAAAAACATCCGGGACAAATTGATCTTCTGCAAAAAGTATGACGAATGGACTGCTGAGGACTGGGGCAAAGTCATATTCTCCAATGAAGCCCCTTTCCGATTGTTTGGGGCATCTGGAAAAAGGCTTGTCCGAAGAAGAAAAGGTGAGCGCTACCATCAGTCCTGTGTCATGCCAACAGTAAGGCATCCTGAGACCATTCATGTGTGGGGTTGCTTCTCATCCAAGGGAGTGGGCTCACTCACAATGTAACCCAAAAACACAGCCATGAATAGAGAATGGTACCAACACACCCTCCAACAGCAACTTCTTCCAACAATCCAACAACAGTTTGGTGAAGAACAATGCATTTTCCAGCACGATGAAGCACCGTGCCATAAGGCAAAAGTGATATCTAAGTGGCTCGGGGACCAAAACGTTGAAAGTTTGGGTCCATGGCCTGGAAACTCCCCAGATCTTAATCCCATTGAGAACTTGTGGTCAATCCTCAAGAGGCGGGTGGACAAACAAAAACCCACTAATTCTGATAAACTCCAAAAAGTGATTATAAAAGAATGGGTTGCTATCAGTCAGAATTTGGCCCAGAAGTTGATTGAAAGCATGCCCAGTCGAATTGCAGAGGTCCTGAAAAACAAGGGCCAACACTGCCAATACTGACTCTTTGCATAAATGCCATGTAATTGTCGATAAAAGCCTTTGAAACGTATGAAGTGCTTGTAATTATATTTCAGTACATCACAGAAACAACTGAAACAAAGATCTAAAAGCAGTTTAGCAGCAAACTTTGTGAAAACTAATATTTGTGTCATTCTCAAAACTTTTAGCCACGACTGTATAGTAACTAGAGCAGTGTTTTTGAACTATACTATAGTAAAGTACTTGAATTAATCTGTTGTGGTAATTCTATAGTTGCCATGGTAACACGACTATAGTAATATAAAGAAATGACCCAATACTGTACATTTCTAAAACTATAGGGTATATTATACTACGATAATACTTTTACTGTAGTAAAATAGTATTAAACACTATACTACATACTATATTCATTCATTTTCCTTCGGCTTAGTCCCTTATTTATCAGGGGTCGCCACAGTGCAATGAACCGCTGATTATTCCTGCATATGTCTTACACAGTGGATGCCCTTCCGGCCGCAACCCATCACTGGGAAATATATAATATTACATTATATACTATACTATACTATAAGAGTATAACAAACTTTGCAATAGTATGGTTAAAAACACTAGTAATTGGTATAATATTTCTTCTTAAGGGAGTGCCTTCTCTTTCAAAAGTGTAGCTTATGGAGTAGCTGATCATTATTAGTACACTTTCATCTAAGCTCTACAACTTCAGGAAAGACTTCAGTTACCGTACATATGTTTATTAAACTCTAAACACTTGCAGGGTTTTGATCAAAGGGGAAAAAAAAGGTTTGTATAAAGAAGCACTTTTCCATTTCGAAGGAGTACAGGATTAGATAAGCGTCGAGGAACCTTTGAGGAAGTTTGTTAAATGAGGGCGATTCAATTAGCGATTAGTTCGTATCTCTCAGCCAGGCATGTTTAAAAGAGGAATGCGCTCTCAGACAGGATTAATAGTTAATGGAGAACTGATGGATGAAGACTCCTCTGAGATGCTGCTACAGGTGCAGTCCGAACACAGGAAGCACACTGATATCGTGTGCCGAATCAAAGAGCAAAAGGCGTAAAAAAAATAAGCACTCTGCTGAGAGTAAAAGGTTAAGTCCATCTCAATTGAGGCAGCTGTTTCATCTGGCTCTCGCAGATGGTTTGGCGATTTTTGCTATGACATCACTGTCTTCCTATTTTCTTATTCCCAAAGACTGCTGAATGTTTTGCAATAAAATGCGAGTGGGTACACATTCGTTTCATTTTCTTTTCTTTTCTTTTCTTTTCTTTTCTTTTCCCTTTATTAATCTTATGGATGGCTTTTCTGCTGTTACCAGTTTGCCCAATAGCTCGCCATGTACGTCAGCGGACTTGAGACGCAGTTGACTGCAACGACAGGGTTCCTGTCCAGTGAAGAACGATTCCAGAAAGCAGGTAAGACAAAAACAAAAGCCAAAAAATAAAATAAATAAGTAAATAACAGGGTGAGAATGTGGTAAAAGCTGAAAACGTGGTAAAAATCAGGCTGCTACTGGGGCTTTTCTTTTTCTGGATTGCTTTTGAAAACTGACGATTGGGTTTAGGGAAGTGGGTGGGCGGGTCAATCTGTGCTTTTGAAAACACTATTGGTTGAGTTTAGGGAAGGAGGAGGGTGGGTCAGTCAATCAGTCAGTCTGTTAGTCAGTCGACAGCGGCCTCTGATGGATTTACACAAGAACAGCAGGCGCGAATGGCACTCGCAAGAGAAATTTGAGATCTCAAAAAGCGTACACAGCAGCCTCTGGTGGATTCGCAAAAACAAAAACTGCAAAAAAAAGCACCTCCTGGGATGTATTTGGCGCTCTCCAGAAATGTATATAGGGCTACGTTTTTAAAATGAGCCTGGGTTGAAACAAACGCATTTAAAATTTGATCACAACATGGACCGGTAACATCTAAATAACCAAAAAACAGAACATGATGTCATTAGATGCAACAATGTCTTGTCATATTTACAGTGTTGCCCATTACTGCTCAGTATAGCCATTAAAAACGTGTCTCCTATTATCTTTGTTTGTGTGTGGATGAAGGAATTCCTGTGACAGTTTTGATGCCTTTACACATTTTATAAGATCTTCATAAGTTCTCAATTTAAAAGAATAAAATCATATGCATGCACACAAGGCAAGTGAGTTTAGGCCTGCACACAGCATTGTTTTGGATTCTGGTAAGTTCTGTTGTATTATATAGTTATCATAAAACTTATTTAAGTTTTGTCGATAAGCAAATCAGGACTAAAAGTATCACTTTCTTTCCTGATTCAGACCAAATTAATAAAACAAAACTACAAATGGGAACACACCATTATGCAGATGTTTTTCCACATGGTCCCACCTTATATTAAGTAGCCTTAACTACTTTAATTAAAAATAATTATTTGGTATTATTACCAAAAGTTGGTATTAATTACTATTTAAAATTGTACTTATATTTAAAAAAATACATGCATTGTATTACATCTATAATCACTAATGTAAATACATTTAACAATTACAATTAAACTGTACACATCCCTTACACCGTAACCCACCCTTAAACCTACCCATATCTCCAAACCTCTTCCTAACCTTACCCATATCCTACTTCAATAGCACCATTATGCAATACAACATGAACACAATAGCTACATAGCATTAATTTTTTGATGTAATACAAAAGTAGTTATTTCCCAGTACTGGGTTGCAGCTGGAAGGGCATCTGCTGCGTAAAACATATGTCGGAATAGATCCGAGTTCATTCCGCTGTGGTGACCCCTGATAAATAATGGACTAAGCCAAAGGAAAATGAATGAATGAACAAAAGTAGTTAAGGCCCCTTATTATAATGCATATCACAAACACACAAAAAAAATATTCAGATTGAAACCAAGCGAATAAGTGCTTTTATGCACACGGATAGTTGCATTGGCCACTATATATCACATTATGAACACAAAATATTACATGTGGACCAGAGACTGACTGCACAGCTTCTTTCTCCAGTTGTATACTGATAGTCTAGCTTGAGACTTAGAAGGCACTTTCATTCTCCTGGGCCTCAGGCTCCAGAATCATAACACCACTGAAAAGAGCAGCACTACAAGTCTTCTTGCTAGACCAGCACTGAGCAAGCATAAACCGGCCGGTTTAAAATGGTCTTTCGAGCATGTAACTTCACCAATCTCACTTTTCTGCCAACGTGGTTCTAGTTTGTGCTCCCAACCAGTGTTCATTGTTGAAAACAGCTGGATGACCCGGGATTTAAAATGCTTAAAGAAACACTCCACTTTTGTTTGGAAATAGGCTCACTTTACAACTCATCTAGAGTTAAACAGTCGAGTTTTACCATTTTTGATTCCATTCAGCCAATCTTTGGGTCTTGTGGGAGCACTTTAGCTTAGCTTAGCATATCATTGATTTGGATTAGACCATAAGCATCCCATGCAAAAAGAAAAGTTTTGATATTTTTTCTATTTAAAGCGTGACTCTTCTGTAGTCACATCGTGTACTAAGACCGACGGTAAATGAAAAATTGCTATTTTCTAGGTCAATACGGTTAGGAAGTATATTTAATTGATATTACGTAATGCTGTAACCTAGTAACCTAGCTGGGGACTATTTTCAGGTGCTGCATAATATCATTGCACCTGATTCAGCCATGGCACAGCAGCAAAGTTCCTACAAAACTACAGAATAGTCTCTTTTTTTAACATTTTTGAGTGAGATGCTAATGTTCTGATCCAATTCAACGATTTATGCTAAGCTCAGCTAAAAGTGCTCCCGCCAGACTTGGAAATCGGCTGAATTTATTCAAAAATGGTTAAAGCTCAACTGTTTAACTCTAAGGGATTTGTAGAATGAGCCTATTTCCGATAAGTGGAGAGTTCCTTTAAGACAGAAAATATATGTTCATAGCATTAAGGGTAATGAATGGCTATACTGTCTACAAAATAATAGTCATAAAAACAACCACCATAATGAAACGTTATTTTACTTTAGCACAACATAGCTGGGGTTGAAAATACAAAGCTAAATGACCTGCAAGTGAAGAGCAAAAGAACTTGAACATTTGCTCACTGAGCATTTGCTTTAGCAGGCTGCTGCAAGGACGGAAAATCTCAGAATTGCAGAATAAGTAACATCCTCTGCCCAACAGTTAAGAGTCTATTACACTGGCCTCATTCCCTGGCTTCTGAATCCTGAAAAACACACGCAGACACACTGAAACCCAGATCCAGAAACTTCCTCATCATAAAACTCAAGTTCCAGCTATCAGCACTACTGAATGGTACTCATATTTATATCCAGCATTTCTGGACAAACAACCTTGAGAGAAAAAGGCTTTGATATTCCTTCCAGACACGCATGGGATGCGGCCCAAGACCTCCAGATGCAAATCTACTTAAACAGTGCGGTGGGAGAAAGTTGGAAAAGTTGTGACAACCCAGAGGAATTCTGGCAGCCGAATTCCTGAAACCAACGAGAATGAGTTCAGATTTCGCTTGATCGTAAATAAAGTCAACGACATCTGTGTAATTCGCAACTGACAGGCTTGCAACAGGATCTCATAAAAATGTTTACAAATTGAAGACCAGTGATGGGATGCAATGGAACGCTAGCAGTGTGGTAAAAAGGGAACGCATTGTCACAAACAATATATTTGTATGCAAGCTGTAAAACCGCAGTTCTGGGGTTGCACAATGATAGATAGAGCGCTCAATGACAGATGGGTCATTACTTTCCAAGTAAACATGAAAACCGCAATATTCCCATGTTTGGTCAAAACTAAACTTTCATTTCTGATGGAGAAAGAAACTGAAGGAACACGAAGCTTCACACCTAAACCATCTATAAAAAGAGCTGACTATAATAAACAGAGCATCTAAAATGTGGCCATGATCTTTTAGAGACACACAACTTCCTTCACATTCTTCATTTATAAATGACAATAAGATATTAGAAACATTGTAGACTATCAAACAGAATGGATAAACACGACGGGAGGAAGGCTATAAACTTACTGAATAGTAATGAATGCAGAGGTTTGGCTGTGGAGTTGGCATTTGTGCTTTAATTGCTCTCTAAACATGTCTCAATAAAAGTGAAAGGTTTTTTAAAGCGCTACAGAGGAGAAGTGGAACTGAACGATGGTTTCTAATATCCCCTTACAGCTCTTTAAGCTTGAAAAAGAGAAATATAGAGATTGTGCTACTCACCCTATTTGCCCTATCCAGGACCATACATCCAACTGAAGCAAGAACAAGGGAGCGAGAGAGATTGTGACCCACTCCGCCTGCTGCTGCGGCAGGGAAACTTTTTCCCCCCCTTGTTGTCGGGCTGCTCCTGTTCTCCAAACTCTCTCTCTCTCTTTCTCACTGACACTTCCTGCGCTGTCCCTTTACACCAACTCAAATCACTCCCCCAGATTCAGCCAAGGAGCATTGTTTAGACAGGACGTGTTGTGTGAACGTGTGTGTGTGTTTTCCAATGTGTGTCGCCATGAATGCGGTTTTTGTAACTCTCTTGGCACTCCCTCGAGTCTGGATCACCTCACTGCGAGAAGAAAAAGAGGGAAACGGGGAACTTAGAGAAGGAAAAAAAGGAGATGTGTGACAGAAAGAAAGAAATAAAGAAAGAGCCACTGATGAAGAGTGAAGCCAGAGAGAGAGAGAGAATCCCTTAAGTTAAAGCAAAACATGTGGAGGACTTCCTGCTATGGTGCCCCCTGTGACACAAACTTGAGGGCCACGTGTGTGTGTGTGTGTGAATTTAGAGCTTCCTCTCGAAATCCCTCAGTTTGCTGTTAGAGTCGAGGCCACATTTCAGTTTTTAGTGAGGTCTTAGGTGATCACAGCAAAACATCTCCAGAACACACCGCAGATCCGTCTCAAAACAAGCTTTGCTAACTACATAGGGAGCTGTCTTCTAAAAATGTCTTCTCTAAACGACCAATTTGGGATGACTGTTCAGATGTGGCATCTCCATGTAAATACCATGAGATACTCAACCAGAAGTTGAATAATTGTTTTTTTCTTTAGCATGACGCTAAAAAAGACACAGTAGTAGTGATGCACTGCAATTTGACCAACATTAAAATGTTCAGCCAAATCATGCAAACAAAGAAGATTCAGTCAAACTACTCATGAACTAAAATGATGTCACATCCTGACTGTCAGCATCGGTTTTGTGTACATAATAATCTATAACCAATAAACGTCAGCAGGCTGGAATTACTTCACTGCATCTAAAAATGATGCTAAAAAATTGGCAACTCTTTCCAAAAAGATGAAGCAAGTTGGAGCACCAAATCCAAATCTTGCTGCTGACCTTATGTCAGGTCATGAGTAAAAAAAAAAAAAATCAGGTTTGTTGTAGGACAGTGCATTAAATCTTGATAGGCAATTCAACCAAGTTGTAAAATCTAAAAACTTCATCAGTTGCGAACCCTGGTGAGATCTCTCTTTTACTACACTGTAAAAAATGCTGGGTTCCACACAATTTCTTCATGTTGTCCCAACACAAATCGATTAAGTTAATTTAATTGTTTTTACAAATTTAAGTGGATTGAACATAAAACAGTTAAGTTGTCCCCCCCCAAAAATTTAAGAATTGTGTTGCTTCAACTCATATTAAATAAGTAGTTTGAACAAGCAGCAAAAGTAATTATTTGAGTGTAAATTTAAAAGAGTGATCCATGCTTTTATAACAACGAGACCGGACTATTGCAACTCTTTTTATTAGCAGATTAGTCAGTCTACCTTAAACCCCATACAGATGGTTCAAAATGCAGCTGCCACCCCAGCAGGCACAGGACGTCAACATGACGTAGACAGATTGACAATGTACCCCATGCAATACCCCATGCATTTTGGGTGGAATTGAAAATCGGTTTGATGTCAGAACCCAACGTCAGATCGACGTCAGTGTCCAATGTTGGATTTTGGTCATTTTCCAACGCAACCTAAAAACAACCAAATATCAACATCTAATGATGTTACAGCTTGACGTTGTGTGGACGTTATCACTACGATGTCTATCAGACGTTGGATTTTGGTTGCCATACCTGATGAATAAATGTCAGTATTTGACATCAATATGACATTGGTTTATGATGTTGGCTCGACGTTGGATTTTGGTCACTTTCCAACGCAACCTAAAAACAACCAAATATCAATGTCATTTGATGTCATTATTGGACATCAAAATAACGTTGTCCTTAGACACTGGATAGACATTGAATTTTGGTCACCCAACATCACAACCTAAATCTAACCTAATATTAACGTCTTATGACATTGTGTGCCTGCTGGGACAATCCTTCAGTCTTTACATAGGCTACCAGTCTGATGCAACATTCATTTTAAAATGATCTTATTCGTTTTTAAGTCTTTAAATGAATCAGCACAATCATATCTCACTGATCTGCTGATAAAAACACCAACCTGCAAGAACTCTTAGGTCTGCCAATTTAAAGGGATAGTTCACCAGAAAAAGGAAAATTACATAATTTACTCTCTTGCAGTTTTAAATCTTCATGAGTTTCTTTCTTTTGTTAGAAGACATCTTAAAATGCTTGACTTCCACAGTAGGAAAAAAAAATTGGTCAAAGTCACTAACCAGTATTCTTCAAAATATCGTCTTTTGTGTTCAACAGATGGAAGAAACTCAATTAGGTTTGAACAAGTGGGTAAACGTATTTTTAGGTGGACCATCTCTTTAAGGCTCTTAGTGGTTACTGGTAGTAGACTAAGCATTCGCCATTGCCAATCCAAAATTAGTGTAATCAGAACTGCTTTCATTTTGCAATCCATAGTTTGATATAACTTTTATTTGATCTGGCAACTTCTTAATTATTTGTAATGTTTTCTTTAACATTTTGCTGCTTTTATTTGTGACTATGTCATTTTAATTATTGAATCATTAATTTTTCTTTGGCTTAGTCCCTTATTTATCAGGGGTCGCCACAGCGGAATGAACCGCCAACTATTCCGGCATATGTTTTACGCAGCATATGTTTTATGCAACCCAGTACTGGAAACCCAAACACTCTCGCATTCACACACACTCATACACTATGGCCAATTTAGTTCATCCAATTCACTTCTACTGCATGTCTAACTGTGGGGGAAACCGGAATGTTGCCTACAATAGAGGCTTACTAGGTTTTGGAACAGAGCACATGTCTGGTGTGTATACGTATGTATGTATGTGTGGGTGTGTGTGTTCACCTCAATCATTGGCAGATGAACTGAAAGAGAGGAGGAGTGAAGAAGGAATGAAAGGCAGATGGTAAATAGTGGGAAAAACATAACTGTCCTTGGTTGTCTGCAAGACTTACAACATTCAGCAAATGCGGACACACTCAGCCCTGTCCCCAGACACTCACAAACATTCTAAAACAAACACACACACACGCACACTTAGGCCCGGATCCAAAGTCATGTGGATGTCAAGAGACGCTTGTGTATGCTCGTGTGCTTCTGCAAACACAACACACACTATGAAAATACTTTTGAAAAACTCTTTAAGAAGAGACAGTAAAAATATGATCCAAAATATTGCATGATAGACAAATCCCATGTAGTTTTATCCATATTTTGTATTATGTTGTTTTTTAAAGTTGAAAGAAATGACTATAAATTTGTTTATTTTCTTCCGTGACATTATCTGTTTTTTTATGGATTTTAAAACAAAATAATAAACAATACAATTAAATGCCCTTACTTTTAATGCATAACATACAATTCTGCAAATAACATCCATACTTTTAATATATAGTATGTACACCAATACGAAATTTGAATTGGAATGTCTGCCAAATTGTGTTCCTGTTCCAAATTTCCCATGCCAAAATTGAAGTCACCTGACCATCTGATTATTACCTGTAGGTCCTTTCTATCCAATGATAGAGAACATCTCAGTTCCAACAAACCACTCAATTTATTTTTATTATCGAAGATAAATTGCGTGGAGTCATAAAAAACGAATATGCATTCTAATAACTGCTTTTCTGATTCACTTCTCACTCTATCATTAATCTTCCATCACACCTTCGTGCATAAAACCCACAACACGCTAAAGAGAGCTTACCTATGAAGAATCTAACTAAGGATCTGAGAATCCTTGTAGCAAACGTATGTGTGTGTTGCTTCAAGAAAGCAACCATTCACTTGTGTTGTGTTTTATTTTGATTTGTTTATATTCATTTATTCTTCATTTAATTATTTTATTTAATCACATGATCATTAGTTATTTATATAATTATCACTATATTATTTTATTGATTATTACTTAATGATTGGATTATTATTGATTATTATTTGTCATTTTATTATGTTTTTATACTTTATTATTATTGTTTTCCCATAATTATTGCTTTATAATTATTTTCCTTTTTCCATATTGTTATAATCTTATGACTGCATGGATTGAAGTGACACTTGTTTTCATTAAGAGATAAGAGAATGTCTCCATTTCAAGGTCTGTAATGTCACTGGACAATGTTGTGAAGTAGTAATTTTACATTGCTGTTGCTTGTGGTATGATAATACTTGTTGGATTTATCCTGGTCAGACGAAGTCTGAGCATTGAATCATACGCAACTAAGATTAATCAATAAACTCTGCTCTTTCTTTATCATCATTACTTTGTCTCCTGCTTTTGCTCCTCTCTGGCTTTCTCGGTCAACTCCTATATTGATATGAGATTGTTAATTCAGTTGAATACTGGTTAAGGTTTGGGTATTAGGTGGCTCTGCTAGCTTGTTATCTGGATACCCAGAGAAACAGACATTTTCTGACAGGATCTGGTGACCGGGGCTTGATCTTATTTATCTGGCATGGAGAGTGTGATCTAACACCTATAAACATCCTAAACTGAGAGAACTTAACAAATATTAGATTTGTATCTGGAGGTTGCTGCTGTGGTAGTCAAAAAACCGGAGCACATGAAACATGGACACCCATGCCAACATGGAGAGAACATGCAAACTCCACACAGAAATGCCAACTGGCCCAGCCAGGACTTGAACCTTCTTGATGTGAGGTGACAGTGCTAACCGCCACCGTGCCGCCATATTCTATTATATATTCTATAGAAATGATGCAAAACAGTGGGTGAGGATTTAATGAAAGTTTGAAATTCACATCATTTTTTAACTTTAACTAAAATCTTACTGGGTGTCACGGTGGCGCAGTGGGTAGCACGATCGCCTCACAGCAAGAAGGTCGCTGGTTCGAGCCTCGGCTGGGTCAGTTAGCATTTCTGTGTGGAGTTTGCATGTTCTCCCCGTGATCGTGTGGGTTTCCTCCGGGTGCTCCGGTTTCCGAAAGGAAAATGAATGAATAAATGAATAAAATCTTACCTGGTCAGAGATGGGCTCAAAAGTTAATATAAATAAAGTTTTTTTTGTGTTAGAATCTTTTTTTAATGACATGTCTAGAATTGTTCTGCTAGAGATATATTAAGTAATACATCTGTAAAATATCAGATTTTTCTGTGTTTTTCCTGTGTCTGGAAGACGTGGTGCTGCTGGTTGTAGACTATAGTCTCTCTTCGTCTATCATTTTCAAATTAAGAGTCCCACATACATAGTAAGTTTAATATAAGCTTAGATAAACTTAAAAACAAGGTAACAGTCTGTGTTTTGGTTGGCGCATTTCTGATCACTTATAATGCTGAGGGTGTACTGATTAATTGCTTTGTTCTCATAGGCCGGGTTTCACACTTCCTAGATTTACATGAGAATGAGAAAACAATGGTGTCTGAGGCTCACGGTATGACCATTTTCATATACGGAACACTTATTATTCAGCTATGCCTAGGTATATCCATATTTTCATTATATGGCACCTTTAAAGAAAATTGCATGGACTTTTGAACAATATTGAGTGCATTATTATTATGCATTCATATTTATCAGAGTAAAAAAAGAAAAGAAATTGCAACATACTGTGCCCTGTGTCAGTAATGATGACTAAGGTGAATTTATTTAACCTTCTGACCCAACAGAACAGCCAAAGGTTATTAAAGTTGCATATCTGTGTGTGCTGGAGAATAAGATAAAACACAACATTTATTAAAAAAAAGAAAAAGAAAAAAAGAAGTTTTTAGTACACAATCATAATTGAAATCAGCAGAAGTTTCCAGACCCGCAAAGAAACAGAGAACTAGTCTGTGATGTCAGGAAATGAAGGAAAAATGCCAAACTGAAGCAATTGTATTCATACAGACACAAATTCAGAAAAAAACACCAGTGATTATTTTCAGTATTACCAGCCACTGAGCATGCTCTAAAATATCACTTTACTGTAGGCTACAGAAGTTCAAAAGCTGACAAGAAAAGTTAACAAAAAAACACAGACAACCGCAGCTTTTCAAGTGATGAGATCTGATCGGCGGTCCAGGAAGGCCCTCAGATTAACTATAACCCTGCAATTTTGACTCTTTTTCCTTTAATTACGCTCAACATTCCATGATCCTCTCTGTCTCTCCCCGGGCCTGAAGGAATTCAGAGTCAGATGAGACGAGATGATTGGTCTGCCTGCTTGACTGATGATATCATAATGGCTAAAAATCATTCCATTTCCTAAGTCTGATTATGGAGACGTTTATCAAATTCTAATATGCATAGAGACAGTTACTGACTAGCGAACACAAAATGAGAAAGTAACCTCTCTCCACTTTACACATACATGGACGATATGAAAGAGCTATAATTACAATACGGTAAGTTATTTTACATATAAGCATGTTTATGGTTGTCATGCATCTATTTCTTTTTTTTTTTTTTTACACTGGCCACTTTATTAGGAACAGCTGTTCATCTGCTTTTTAACACAAATATCTATCCAGAAGCTCAATGCATTTTGGCTTGTAGATATAATCAATATGGTCTGCTGAAGTTCAAACCGACAATCAGAATGGAGATAAAGAAATGTGATATAAGTGATTTTAAATGCTGGTTTGTGCCAGATGAGCTGATCTGAGTATTTTAACTGCTGTTCTATTGGGACTTCATGCACAGCAATCTTTAAAGATGAAAAGACTATAAAGAGAATAGTCCCCAGGATTCCAGCGGGCACCTTAAAGGTGCAGTATGTAAGTTTGACACCCAGTGGTTGAACTAGGTATTGCACTCCTGGTTCAAAACACACGCAAGAGCAGGTTGCCAGACTGACAACACCAACAGGAGTGTGCCTGACTATTGAGCCTAAGTCGTGCCTTTAAGTCGTGTTCTAAATAAAAGCAACGGCATGCGATAGAAGGAATATTTTCCATATTAAAAGGAGTTTTTGTCCCAACCAACACCTGAAATTTATATTTTAGAAACGGCTTCTATTTCTTGCAGCTAAACAACAGAAAACTGACAATGATCGTCTCAGGTACACCTCATGTGCTTTATTAAGTTTTAAATGCTAATAAAGTGAGTTTGAATGCCATTTTACATGACAGCCGTACTACTGAAAGCAGCAGCAGATAGTTCACCTCAGATCTTGAAAATAAAATAAGCCATCTGAAATTTAACTTTAGAACTGTGACTCAGTACAAACCAACACATATCAGTGATTCAGAATGTACATTGAATAATGTTAAAGAGGTTTAATATGTATTAATTAGATTATAAACCTTACCATTTCGCTGGAGTGCAGTGAGTGCACTATTCTGCGCTTCTGGTTGGCTGTATTTCAATTTCTGTCATGTTGCGTTTGGTGCAAACAGCCCAATTGCTTATCACTGCAAATCTCATCACGTAGCGTGTTGTTAGGACACGGGGTTACAATGTAACCTGCTCACCTAATGTTTATGTTCGTAATATTTATATTATTTGGTAATAAATAACACCTCATGTGGATCTCTGAATCTCTGAGTCTCTTTTCGGTTAGTTACTGTGCACCGGTATTTCGGTCACGGATGCATACTTTGAGAGCCTTCATGACGGAATGAATCAAATATGCGGTTTTCCACCATGGCAACCCGGGGTGCTGAAATATAATTGGCTAAACTGGCATTGGGCGGGTTAAAGGGACCAAAACAAAGACAGACGTTCTGGCACGTAACGCACATTTTCAAAGCAGAATATCTGACTTCAGCATTGTTTTTCAGATAAACAAGAATGTTCACTTAGCCTGTTTCTTAAATATCTGCAAACATATTATGGTATTTTTATGCTTTAGAAGAGTCAAAAACTTACATACAGCAGCTTTAATATCAAAATGACATCAAATTGACATCAAGCTTGATGCCAAAAAACATGTCAAAAATGCAAGTCGATTTAAAGTCTAAACCTTGATATCCATTTGACATCCACACATTGATGCTCTTTTGACCACCAAGATAATGGCACAAAAAGTATAATATAAGATGAATTATATTCATCTGAAAGCTTCAATTCCAAATTACAAAATGTTGTATCCCTGAGATGAATGTAAACTAGCTTGATATCAAAATGACATCAAATTGACATCTAACAGTGGCATCAAAAAACAAGTAAAATTTATTTATTGATTAAAATTTTGACATGTTTTTTGATGCAAATGTAAGATTGTCATTTTGACATCAAGATAGTCGATAATCGATTAGCATTTTTGATGTTTTTTGACATTTTTTTAATGTTGTTTTGACATCAAGGTGCTCAATGGGTCTGAAACATTCCTTTCTTTGGGTGAAAACACATTGTTGATTGAAGATGGTAAAAACTGTCAAGTTAATCCACCACACGTTCAATTTGACATAAACAACATAAAAGCATGGGTCATAAAAATGGTGATAGTCTAATGGTTTTTCTTGGCACATTTGGACTCCTTAGTACCAATTGAGAAATATTAAAATGCCACAGGCTAGGTTTATAGTAAAGGTTTAAAGAAAGGTTGAAAAAGTATGTTTAAAAAAAGCGAGACAGAGAGATAAAATGATGCTTTGCCATGGCTACTGAAACGGAAAATACTGTCTAGGTTAAACCTGACTGCACATATAACTCCCACAATGAAATAAAAGAGAATTTAAAGATCAGAAAACAAAAGAAACAGAAAAATAGAATGAGTTGTAAAGAAATGTAATGTCAAAAAAATTATGTTACAGTAAATTACATTATTTTCAGCTCGTCATTCATCAAACTCTTGAAAAAAATGTATCAGTGTTTCTGCAAAATAACTTAGCTGCACATCTGTTGTCATCATTGATAATAAAAATAAATTATTTTTCAGCACCAAATCAGTATATTAAAAGGATTGTTGAAGTATGAATCTATAATGAAAATAAATGATGATACTGAAAACAGTTCAGCCTTAGCATCATAGGAATACATTATATTTGAAAATAGCAAACAGGATTTATTATTGTAATTAATAATATTTCAACTGTAAATTTTGGGTTGATTGTTTTCTTCTGCATTTCTGATAAAAATAAATGCAGTCTGGTGATCAAAAGAGACTAACACCCACCACAACACACTAATTATTAAGTAGATTCACAGATGTTTTAACATTCAGTCAATTTCTCTATTCAAAATTTGACTCCAATTTTTTTTTAAATATATCAACATTTGTGTTTATTAATCCACTTAACAATAACCATTCTGAATGTTGTAGACATAATATAATATTTATTCTCAACTACAGTAAGTCCAAGCAAGAATATTAGTTCAACTTAGTCCAACATTTTATTAAATGGCAAATTCACAGTGAATGTGTATACTTAAATGTAACATAATTTAAAGAAGGTAAGAAGGAGCGTTATACATTATATAAAAGTCACTTTTGCCATTCACTGTTGCCAAAGTTAAGTCTGGGCATTTTTGGAGAGTCAAAAACTCATTATTTAAAGAATATTTCATGCAGTGTTTAAAGCAAATGCAGAATATATCAAATTGTGCGTGGTTTAAAATGTGGCACCATGTAGAAAAACAAAAAACATTCTTGTTTATATATTTCCGAATTGCTCTCATTCAGATGCCAAACTATTTCTGAGGGCATCAAAAAGAAAAAAAAGTCCTCAGTTTGCTTCTCTGAAAAAATAAATGACCTCTAAAAGTTGACCAGACAGATGACTGACTCTGAATCTGCCCTGTAGACTGAGTACACTTAATTGCCTAATACTATGAGCAAGACACACACACAAGCCAATTTCTGTCTCAACAAGCAGAGATTCCTCATCTGTTCACCCAAACACTCATCTTTCAGTACCTTTCATGGAGACAGTTGTTGATGTTTCAGTCTCTGGCTCAGTAGAGAACTTCAGATGAGCGCATGCTGATTTACAGGAGCATGAATCTACACACTGTCTTGCGACGTATATATCAGCTCTGCCGGGTTCTTCAGTAAATCAAAGCACTGTGCGACTACGGCCAGAAAAAAATCACCTCAGGGAACCCACAGAACTCGCCATAAACATCAGGCACCATCTTAAAACCACTAATCATCATTATACAGACTGACCTGACATCACATCATCTATCCGCTGAGCGCTTGTAAACACATACCTTATGAAAAAGAAGTGTGTGTGATCTTACTGAATGAGTGCTAAAATCCTTTATTACACGGCTGTCTGGAATACTTGAAGCTGATTGGTCAGTCGTGACATACCAAGGTATGTTATTCAGAGATAACAACCGCTGAATAACACAGGCTCATCTGAGTACTTTGAATCATCTTGACCGTCCCGTCAACTACCGAGGTGGTCATTTTGATCATTTTTAATTTTTGCTATTTAATAACTTTGTTGAAATAAAACACACATATCTATAATACCCTGCCTTAACCTAAATACGTGTATATTTCTTTCTATTATTTTATTAAAATTACAAAACACAAAAGAGTTCTGATTATTTCTACCTAGAACTACTGTAGTGGTCAAAATTGTAGCACGCACTTCAGTGTCTACATTTCCCTTAAACTTTTCGACTTTAAATATGTGTGCCTCTGCTGCCCAACTTCCTGCTAAAAAAACATAACTTTCTAACAAAACATACTACTTACATTTTACTACAGATATGTCTTTCAAAGCAATCTATTCAGTGAAAAAGCCTTCTCCACTGCGTGTGAAAGTGAAAATGAAAGTGAGGTGCAGACATTCGCATGTGGTATAGTAGCCTAACTACACATTTATAGGCTGTATTACCATAGAAGAAGATCTTATTTTTAGGATGATGACTTAATTAAATATGATGACAGACATTCCAAGCTTAATTTTAATATCTCAATAGAAGCTTTAAATGTAAATATGACGTGACAATAGCCCCTTTCACACATACAGCCCTTTTTGAAAATACCGGTCAATTCGTTCCGGCAATTTTCCGGAAAGAGAAGTTGTAATATTACCGGTAATTTGCCGGAATGCTGCTCTGTCTGAACGCAGAAGGAAAATTGCCAGAAAGAGCACGTTCACGATTAGAACGCGCTGACGTGAGACGTCTACTCCAGCCAATCAGAACATTCAGACGCATTCTCATCCGTGCTGTTTACTTTTCCACACACATTTAGCTGCTAGATGTTAGTCAGATAACGTTTCTATGTTCCTTCTGAATGCCAAATGTGAAAAAAAAAATCGATAAAATGCTTATTTGTTTACCTTCAAGCTCTGCTTCAGTTGCTTGACGCGTGTGCACGTGAAGTGAAGGAGTGCTCCGGTGAGCGCCAGCACACACATACAGTATTAATTGAGGTAAAGTTGGTTTTATATGTGCACTTTTGGACTTTCTCCTTAATAATATAATTTCAGAAAAGTATTCTTTGCAAATCCTAAATAGTGAAATCATATTAGCAGCCAATGACTATCAAAGTACAACATTGTTCACAGTCGATTAAATAGTGCTAATATTGTTTTGAAGTCATTCTTGCATGCTATTTCTGACCGAATATTCAACGTACCATGGTAAACAATACAGCGACCGTGTCACAAGTTGTCACTGAATGAATGTGTGAATATATAACCAACTTTACTTCAATACAGTATTATGTACATCTCGACATGCGAAAGTGTTCCTCCAGATGTTTTCATTGAAGTTGTTCACAATACTTCTCCATCCACAGAATTTGTAATGTAGTCAAATGTGTAAACGTTTAGCTGCGGTTCGCGCTTCTGCCTTTGGATGTCTCTGGGACAAAGCAGCTGCATGAATACTAAAGCTTTAAATAAAAGTGAAACCATCAACAAAAGTCTGACCCCTATTATGTTTACAAATACAAGCTCAGCCGTTTAGAGCTCATTTCTGGTTAATGATGTAAGAATTTACCGGTATTTTTGAATGGATGTGTGAACGGTCTATTCCGGAATATGTCCGGAACATCTATGCCTGTGTGAACAGCACTTTTTTTTATTTACCGGTAAAGTCGTTCCGGAAATTTGCCAGATATTTACCGGTATCACTGTGTAAAAGGGGCTAATATGACATCTTGAGAATGACTGCTACGGTAATTCTAGTAGCTATAGAATTCTGGTAGTTCCAGTGTTAAGTAGATTAGTGTATGCATTTTCGTTTCTGTCAGCTTCGCGTTTAATTAAAGAATTAAGTAACAATTATGGCTTGGAACAATGTTTTGTGACAAGTAGCAGTGTAATAAGTGGGATAAAGTACATCCAGGTGGTTGTTTTTGCCAAATTGCTTTGCATCGAGCTGCTGATTTGGGCTAACCTATTGGGCTTTAGGCTGCGTGTTCACCAAAGTGTTTTTTCTCAAGCTTAGCATTTGTTTTCTGTTGTTGACAATAGTAGTGCCACGTTTTTCTGCGTGGCTGCAGCATAGCGAGGCATTGAACAGGCATTTTACAGTATGTGCTCTGCTTTTTTCAGCCATTGCAAATAAAAAAAAATGCATCAGTGTCACTTTTCAGCTAGCCGTCCAATCACAGTGGATCGCACATGTCAACAAAAAATCTGCTAAAGACTTTCAACTTGTAACCGTATATTTCTGCACATGCAGATTCCGTGTGGGCCTATGAGTAATTACAAATATTATGGTTAGATATAGGAATAATTACATATAAAAAATTGCATTTATGTCATACATTTTAATAGAAATGAAATGAAAGTATATTTTAGTTTACCATAAAAGCTTGTGGGCACATGTGGCAGTACTTGAGGTAGTTGTTTATAATGTAAGCACACAAAATTTATAACCCAAAGGTTTAAACCTAGGGGAAACATTACACATGGTACACATTTCTGGACTTCTCATGACCCTTGTTGTCTATGGAGGTTTAGAGAGCTCTCGGATTTCATCTGAATAAACTTAATTTGTGTTTTAAAGACGATCGACGTTCTTAGATAATTGGAATGACATAAGGGTGAGTAATTAATAACAGAATTTTCAATTTCTGCTGAACAAATCATTTAAAAGGTTGTTCGATAATGGTTGTGCGCTAACAAAGTATACTTTGGGCCTGTGCCGCTTTTTCCACAAAACCTGCTTTATTTAAACACCAAAACTTTCCCTGGCTGTAGAAATTCAGCACATGTATACAGAGCTTTGCCACTCACCTTTAAAAACCTATTCCTATTCTCTTGCTCCATTTGTTCTTGTTTCTGTTTCACTGGTCTTTCTGTACCAGGTGCTTGTATGGCCATTAGATTCTGCGTCAGAATGGAGCGAACTGAGAAAAAAGAACGCGGAAAAGAAAGAGTGTGCGCACACAACCCACACTCAGTGCCAAAGTTTCAGGGAAATCCCTTCATCTTTTCATCCCTGCTTAATCACTCTTTTCTTGAAACAAGGAGTCTCTTTAGGAGACGGTGTTCATTAAGTGTGTGTGTGTGTCTAACCCTCTTGGCTGACCCTAATAAGCAACCACACACAGCTTGCTGAATAGACTTCAAACAGAAACGCTACTTTTAATCAGCACTGAGAAAACCAACACACAACCTGTTCAGAGAGAACAGAACAAGCAACGGATGGAACGAAAGAGAGAAGAAGAAGCGGAGAATGATAGAGAGACAAATGGCAACCTCAGATTGAGCAAAAAGGCGAAAGGAATAGGAAAGGCAGAAAAAGCAGAAACAGAACAAAAATAAGACGACAACCACTGGAGAAATGTGAGGAACAGTCCATCCACTGCAGCAGCTTGCCATGAAAAGTTAGCATTTTGTGTCAGTGCTGCGTGTGTGGGCCTCAAACCTGTCACAGTTCATAGTCTCAAAAGGCCTCTGTGGAAACTGGGGCAGAGAACGCTAGATCTCCCATTAAACTACTGCAAACTCAGGGTGAAGTCACTTTATGAGGGATTATTTGATTATTAATAACCTGCCCATAAAGTATTTGGAGAATTAAACTACATTTTAAAGTGTCAAGAAACATTGTATAAACTTCAGTCACTCACTCACTTCATCAATTTTGTACAAACATTTCAAGCAAAATGTTTCTCAAAAAAGGTTATTTTGCTTTTTGAAATGCTTTTTTGGGCCAACATCCAGAAGAACCATCCTAATGTTCTCTTGACATTACTTTTACGTTATGTTTTCAGCCGCCTGTATGTTTAAATGTATTTTTAAAGAGTTTTTGTATATAAAAAACATGTTAAAGGGATAGTTCCCCCAAAACTTTTAATTCTGATATAATTTACTCATCCTTCACTTGTTAAAAACCTATTTTAGTTTTTTCTTCTGTTGAACATTCTTCTGTTGCTGGTCATTCTTCAAAATATCTTCTTTTGTGTTCAACAGAAGAAAGAAAGTCATAAATGTTTAAAAAACACA
>CAIGQV010019124.1:1612032-1629425 GCA_903798115.1 Danio jaintianensis | reverse complement strand
CCCTTGGATGAGAAGCAACCCCACACATGAATGGTCTCAGGATGCTTCACTGTTGGCATGACACAGGACTGATGGTAGCGCTCACCTTTTCTTCTCCGGACAAGCCTTTTTTCAGATGCCCCAAACAATCGGAAAGGGGCTTCTTCGGAGAATATGACTTTGCCCCAGTCCTCAGCAGTCCATTCGTCATACTTTTTGCAGAAGATCAATCTGTCCCTGATGTTTTTTTTGGAGAGAAGTGGCTTCTTTGCTGCCCTTCTTGACACCAGGCCATCTTCCAAAAGTCTTCGCCTCACTGTGTGTGCAGATGAGCACACACCTGCTTGCTGCCATTGCTGAGCAAGCTCAGCACTGGTAGCACTCCGATCACACAGCTGAATCCTTTTTAGAAGACGATCCTGGCGCTTGCTGGACTTTCTTGGACGCCCTGAAGCCTTCTTAACAAGAATTGAACCTCTCTTGATGAAGTTCTTGATGATCCTATAAATTGTTGATTTAGGTGCAATCTTAGTAGCCACAATATCCTTGCCTGTGAAGCCATTTTTGTGCAACGCAATGATGGCTGCACGCGTTTCTTTGCAGGTCACCATGGTTAACAATGGAAGAACAATGATTTCAAGCATCACCCTCCTTTTAACATGTCAAGTCTGCCATTCTAACCCAATCAGCCTGACATAATGATCTCCAGCCTTGTGCTCGTCAACATTCTCACCTGAGTTAACAAGACGATTACTGAAATGATCTCAGCAGGTCCTTTAATGACAGCAATGCAATGCAGTGGAAAGTTTTTTTCAGGATTAAGTTCATTTTTATGGCAAAGAAGGACTATGCAATTCATCTGATTACTCTTCATAACATTCTGGAGTATATGCAAATTGCTATTATAAAAACTTAAGCAGCAACTTTTCCAATATTTATGTAATTCTTAAAACTTTTGGCCATAACTGTAGATCGCTGGTAAAAATTCACTTTCACCCGGACTACAATCCTGTCACTCTATGAACTACAAATCCTGTCATGCACCTCACACACACCTGTTCTGGTTCTCTGTTGATTACACACACACAGCTGGGAGCTGCTCAAGGACTGATTACTCAGACTATACAGACTGCTCACTTTGTCACACATTGCTGAGTCTTGTTTGGTTTATACCCTGTAACAGTTCGAAACGTTCCCTTGCCTTGCCCTGCCCTGCCCTGCCCTGTCCTGCCCTGCCCTGTTTTCTGACCTTCACCTTGTTAATTGTTTTATGTTGTTTGCCGCCTGAACTGATCTCTTTGCCTGTGACCCCAACTACTCTTTTGGATAACCTGCATGCTTCTGTCTATTCCTGTTTGACCATTGCCTGCCTGACTACTCCTATTAATAAACTGCACATGGATCCTCAACTCTGTTGTCCAGCATCCTACAGTTACACTTTTACTTTCAAGTGAAGCATTTACAAAAACATTTAAAATCACATTTAATTGGTACAGTATTTTGATGCTGCTTTGCAATCCTTAGAGTGGTTTACTCCATAATTTAATTACATTTTTGCTAAATAGTAAATAATTTTATCAATCTATTAATTATCAACCAAAGTATAACATAATTATCATATTATTCATCCCTATGGAATATCTCAACGGGACATCTTGGCTACTTTAAATTATACTATAAATATTGATGCAACAGTTAAACTTTCACAGAAATTCCACTGTTGTGTTACTTTAAATAACGTTCTTTAGTCACAGCTGGACCCAAAGACTGGATTCCCATCCAGGAGTAGACACAATGGAAGGAAGGAACTATTTTAGTCCAATCCTGCCATTGCAGATCTAGCGAAAACAAAGATGAAACAACTTCATGTCAGGACTCAAGAAAACTGACAAGATAGTTCAGTCCTTCACTAGCATGGTCTGGAAATGAACAAATGATTCAGTGTTTTGGATCTCAGTTGTGGGGAGGTTTATCACAAACACTGGAGGATTATTAAAATGCTGGCAAGTTTTAGTAGCTGCAATAATAGACTTCAGCTGATGATTTTACTAAGCTAGTACAATGGGGATAGCGTTAGCTAATATTAGCTAAATGCTAACATAGTTTAAAATCATGTAGGCTGCTATTTGTAATAAAACCAACACATCCCCACCTTTGAATTTAAGGTATAATCGTTTGTTTGAGAAATTAAACGCACAATTTGATTTGCTTCTAGAAGACTTTCATTCAAAACAATTACAACAGGTAGCCTGTTAGCTAGGTAGCACTGTAAAAGAGTGTGGAAACAAACTGTTTAAGGTGAGCATTGGATGACATTGTACAAATTCATGCAAATTATGCACTAATTTGCCAATGCCAAAGTGCCTTTCAAGGAAAGTCTGTTCATTAAGTGTCTATATTTGCATTGCCTCCGGGCAGCTCATCCAAGACCAAGTCCGATCTATATGAATAGGGGGAATCCTGAAATCTAAAAAACTACATGTTGAACTTACAACAAGAGCAATCTCATTTAGAGCTATTTTAATGGTAATCAGAGGTTGCATATACAAACATTGAAAGTAAAGATACAGAACCCGGAGCAAAGACATAATGGGATGTGATGTGATGTCATTTATACTGTCAAAAGCAACACAGTCACACAGCCAACACTAAATAACAGGGATTTTCATAATGAACAAGCAAATCTGTACAGACCCCTCCCCCAAAGAACTTACATTCTATACTGACAATTGGCTATTTTAACTGGAAGGTGGGATTTCTTTTACTGGGTCAGTCATACTGAATGTTGCACTTTTCCCAGTTCAGCGGCTGTATCCGAAATCACCCCTATACCCTCCTTCATTATTCCCTTCATTAGTCCACTAATATAGTAAACGAGTGAGTGATTTCAAGCATTCACTGTAAGTGCACCGTTAGAGATGCCGTTTTGTTTGTGCTTTGCTAGTTGACCCTAGAAACTTCTAGGTCAGACCCTGTGATAGCTATTTAACAGTTAGCAAGCTGTCTATTAGTAATGAAACAAAGTATTGTGATAATCTATTGATTAAATACAAATTTATTTAGAAACTTACACAGATAGCATTCTGCTGTGGATGCCATCATGCCAGATGTGGAAAGTCCAACACAGGCTCATTCTGAAAACGTAGCCCATTTCTGGAGATCGCGAATTATGTAGCCAGAGGTATGTATGGCTGCATTTCATCTTTAAAACGAATGCTACAAGGCGGTATGATGCTGTTTCTTTTTGCGCTTACCAGCTGACAGCTTACCTCCGTATGGATGGCTTTCCCGCTGTTACCAGTTTGTCCAGTTAGCTCGCCATGTACGTCTGTGGACTTGAAATGCAGAGAGGAGTTGACCACGATGACGGGGTTTGAGTCCGGCGAAGAACGGTTGCAGAAAGCAGGTCAAGTGCTGCTTTTGAAAACACTATTGGTTGGGTTTAGGGGAGGAGGTGGGTGGGTCAGTCGATCGGTCAGTAAGTCAGTGAGTCAGTCGACAGCAGCCTCTGGTGGATTTACACGAGAACAGCAGGTGCGAATACGGTTCATAGCCTTTACCAATATGTTTTCTTGTAGGATGGCATGTATATGACACCAGTAGTAGGTGAAGCAAGACATGGATTGTGTAAAGGTTCAAATATCAGATTTCTCTAAATTGAAACATTGTTGAAACATTTGTTGATACATCTAAAACAACGTTTTAGCGGTTTTGGGATATTTCAACACAATCTCAAAGCAATTCGTAACTTTTTGAATAGTGGCTAATTCATATTAATTCGTACAATATTATTTGTACATTTGGTACAATTTGCTCATTCCCCAATAAGGGGTAGGGGTGGGATTTGAGTGCACACCTTTCAAAAACATTACTTTTTCATACAAACGAAATCATATGAGCCATATTTCTGACAATATGCAAAATAGTTATGTTTCCTTGTGAGATCAGGCTGGATATTTTACTGCAAAAAATCATTTTGGCTTTAAATCTTGTTGGTTTCACAACCAGAGTCTGTTATAGCCTCTTACTATGAGTAACTCACATTGACAGTTCCAAAATGATGGACATGCCACCATGTCTGGGGCCGTCAAATGTGGCATCTTTGTATATATATCGTTCTACAATGCAAACAAGATCATTTTTTTACCCTGCTGGAGTCAACATCTTAATATGTTTCATCAACATCTCAGAAACACCCCCAAAGCTGGAAACATTTCTATTGATTTCTTGCTTAGGAGAGTTACCTCTCATGGACACCTTAAGGACACTTATATGAACAGGCACTTAAGAGTATGTGACCATGTGTTTATCAGCTATGAAGTGCAAAGTTCTGCAGCAAACAACAACCCTCAGCCCGTACCGTCTGCAGTCTTCATGCGAGATAATCCTCAGGGCATGAATTCAGATAAAATGTAACAAAACCAGGTGTGTTGAAGGCAGGTCTTCTCCTCCCCTTCTGTCTTTAGCTCTTTCTCTGACTCATATCACCTCCTTTGTGACATCTAAACCGTGCAGAGCTACACCATGAATCAACACATACTAACTCCAATGTCAATACACTTGTGCAAACACGCACACACAGAGTCACACACAACTTGTTGGTTCTTGTCCAGCCAGTGACCTAATTCAAAATTTGTCTAAGGTGGGTATTATTGAAAGGATCTCATCTCAGGACCCCTTTTGATCTCAGGATAAAAACAATAACAAGTCTCATTCCCATTTTTTTATGTAAAAGCTTTAATTGAAATATAACCTCAATGATAACTCCAAAACAGTAATATCTAAATTAACTGGCATTGCTATAAGTAATGAATATACTTTAACATCACTGTGGACTTGTCTAGTTGTTTAGGATAGTGTATAACCACCTAAAAACAGGGCTGAAACAGAGGGTAACAAGACCAAGGCAAGAGAAGAACAACGCCAGCACTTCTCCAAGACCCCCAAAGATGGGTCTTATGACTGCTCTCAAGGACTACAATAACTTCTACATCATACATTCAGATTTATTTGGTTCCACAAAAGAACAAAAAAAGGAACTCAAAACAAGATGCATTAAAAAATGTTTGTGCTGATCTTTTATATACAAGGAAAGAATAAGCAAACATTCTGCTTGGCATCTTCTATTATGTATGTTCCACATAAAAGTAAAAGGGAGCTACTTATAAATCTGATCCAAGGTCTCTCTTTTCTTCCAGATTTCATTGATCTCAGGTTCTGGATTTAAAAGAAAATTCGTATTGCTTGGTTGCCAGAAATTTTTGGCCCAGTTTATCCCAAAATGTTATGTGCTTTAGTAACACAGGTCCTGTCCATGCTAGAAAGGAATAAGCAGACATTCTACAAAGCTTCAAAAATAAAAGAGAAAGACCTACAGACAATGTTCTAATGCAAAGTTTATTTAAAGTGGTTAATTATGAATTTGTGAAAGTTTTGTATTTTGGTTTTGGGAGTCCCAAAGAACAAGTTGACATGAATGCAAGGTCAAAAAGCCCTTTAATTGTCTCATAATATGCATTATTTTTTTAGCCTGTTTGCTCACTTAAACCCTATTAAACCACTTAAAGGTCCCATGAAGTGCTTTGAAACGTGCATTTTTATTCAATGTTTGACATAATCTCAACTGAAATATGAAGAGAGGGTGGGACAGTATAGCCCCTCCCCTCTTTAAAAAACAGCCAATAGCATTTTGTTTTATCACCACTCTGCCAGTGAGAGTGGTTGAGCTCAACTGCATCAAATGTGAACTGTCTTGAAGGGGGCGGGGCATGTAAGATACTAGAGAGCTTTTGATTGGTCATGATTTGATGAGAAACCGAAGTATTAGGTGACGTGATTAAAACCATTGATCCATTTGGGCGGAAGTGACAAACTACAAGCTTAACATGTTTATAGCAGTTTTACATCTTCTAAACGCAAATTTTGTCACTGTTTTGGTTCGCACTAGCTTATAGATATCCCAAAACTGAACAATACTGATACTAACATCCCAAACACTTTATTTTAATTTCAATTTCACCTTTATTGATACATTTTTCTGAACCTCTCCTTTGTGTGATGCTAAACTGCTGTGATTGGCCTGATGACCCAGTCTGTTGTGATTGATTTACTGGTTTCAGAACATATTGAAAAGGTATTGCCCATCACAATTACTGGATTACAGCGTAGCAAGTGTTGATTTTATACAGCATATGAACACACAACATGGCTTCAATTTTACCCTATCATTTCAACCCTGAGGACGACGAGGAAGCGTCCTTCAATAAAATAAAAATGCTGATGAACCTTCCTTTAATAACAACAACTGGCCTATGGATCCACCATTGTACACATTTAGGTTTCTGGGTAGGGTTGCACCAGCTGTTTGTGAGTTCTTTCTTAAACTGAAACGTAAAATCCACACTAGAGGCTTAGTAACTACTAGCTAGCCACATGCTCTTAAGGCAAACCGTAGTTAGTATAGGTCGTAAGCTCTCCGTAAAGTCATGCGTAGTCGCATTGTATGACGTAATATCCAATAAAAAGCATTTAAATCGATAAACTGCTTTAAAATTCTGCAACTAACGCGTCTATATATAACTGTCTTATGAAAATGAAATGATAAATTACGTTTTTATAGTACATTACATTACAGTTGGTTACTAATAACAGACGACACACACCTGAATGCACGCAAAATACACATGAAGTTTTTTATAACCTACACGTAAAAGAGAAAATAGCAGGGAGAATAACTCAGTCATGAAGAAATTCTCGTTTTAATTGATGCATACAATTAACACAATACACTCCTTGAAAGAAAATTAAACTCTTCTTTTAACAAACCGAAACAAATGCGAGATTTGAGAGCAAAATAAGGCAGAGGGAGATCATTCTTCATTATCATCGCGAGCTCCTCTGTGTAAACTAATCTCGCCGTTATCTCTTTTCTACCGCTATACATGGGGGGAGGCTGCCGGAAATATTTAGTTGGAGCGTAGTGTAACGTTTAAACTAAGTTCAGTGGTGCAACACAAAAATATTTTGTAGTGCGTAAATTGTAACTTAGCAGCCCTTTAAGTCACAACTAGGCTACGATTTAATTTACGCACTGCTGGTGCAACCGGCCCCTGTACTGTAGCAGTCATTAGTAAAATGACAGGTATACGCAACACAAGGTCAGGGCTTCACTGCTGTGGTACTGGTGTAAAAATGAGCTTTAACAATTTACTCTTTCTTCACAGCCTCATCCTTTCGCATTAAAAGAAAAAAATTGATTTAACCTCACAGTGCAGACCACAGCATCTCCTCGGCATGATGCTGTATCTGTGCGAGCAACAAGTGGGCGGGCACTCTGCTAATGTATCATGTGGACGTCAACAAGAAATGGCTTGGGATTTGTTTTCACACCCTTTGACATGCAAGTCTTAAATACTCCCACTGAGCCCCCTGTCTCAGTTTTTTTTAATGTGACTGTTATTTAGAATGTATTGCTTTAAAGTTTCCATGGCGACACATACATTTCATCATATGACACCTCAGCCCTGATGACTTAAGCATATGTTGGTTTTTGCATCTTTTTTTCCTTTTCTGCAAATATTGACAAATGGCCTAAATATGTTTTGAAATGGGCGGCACGGTGGCTAAGTGGTTAGCACAGCAAGAAGGTCGCTGGGTCGAGTCCCGGCTGGGCCAGTTTTTACTCCACAATTTCTGTGTGGAGTTTGCATGTTCTTCCCATGTTGGCGTGGGTTTCCTCCAGGTGCTGTGGTTTCCCCCACAGTTCAAAGACATGCGGTATAAGTGAATTGGGTAAAACTAAATTGGCCATAGTGTATAAGTGAGTGTGTGAAGTGAGAGTGTATGGGTGTTTCCCAATAATAGGTTGCGGCTGGAAGGGCGTCCGCTGCTTAAAACATATTCATTCCGCTGTGGCGAATAAGGGACTAAGCCAAAGGAAAATGAATGAATATTTTAAAATATCTGATATTTAATTTTTCAAAAATGAGTAAGAACATGTATTTTGACGTTTAAACTGCTTAATAACTATCATATTATTTGAACTATGACAGGTGATGAACGCCAACTTGTTAGCCTGCGCTGCAGTGGAGACTGGAGCTGCTGAATTTGTATATGTTAATTCATCAACTTCTCCCAAAATACATGAAATTAAGTGGCTTTTTAACTGGGAGAAGGACTGAGTAAAGGTTCAAGTAACTTAAACATTGTCTATGTTTAAAAATAAATATTACTGCCATCTCCAGAGACATCAGTGTGTATTTTACAAACCATAAATATTATGTTTTGCCAGTACATATGTGTATTGAAATGTTTGAAACTTAAAATAAACATTATTTGTTACTGATAAGTTGTGTTTTATGACTAAAGTGCCACACTTACTCTGGCTCAGCACAAGCCATTCCGTGAAAGCAGATTTGAGTTTAGCAGCTGATCACATGACACATTGTATGTTCCAATTACAGCAGTGTGATCGAATGTCCAGGGACCAACCAAGACTGATCACACCACTGTGATCGTATGCATCAAAGGGTTAAAAAAACGACTCAATTAAATGACTCAGAGTCAACTCTTTCTTTTGAGAGACAATGGCTGCGTCTGAAATCACATACTTCCATACTATATTGTATGCTAAAAACAGTATGCGAGCAGAGTAGTATGTCCGAATTCACAGAATTCGAAAAACAGTATGCGAGAAGTTCCCGGATTACATACTACTTCTGGCAAGATTCTGAAGTGCATATCCGATGGATACACTATCCCATGATGCACCGCGAGAGAATTCATGAATGGGAGTGAAGCGACGCAACTGACGCGGGTAGGTCACGTGATCACGACAAAATGGCGGATGTAGTATGTCCGAGTTCCATTCATACTACTCACATTCATACTATACAGAATGTACTTTTCGAACGGTCGAGTAGTAAATTGAAATGCAGTACCTACTGAGGAGTAGGCAATTTCGGACGCAGCCTATAACTTTTTACACGGTGCACTTTCAGATTTAAAGCTTTGCAGGATGTTTTCATTCACTTAGAGCTGTGTTACACACTGCATGAAAGGTAATTTTGAAAAATTCACAATAGGGCTACTTTAAAGTACAGGCATTGCTAAAAGGATCTCAAACTCTCATACCCTTTTTCATCCAGATCTTACTGATCTCAGGTTCTGGTTCCTAAAGACTGTAAACCATTTTAGCAGCCCCAGTGGCGATTAAGCAGCCTATGAGCTCAGCGGAAAGGATTCTGGAAAATTCCCGAACTAAAGAAAAGTATCTAAGTTCTACTCCCTCTCCTGACGTTAAGCCTCCTTGAATTCTTTAGGAAAAAACAATATCTCTCAACACAGAATGATAAACCTTTCCTTTCTTTCCCTCCCTCTCATTTTCGATCCTTCCTGCCAAATGGTGAACAATTACCAGATTCCATTTGCCATTAACTTAAAGCACTGAGGCACTTTTCATTAGCTGAGCTGGCCGGTGACCTGTGGATCAACTACTGCCCACATGAATACGGTTTTTCACAAACAGAGCACTCCATCTGTCTGGAAGAATAATAGTCTGCTGGTACGAGATTAATGGAGTGGCTTCCAAGCACAAAATACCTCATTTAGGAGAGTAATTTGGTTACAATATATCTGGGATGAGCAAATAGCGTCCCTCCATGCCTTGTCCTCTGAAGATCTCGTAATATGCTTAACTAAAATGGACATTCATTTTCATTTTTATTTAAATACAAGCTTTATGCTTTGCTGCCTGACAATTTAGGGAAAGTTCATCCAAAAATGAAGCCCTGTGTATGCACCCTCTTGGGAATCTGAACTCTAGAAGTCATTTCCCCCATAATTCTGTTTTATTATCATATTTTTCTCCCAATTCTCATTTTACACCTCACAACTCTGACATATTTCTCAAAGGATTATTTTAAGATTATAAAATATATGTGCAATTATAAGATATGTAGAAAATATTATAGAAAATTATTGAAATATTTGGATGTTAACTAAAAATTGCTAGAATCAAAGTAGCAATTGCTGTTTTATTATTATTATTATTATTATTATTATTATTATATTCAATGGCGAAAAAAAAAAGATTCAAAACCAAATCCATATGTTGTTCATTTGTGGACAAAACTAGATGTTTTAAAGAATGTTCACATCAGCAAACATTCTGTGAAACGTCTCCTTTTATGCCCTACAGAAAGAAATGTGAAGTATATCTTAAAAAAAAAAAAACCTGTCTCTGTTTTTGATCAGAATGCTGCCACAGTCAGTTCCGCCGGAGTGCCTTGTCTTCAGTTTGCTCAGTTCTGGATTAAACACGTCTCGTTTTTTAATCAGAAAGGATTAAGGGTTAATGAGCAGAGTTCATTAATCTAATCTCACTCGTAATGCTCTTCATAGCACTTCCTCTGGTTTCAGTCTCCATTTCAATCAGTTAGATAGTGCTCTTGATTACAAGAACTCATCCCTGCCTGACACTAAAATCATGGGATTATACTGTTTTGGTCACGAAAGGAAAAACTCAATCCAAAATGGAAATTCAGTCATCGTTAACTCATTCTTATGTTGTTCCAAATCTTCTTCTGAAGAAAAACGACACTGTAAAAAGCAATTAGTTGAATTTACTTTACTTATTTATTTTAAGTGAGTAAACCCGTTGCTTTTAAAGTGAATAAACCTGTTGGCTTTGTAGCTCATTTACTAAATCATTTTAAGCCAACAGGTTTATTCACTGTCCATAAAAATTATAAACTATAAAAATTAAGTTAAGTCAACTTAACAGTTCCAGTTCACTTTTTTTAAAGTCAACTTGTTTCTTTTAAGGCGGCACAGTGGTTCAGTGGTTAGCACTGTCGCCTCACAGCAAGAAGGTCGCTGGTTCAATTCCAGGCTGGACCAGTTGGCATTTCTGTGTGGAGTTTGCATGTTCTCCCCGTGTTGGCGTGGGTTTCCTCTGGGTGCTCTGGTTTTCCCCCACAGTCCAAAGACATGTGCTATAGGTGAATTGAATAAACTAAATTGGCCGTAGTTTGTGTGTGTGAATGTAAGAGTGTATGGGTGTTTCCCAGTATTGGGTTGCAGCTGAAAGGGCATCCGCTGCGTAAAAACATATGCCAGAATAGTTGGCAGTTTATTCCGCTGTGGCGACCCCTGATAAATAAAGGGACTAAGCCGGAGGAAAATGAATGAATGAATGTTTTTTTACGGCAATGGTTTTACTTCGATTTTTTTAAGCAAAGTAACTAATTCCTTTTTACTGTGTAACATTTGGGGTCAGCCTGATTTAAAAAAAAAAATGTTTTTGAAAGAAGTCTTTTATACAGTGCTTGCCAAAGCTGTATTTATTTGATCAGAAATATACTAAAACCAGTAATACTGTAATTTTTTATTAAAGTTTTGTCACAGCTTTGCAGGCCAATTGGAGAGGTGGATCTACTAAATACACAACTAAAAACCAAACAAAAGAGTGTATGGGTGTTTCCCAGTACTGGGTTGTGGCTGGAAGGGCATCTGCTGCGTAAAACATCTGCTGCGGTTCATTCCGCTGTGGTGACCCCTGATAAATAAGGGACTAAGCTGAAGGAAAATGAATGAATGAATGAATGAATGAATGAATGAATGAATGAATGAAAAAGAGCAGCGAGAACATTTCTCAAAGTATTTTCCTTCTGTGTTCCCGAGAAAGAAAGTTGTCGGTAAGAGTCACAAAATGATGTCAGAACTTCTGGGATAAACTAATCTCTTCAAATGAACAGAAAATGGCTTATCATATCATATGACTGGCTGTTTCATTTTCTCATGATCTGAACTTAAGAAAAGGTTCAACTAAATGGCAAACTGCATTATTTCTGTACACCAAACTGGCCAGTGAAATACTATTCCTCTCATATCAGCGGTTCTCAGACTGATATGTTAAACACATCAGTCCGGGTGACCACTTACAGTCTAAGCATGGAAAAAACTAAACAACAGGCAGGCTCAAATGCAGATCCAACCAGCTTATAATAAACTCTGCTCCAATGGGGGACTGTCCCCCCCCTTCTCTGCCCTCTTTCTTTCCCATAACCTCTGTCTGGCTAAACCATGAGTAAGCAAGACCACCCAGCCATGAAATTTACTGACTGTGATACAGTTCTTTGTCCCGCTACACCTGCTTGTGATAAACTTTCAAAGAGCAACTAACAGTAGATTAAACAAAAGACTGAACCATTTTACCTTCAGATAAACAGAAAACCCCTTTAAGAAAGTCGACTGCGGATAAACAAAGCTCTCCTTTATCTGTCAGACACTGAACGGGCAAAGGAAAAGAAATGTATTTGCTTTCCTCGTAGATGTTTCTGTGGGGGCACGTTTATGTGAAAAACATTAGTATCAGATCTCACGTGATTATGCTAGACTTGGATCTGTGGTTCTTCAAAGCACAATGAGGAGGTATAAAGGGTATATATTTTTCCAAATATCTTAAACATGGCATCATCAGGTAGGTGTAATTCCCTATGATAAACCCGCTGGCAGTTTGATTTCTAATATACATTTGACAAACTTAAATAAATAAAAAAAATAATAAAAATATAAAAATAATAAATAAAAAAAGTTAATTGTTTATTACAAGAAAATGCACCTTTCAGTCATTCATTCCTTTTTGAGAGTCATTCATCCAGCATGTTATGACCTGTGCTTCAACTCGAAGTCTAGAAAACATTAACCTGTGCACGGTCCATTTAAGGTAACGATTTAAAGGATACAATGAGAACTTTAAAAGCTTGTGTTTATAGCTGGGCAGAACTGAGAGACAGCTTGACCACAAAAATACATTTATGCTACTATCTACTCTCTTATTCATTCTAAATGTAAACATGAACATAATAAAGCTGTTCTTTTTGTTAAAACAAGTGAATAGCGATGTCTGCAATTCTTTAACTTAGGATCTCTGTAACTAAGAAATGCTATAAAATTACAAAAACGTCTGAATGAAAAAAAGTTACAAAAAATTACCAAAATTCATAAAACTTAAATTGAAATCAAAGTTGTTAACTATATTAGAAATATTGTAGTGTTAAATTTAAAATAATAAAATGACAGATGTACATAACTTACTAAAAATTGAAAAGGATCATACAAAAAGTAGAATAACACTATAAAAACACTACTAAAATAACCTCAAAATGCTTCAATCAAACCTGATTGGAACTTTTTTATGACAGGTGAAAGTTTCAGATGCAGTGTATAAATGTGATTCACACAACATGAGGTCTAATTTATTTTTTTAATGTGCAAAAAAAATCGGATGGAAAAATGAGAGCACTGAAGCAATAGCTGATGAGAGATGAGCGTGACGCAGCAAGAAAGCAGCGGAGCTTTTATTATGCCACATTCGACCTCTTCCGGTTCTTTCAGTCATGATAATGTGTGGAAGAAGCAGAACTGTATTATCATACTAAATACATTTTAAGATTCTGATATTATGCTGCTCTGCGCAGTCTTATAAAACGCAAAACATATTAAAGTGTCTTTAAAAAGTCATAACATATTAAAAAGTCTATTGCATGACTTTAGAATATTAACTTTTAAGAAAAAAATAGTGCACAAGGTAGAATTTGTGTCCTTTTTGTAGCCTTTTAGACAGCTGTAGTCGACATTCATCCATCCATGGAAAAGAACCATGAGACAAACTGTAAAGTGGTTGTGGCAAGTGTTAACCTTGAAAATGTTTCAAACATATGTCTACAACTGTACACCTCTTCTACAACTTTCCATCAACTGACAACCAATTTTCATGGTAACATCTGGATTCCACTGCCATGGAGGATGGAACGAATGGAGGCAAACGCGGGAATTGGTCAGGAATGACAGAAAGCAGGTTTTGAATGACATCATACATGACATTTCAGATGAATGACAAACAAGACTCATTTCTGTGTGTTCGTCTGGATGAATAACTAAAGGATGGGTTTTAACCTCAAAAACTTCTTGTCCTTAATATCACCACGGTCTAAATCCTCACCCCAGGGGTATCCCGTTTCTGCAATTTCACTAAGCGGACATGACATGACTTTTAATCACTACGCATCGAGGTCTCTGACTGACAGGCATCAGAAGGCCGCTGAGGTGACAGGATTTGGGCCAAACATCGCCACTTTAGAGGAATTCTGAGCTGACGCTGAGTTCTTCATCCACAACCAGCAGGATTAAAACCCACTGGGGTGGAATGTGATAAAGAGGTGCCTAATCACACTCACAAACACATGCACGCACACACAAACTGGCATTAATCTGCACCCTACTGTGCTGGAATGAGGAGGAAATGTGATGGCGAACCCATGTGTTTTTATGAGGAATGCAGCTAAATCAACCCTGCTGTTGATCTAATCCCACAAAACTCATTCTTATATATGAATAAATAAAAGCCGGTGCCAAACACTGTAACGTAATTCCATCTATCCAATTCACTTCCATTCTGACACTTCAAATGAAGCGTGCAAATCTGCTTAATGCAACTAAATGCGTTTAAAAACCTCTGCAAACAAAACAGTATGTTCCATTTTACTCATACTCGCACTCAACGCTGACACGTCGACATCTCACACTAAATATCACGTCTTAGGCACGCATTTAATGACAAATAACAATGTTTAGTCGACGATTCAAATGAAATATTCACCCACTATCTGTCATGCTATTAAGATAGTCGACATTGATGAGTGATATCACAAAGAAGACACATCATTTAATGTGTCACGCATCTAAAATCTATAAAGGAATGGTAGTGTTTTGTTAATATCTCAAGTTTTTGCCCAGCAATGAGACTCAAGGCTCTAGATTGTCCTTTGAGAAAAAATACCAACACAGGTTCATTGGAAAGATGTACTTCAGCCTACATTTTTGTAAATCTGCAAAAGCGTACTTTAACATATGTTTAACTGCAGTTTCTGGGTAAAATACATTTTTAGGGATTAGTATGACGGCAGAACATTTGTTCCTTTTTACATTAATGATATTTACGGATGCATATTATCAGAAAAAAAAAGGATTGTTTTTGTGCAGTTCTTTGCACAACACCAAATGAACACCACACACATTTTGTATGGTGTTATACTTGTGATGCACAGTGCTTGGGCTTGAGTCCGGTGAAGCACATTTCCACAAAAGAGATAAAAGAAATGTAAAATCAAGGTAAAACTAGGTGGTCATAGTGCACTTTTCTCTCACGTTTACTTTTTAAAACACTAATGGTTGCGTTTATGAAAGTGGATTTGTCAATTGAAACATGCAGCAAAACGTACCCAAAGCAACGCATTTTACGTTTCTCAAAAATGTAGGCTAAGGCACATATTTACAAAGAGCCTGGGCTAGAATTATAAAATCTCACAGTTGCCTCTTCTAGAGTTTCATAAAAAGCCAGAATGACTGTTCTCAAATATCTTAAATATCTATAATATCTTCTCACAATCAATCCCTCAATCACAATATCAATGTTTAGTCATCAATTAAAACTAAAAATCTACAGAATAGATGGCACACTAATAAAACTAACTTATGGCTAATAGCACAAAGAGAGCATAATATATAGCATGCCAAATATCTAGAAGGTGTACAAGGTGGAGAAATAACATCAACATAACTTTTTGTTACTGTCTCAGAATTATCTCCAGCAATGAGATTAAAAGAAGAGCAAATAAAGATTTGGGCTTAATTTGTGTTGAGTTTTGTTTGATAAAAAATGTAGTAGCAAAGAAACGTACTGTATCTCAGCATAGTCTTCAATTGTGCTCAAAATGCCAACAAGATTTCAAGCTTTTTTAGGCACTTAATTACAATGTTTAATCAACAATTAAAGCTAAATATTTACCCATGCCACACTGTTAATTCACATAACTACTCAAAGAAAACAAGTCACATCTAGAAGGTCCAAACCCTTCAGTAGGGCAGAAAAATAATAAACAAAAATGTGGTTTAGGTTTGTTCTTTCATGAAAAACATACCAGCAATTTTTTTTTCTTCACAAAAATGTTCAATTGTCACATAAATGGCTTCTTTTGTGTCATTGTTTATTTATATTTTCAATTCTTGTAAGAAATATGACGAGAAACATCTGCAGCAAAGTTAATCTGGCACCCCTGAGAACTTCTTTATCATCTCCTGTGCCATGAAAATGCAACTTGGGAACACTTTTAACACTTTGGGACACTTCATTAAAATAATCTAAATATGAGACCAACAATGACCTAAAATCAAATATGAGAAGCGTAGTGTACTCTACAAAACTTGCATTATATCTTACAAACATTGTAGACTCTCGTTGTTCCCGTTTAAAAGGGAACATTGGATAAAACCATCAGTAAAATGCCTAAATTTTAATGCAGACATCCACTTCTGCTTAAACTTACTGGGCTGTGTGACCTGTTGTTGTGTTGCATTCGCCGTGGACCCTTTAGGTGGACTGATTCTGCTCCTCGGTTGGGACCCCTCATCTTCTTCCTTTAAATTTGTGTTTTGTGGAATCAGTGAACGTATCGTCCCATTGACAGGAGGCCTATGACTGGCTATACTGCCCTCACTTCCAATCCGCATCACCTTCTCCTCCACTACAGGCATTCTGGGTCTCCCACCAGTTGTATCCCGACGGGATGACGAGAGTTTGGGACCCGCAGAGGACGGACGGGCAAGTCTTGACGGTTTAGACATCTTGTAGATATGTTGACTAAAGGAAATTCAATCAAGCATCAGTATTCCATTTCACTTGTCCATAATAGTAGACTATCCGAAACGGTGTCCCACAGGTGTCCGAGTCGTATTCCACAGAGAATGAATTGGTTTTTACTCTCCCTCCTTCTCTCTCATCTCTCTTCCTTCCTGTCCTCCTGTGTCTTTACTCAGCGAACGAGTACAGACGAGTGCAGGTAGAAGAACCAGACGGCGAGAGAGAGACGGAGGAGGAGGAACGAGGGGGAAGGGGTTAATCACCACCTTTCCAAATGGAGCCTCCAGCGTCCTGAAGTGTATGTGTGCGCGCCTCAGTATGACTGACAGCGCGACAAACGGAGATAAGCAGCCTGTTCCCATGTATCAGCGCATTCCAACACAGTCTCAATCGCTCGCTCTCTCTCTCTCTTATTCTGCTCTTTTAAACTCCAAATCTCCTTCTCTCACTCTCTCTCTCTCTCCACCTTCTTATTCATCGAGATGCTTGAAGGTTGGGAAGGCTGATAAAGTCTCAATGTTTGGGAGTAGAAGAGGAAAAGAATGAAAAGGGAGGAGAAAAGGTCTTCTGTTGCTGTCACAGCTGTGTATACTGATCCACATGTGACTCTCGCTCTCTCTCTCTCACCACTGCTTATCCACTCTTCAATTTAACAGACCAGCGCTGTGGTGTGTGCTGTAGAAAATTACACATAGGCTATACACACACACAC
>CAIGQV010019124.1:1599110-1611561 GCA_903798115.1 Danio jaintianensis | reverse complement strand
ACACACACACACACACACACACACACACACACACACACACACACACAGCCTTACAAACACACACTCACAAACACTCTCTCTTGCACACTCTCACAAACACACGTGACCAGTATTTCTGGAGAATTACAAAGCGGCAAAAAGGAAAGCGGGATTACACTAGCATAGCTAGTACTTGAGATCTGCAGTCTGCGTGCGCGTGTGTGTGTCAAAGTAAAGCATGCTGGAAGCTTTACTTTGTACCAAAAACAGTTGGAAATGGAGTCAAAAAATCCTGTTTTCTGTTGTCAAAACAAGTTCAAACATACTTGAAGAATGTTTGAGCAGCTACATTTCGAAAAGGATTGACAGTGTTACTTTAATTGTGACTGGAAAATATGTTATGTAAAAGCATCAGTGGTAGGGAACCTATGGCTCGCGAGCCACATGTGGCTCTTTGACCAAAAATATGTGGCACTCCAGCTGTTTCCCTTCAATAATATTTTACAGTTTATATTACAGTTATAATTATAACAGTCACTAGAAATCAGTTTCCTATTGAAAATACAATTTCAATTCCCTTTTTTATTGTAATTTTTTTTTTTTACAGCAAAATGAATAAAAAGTAAGTTTACAATGAAAGAACGTTTCAGCCAATGTACAAACTTGCATTACAACACTAATAAAGGGCAAACAACTTATGTTTCTATGGTAACGTTGCGCACAAATTCAAACAACATTCATGAGTGGTGATGGCAAAATAAAAAAATTCTATAAATTGACCATTCTTCATTCATGGATTGCTCAACATGTGATGCTTCATATTTGTTTATTTTTGAGTTGTGCATGGGCATTAATTAAGGTTTTGTTATACATATATATGTATATATAGGCGCGGTGGCGCAGTGGATAGCGCTGTCATCTCACAGCAAGAAGGTCGCTGGTTTGAGCCTCGGCTGGGTCAGTTGGCATTTCTGTGTGGAGTTTGTATGTTCTCCCCGTGTTCACGTGGCTTTCCTCCGGGTGCTCCAGTTTCCCCCACAAGTCCAAAGACATACGCTATAGGTGAATTGGGTAAGCTAAATTGTCCATAGTGTATGTGTGTGAATGGGAGTGTATGGGTGTTTCCCAGTGATGGGTTGCAGCTGGAAGGGCATCGGCTGCGTAATACATATCCTGGATAAGTTGGCGGTTCATTCCGTTGTGGCGACCCCAGATTAATAAAGGGACTAAGCCGAAAAGAAAAAATGCTAAAATTCTTTTTTAAATAAGCACTGTCTTTCAGGATAATTAAAACAAAAATCTACCAAGGGTGCTCAATACATATATATCTAATTTATATCAGTTTATCATAAACAATAGCAGAAAACACACATATTTTGGATGAAGGTTTTGAACTCATAACCTACTAACCCAAAATCCTGTGCCTTTCTCCGCTGGGTCAAACCATCCAGTGGTAGGGTATTTACCTTTGGATTTCATACTCAGGGAGTTTAGGCACACAAAAAGTCCCAGTGGAGCAGATTTGGCTGCCACACAATCCATAAAAAGGCTATGGGTAAAATACATACACACATAAAAAATAAGAGATTTAAACGTACAACATCTTATCACTGGATTAAACCCCCACTGACATGCTTGCAAACCATTCAGCCATCTGGACAAACCATACATCAATCATTTTAACACAGGGAAAGTGATCATGTTGGAGCATGTGAGGTAGGTGTATTGGTTGAGTAAGATGTGACCTATTTAAAAGGAGACAAACAGACGCATTTATCCTACCAACTTTTTTATATATGGCCTTCAATCTTATCTCATTTAACAAAAATGAACTTTTATTGTTTTTTTTTTTAATGAATTTAGCACACAAAGTGAAAAACTAGGGTACTATGGCTGACTTTTGACCTATATTTTTCTTTACTTTAACCTAATGACCTTTGACCATGCAATAAGTAAAACAGATGGGTCTGTTTTCAAATGTTCACGTCTGCAAAATGCAGATGTTGTGTATTGCGCATACAAATGTGTGGTTTGTGTGTGATATGCATGCATGCGCCTCAGTCAGTGAGCGTGCATATGTTTTTGCGTATGTTTTGGGGTAAATTCAAAGCCCTCTAATAATACACTATGCATTTGGCTGCCTCATGGCTCCACCCTGTATGGGCTCTATTCATTGCTATAGCTCAATGTAAGCTATATTTAACACTCTAAATAATATATGACCCATGAGACTGCTTCATTTTTAAACCATTTTCCATTCATTTTTATTCTGGGCCTTTTTCCAAAACCTTATACAATTGCTAATGCAAAGGATTGTTATTCAGGAGGCACAAGCAAAAAAATGATTTAGTACACAAATGAAACGTTTTTATTTATTTTAATTTATTAAGTGTCATGATGACTTAATGTAATTTGGCAAATATTCCTATTGTATATTTAAAGAGTGTTAATGTAGTTGTTTAGACTTCATCTATGCTGTTTATTTATAAGGATATTGCCTATTTCAAAATGGCTTATCAACACTTACGTACACTTGCCAACAGCATCCTTACCACAGACAGTTTTTATGGAATCTACACTGGCTGTGTTGTGTGTCTCTTTCACAGTTAAACATGAAATACAATTTGTTTTGGGGAATATCTAATGCCAATATTTGGTCTATTATTTGTTTCAGCGCAAATAGATTTGACTGTTTTTTTTGTTTTTTTTACAAAAAAGTAAATGTTACATCAAAATGTTATGTCTTTATATTTTTTTATGTTAAATATTGTTGTTCATATAATAAAAGTATTTTATTGCAAACCAGAATGTGTTTGTATTATTGATTGGCAGTTTACATGTTACATTGTTCTGCTATTAGATGACATCTGATGAGTTAATCCTAAAACATTTCTTTTCATTACAAGGAATCAAAACCAGCACTGAAATCCCCCTAACTGTTGAAAGGATGCATTGCTTTCATCAGCGGACATTCAAATGAATATAGTATAGTTTAGACTGATCTGAAGATGAGTATGACTTGAGCAATGAATGATAAAGGTAAATCACGCTTAGTTGGCATCTTTTTCTCTGTTGCGTAATACTGTAGAGCACAGTATAACTGTACACAGCTGTAATTTAGTATTTGTTTTGCTATTTGCTTTTTATGGGCTTAATGCTGGTGAATGCTTAGATGCAGTGGAGTAATGCAGAGAGAACTCGTTGATTTATTGATTTAGTTTTAGTTCAACTCTGAATTAACGTATTTGTGAGTAAGTTGTATCATCATTAAAGGTCGGGATACACCAAGTCAACATTCTGCTTTTGAGCAGCGCAAGTGAGCATCTGTAGGGCTAGATTGTTTGGTGTGTTCTACATGTGACCTCTCGTTGGGTTAACATCAGAGAAAGCTAACCAAATTCAGCATGTAGAATCTGCATTGGCCATTGGTGCAAGAGAACGCTCTGGGGAGCATTTCCCAAACAACGACATAACTTGTGGCTGAACTATCATAGTACGATGCATCCTTTGGGAAAAAAACGATGTAGTGACGAGTGTTTCCCAAAACCGTAGTTGCTTTGTTGCAGATCCATCGTTTGAACCATGTTAGTTATATAATGTCCATAATGACACTCTAAACGGGATGGAGTAACAACATTTTTTGTGCAAATTATATTGTTTTACACGCATTTAAAAAGAAATCCAATATTAGTTTTGGTAAAAACATGCACTTGTTTTCCACATTAATTGAAATATATGTAAACAGCACATATAAGGCATATGTTTCCTTTACAAATATTATTAAGCATATTCCATATTCTATTCTAAAACATAAAATCACTTAGCTAACATGTATTCTAATCTCATACATAAATCATATAAATCGTTAATGGTTGTAATTTACAGTAGGCTATTTATTAAGAAATTAAAAAAATATTATTACAATTATAATTATTATTATTATTATTATTATTATCATTCATTCATTTTCGTTTCGGCTTAGTCCCTTTATTAATCAGGGGTTGCCATAACGGAATAAACCGCCAACTTATCCAGCATATATTTTACGCAGCGGATGCCCTTCCAGCTGCAACCCATCACTGGGAAACACCCATACACTCTCATTCATACACATACACTACGGACTATTTAGCTTACCCAATTCACCTTTAGCGCATGTCTCTGGACTTGTGGGGGAAACCGGAGCACCCGGAGGAAACCCACGCGAACACGGGGAGAACATGCAAACTCCACACAGAAATGCTAACTGACCCAGCCGATGCTCGAACCAGCGACCTTCTTGCTGTGAGGCGACAGCGCTACCCACTGCGCCACCGCGCAGCCCATTATTATTATTATTAAGTAGGATATTGTTTATTTATTTTTTACTTTTTTATTTACTTCTTTTGGAAAGTCTACTTTTACATTTTTACATTCAAACCAGACCCATGTCATACACAGTACAGACCCATTTCTTAATAAATAACCTACTATAAATTAAAACCATTAACGTATGCTATATATTTTTGCTTTCACAAGCTTTGGAGACGTAACGTAAATTCCGCTTTTAAATAATAGGTCACCTACTGTCAGGCGTCTGTTCTGTGTTGTCGTCATGTGTTCCCTTTGTTCTGTTTTCCCACCGTTTCCTAATGTTCATTAGTTTCACCTGTGTTACCCTCCTGTGTCCCATTAGCCCATGTGTGTATATATACCCCTTAGTTTGTTTCCTTCATTGTCCAGTATTGAATGTTCCTGTGTCTCCATGTTCCAGTTGTCCTGTGCCTTTGTGAGTGAGCGGACCGTGACAGAATACCGGACCAAAACAGAAAGTGCGGCGTGTTTTCCTCCGTTTTATTTTTATAGTCTTTTTTGCCCCAGTGTTTTCTTTTCCTTCCCCCGTGTTCCCATGGACCCCTTCTACCATCCTGAATTTCTTCTCCTCCTGCTGGAGCAGGGGGGAAGCAGCCTCGAGGACCATACAAAACTTTACTTGTCAGTAGCGAATTTCACCAGCTATCCGGACAACGTGCTCTGCGGGTTTTTTAACACCAGCCTCAACATCGCTTGCAGAGCACGGTCGTCCGAAGATGGTCCTCGAGGCAACTTCGCCGCCTATGTGGAGTGGACACTGGCGAGGAATGGATCTACATTCACCGTCTGTGAGGAGGAAGACCTCGCCAGTGCCACAGTGACCAGCCCAACACCACCCATCTGCAGGGAGCGCTTGCCAGAGCCCATCGCCATCTCGAGCGACAGAGCAGAATTACACTGACCAGGAGGAGCTCAGCGAACCGTCTGACCAGGTGTGTGAGCCGGCAACATCGCCCATTGTGGGAGTCCTGGTGGATCTTGACGAACCGAGCGAGAGTCCCGCCCACTTCCACACTGCTGAGGGAGAGCTGTCCCTGGACACTGAGGTGCGAAGTCAAGCCCCTTTCGCTGTTCCCAGACAGCAATGATGTAACTCCGTGTCCACTGTTTCCAGACAGTCTCCGAGCCCCCTTGACCCCCGATAACGTTGGCTCCAGGGTCATGAGCAGCACCCCACCCAACCCACTCTCTTCTCCTCCTTTGCATACAAAAGCGTCAACAGCCAATCAGCCAGCTCCACTGTTGTGGCAGTCAGCCAGCCCCCCAGCTCACCCTCAAACTCCAGTAGAGGAGCTCGCTTTGAGGTGCTGCCTGCCTGCATCGCCCTCTGGAAGGTGTCGCCCAGCGTCAGCTCCTCCAGCCTCCGAGCTGCGAACTCCGCCTCGGCCCTCCGACCCTACGGCTCCACGTTGGCTCTCTCCTCCTTGGACCGTCAGCCCTCCAGCTCCACCAGGCTCCATCGTCCCTCCGGCTCCGCCTTGGTCAGTCGTTGCCCTGCCATCACCTCCGGACTCTGCTCCTCTGGCTGCGCCTCGTCGCTCCGTCCTGCCGGCTTTGTTGAGCTCCTCCCTCCCTCCAGCTATGCCTTGGTCCTCTGTCGCTCTGGCTCCACCACGGGCTTCCGTCCCAGCGTCGTCGTCTCACTCGGGTGAGCCGTCCGCTCCACCTCAGCCCTCCGGAACCTCATTGTCATCCTCGCCCATCGGCTCTCCGTCTCCTCCTTGGGCTCCACCTCCATCAGCGGTGTCTCTCGCGGGTCCATCAGCGGTGTCATCTCCTCCATGGTTCCTCCCTCCATCGACTCCGCCCTGGGCCGTCCTCCTGGCTGTGTCCTGGGTCTTCCTGCTCCAGCTCCCTTCCTGGTTCCTCCCTCCTAAGACTCCTCCCTGGCCACCTCCCCTCCCACCCTCCCTTATGTTATGTTGAAGGTGCGAGGACGCGCCTTCAAAGGGGGGGGGGGTAAATGTCAGGCGTCCGTTCTGTGTTGTCATGTGATCCCTTTGTTCTGTTTTCCCGCCGTTTCCTAATGTTCATTAGTTTCACCTGTGTTACCCTCCTGTGTCCCATTAGCCCATGTGTGTATATATACCCCTTAGTTTGTTTCCTTCATTGTCCGGTATTAAATGTTCCTGTGTCTCCATGTTCCAGAGTCTCCATCTTCCAGTGAGTGTGTTGTAAATAAATCTACGTGTTTTTGAGAATTCCTGTTATCCTGTGTCTTTGTGAGTGAGCGGACCGTGACACCTATAGCTTTCGTCATGAGCCACGGATGCGTTCAAAATGGCATGCATGTTTTTAAAGTGCACTGCGAAGGGAACGCAATTGTCAATATGAAGATCGATAAAACTGAACTGTAAAAAATACTTTGAAAGCAAATTAGACCTAGGAGAGCTTCAATGTTTTTTTTTAATCATTCCAAGTTTAAATGTCGTAATGTTCGAAAGGAATAGGGCTTAGGGGGATAACTGGGAATAGAACACAACCAGGAACTATGCTTCTAACTACAGCTCTAGAGGTGTAGTTGCAAGCGTGCAAGTCTGCGACGCAGTTTGCGAATGTTCGTTGGAACGATGGATTTGGGAAATGTCAAATCAACGAACTATGTTTGTAATGACGAAACTTGCAACCTTAGTTGGCTAATGATGGTTTTGGGAAACGCACACCTGATTGGTTGTTTAGCAATGAATCAGAGCGCAAGAACAAAAACTGAGGTGAGTTCAAGCAATATGAATAATTAGATTATCAGACATATTTGAACAAGCGAATCTCTCCATGATGAGTGAAAATTGTACTAAACACTACTTTGTTCACAGTTTGTATGTGTTCATCACAAGTTCTGGTTTCCCTTTGGTGGAATGACAATACACACTACTGCCGCCCGCAGGTGAGGAAATACACATCCTCTCACACAGGCAGAGAACGTGCAGTCAGGTTTCAGCCCGCTGACATCTGTTTGGTGTGTTCAAATGCAGCTTTTGTTCATGCGAGATGACAACACAGTTGGTTTTTGTCTGTACTAGTTCTTTGGCATTGGCTTGGTGTGTCCCGGGCTTACGACATTACAATACATACAGCAATGAAGAAATCCCAGCCTGTTGATACAAAGCTATATCACACAGCTTCTTGTATGATATTGCTTATTTGTTCTATAAAATGTAGTCATTAAATATTTGCTTTATTTACTGTTATTTCTTTAAAATTCATTTTTAATTATTTCATTTATTTAAATTAAAGGGGCAAAGACTTTTTCACACAAATGTACATGTCTCAGCTTTCACCGCATTTAGGCAGTTTTGGTTAGTGAGTCTGATTGTATGATTGTTTCTATTCTGGTACAGCGGTGACCCCCACCTGACATATTCAACACTTGTGTCCTTAGTTACTCACTAATCCACAGCAAACAAGGAGTGTGTATCAGGTAAAAACATCTTGAGAGTTTCCCAGAAGCAAACAGATACATCATTATATCTCTTGAGTGTCTCATACCTGACTATCAGCAGAGTGAATCATTACTGTCGCAACATGAAAAGTATATGTGTGTGTGTGTGTGTGTGTGTGTGTGTGTGTGTGTGTGTGTGTGTGTGTGTGTGCGTGTGTGTGTTTTCATGCCCGCAGGGACCAGTTTCTTCAAAAACATTGAGATTTTCATGAGCCACAACTGGTTTCTCAACCTCCACAAGATGCACAACTCAGCTTCTTGAGTGTTTCCTTGAGTAGTTCCGATGATGTCATCAGATAAACTATTATATAAAGTGTCCGTCTGGGTCACATTATTGCAGCATTAATCATTTTAATCAACAACTAAATGGACATTTAAGTAGGATGACTGGTATTCACTAAGGAAAGCATTAATATTATTCTTGCTCATCTGTGTGTTGCAAGTTGCATAGTCCGTTCTAGACAGATCAGGACACAATTATAATGACCTCATGACAATCATGTTTATGACAGATTTATGACAAGTTATGTTGTCTTGGTATAGTTAACTTGTCATGACAAACACAAAGGCAGGTTTGGACGATATGTTTGTGAAGTTGTAATAAGGACAGCTCAAACAATGTCACATTCTGATGTCACAGTGATGTCATAAGTATGCATAAAATCTAATTCATATTCATGTCTCACATTATCATTACATTTTACATTTTATATATAATATACAGTGGTTGGACAATGAAATTGAAACACTGGCCAATTCAATGTTGGAGGTTTCGTGGTTAAATTTGACCAGCCTGGTGTCCAATCTTCATTGATTGGACATTCCACCAGTAAGAGCAGAGTGTAATGGTTTAATTAGCAGAGTAATAGCACAGTTTTGCTTAAAATATTGCAATGCACACAACATTATGGGTGACATATTAGAGTTCAAAAAATTGTTGGTGCGCATCTCGCTAGCACATCTGTGACCAAGACAGCAAGTCTATGTGATGTATCAAGAGCCACGTTATCCAGGGTAATGTCAGCAAACCACCAAGAAAGATGAACCACATCATACAGGAGTGACTGTGGATGCAAGAGGAAGCTGTCTGAAAGGGATGTCCAGGTACTTACCTGGATTGTATCCAAAAAACATAAAACCACAGCTGTCCAACTCACAGCAGAATTAAATGTGCACCTCAACTCTCCTTTTCCACCAAAACTGTTCATCGGGAGCTCCACATGATCAATATGCATGGCAGGCTGCTATTGCCAAACCTTTGGTCACATGTGGCAATGCCAAACATTGGTTTAAATAGTGCCAGCAGCGAAAATTTTGGGCTGTGGACAATGCGAAACATGTATTGTTCTCCGATAAATCCACCTTCATTGTCTTTCCCACATCTGGGAGAGTTACAGTGTGGAGAATCCCCAAAGAAGCGTACCACCCCGACTGTTGCATGCCCAGAGTGAAGAATGGGGGTGGATCAGTGATGGTTTGGGCTGCAATATCATGGCCTTCCCTAGGCCTAATACTTCTGCTAGATGTGTGCGTCACTACAAAGACTGCCCAACCATTCTGGAGGACCATGTGCACCCAAAGATAATATTATACATTTTTTATGTCTTATGAAACCCCCCTTCAAGTAAAGATTTTAACAAAATTCACGTGAGTTTTTGGGTGAATTATCCCTTCTACTACCGATCAACTGTGGCCTAATTTATTATTATTATTATTATTATTATATTTGTATTTTTTCTACTGATCTCTTGCTGTTGGGCATCACGGTGGCGCCAGTGGGTAGCACTCACAGCAAGAAGGTCGCTGGTTCGAGCCTCGGCTGGGTCAGTTTGCATTTCTGTGTGGAGTTTGCATGTTCTCCCCGTGTTCGTGTGGGTTTCCTCCGGGTGCTCCGGTTTCCCCCACAAGTCCAAAGACATGCGTTATAGGTGAATTGGGTAAGCTAAATTGTCCGTAGTGTATGTGTGTGAATGAGTGTGTATGGATGTTTCCCACTGATGGGTTGCATTCTGCTGTGGTGACCCCAGATTAATAAAGGGACTAAGCCGAAAAGAAAATGAATGAATAAATGAATGAATCTCTTGCTGTTATTTTCAACCCAGACTCATTCTGAAAACGTACCTCTATATACATTTCTGGAGACCGCGGAATACGTCCTGGGAGGTATGTTTTTTTTTTGCAGTTTTTGATTTCGCGAATCCACCAGAGGCTGCTGTGTAGTCTTTCTCAAATTTCTCTTGTGAGTGCCATTCCTGCCTGCTGTTCTCACTTAAATCCACCAGAGGCCGCTGTCGACTGTCTGTTTGACTGACTGAATGACTGACTGACTGACTGACCCACCCTCCTCCTTCCCTAAACCCAACCAATTGTATTGATTGACCTGCCTACCCACTTCCCTAAACCCAACCAACAATTTTCAATTTATTTATTTTAATTTATTTTATTTTTTGAATTCTGTTTTTGGATTTTGTCTTACCTGCTTTCTGGAACCGTTCTTCACCAGACTCGAACCCTGTTGTCGTGGTAAACTCCTCTCTGCGTCTCAAGTCTGCCGACATACATGGCGAGCTAACGGGACAAACTGATAACAGCAGGAAAGCCATCCACACGGAGGTAAGCGGTCAGCTGGTAAGCGTGAAAAGGAACGGTGTCATACCGCCCCGTAGCGTTAATTTTAAAAATGAAATGCAGCCATATGTAGCTCTGGCTACATAATTCGCAATCTCCAGAAACGTATACGGGGCTACGTTTTCAGAATGAGCCTATGTTGGTTATTTTTCTGCTTTGTGTGAATTGCAATTAACTCTAAAATGAACTAAAACTAAATTAAGACTAAAATTTACCTAGATTGCAACAGAAACTACTTAGAGCACCAAAGACATAATAAAAGCAATAAACAATACTTGAGTCAGCAAACTTTTCCATGCTTAAGATTTTAGATTAAACAATTATACTATTGTTTTTTTATTTATTAAGCCACAGTAATTACAGTCAATGCTTATATCATTTACAACTTGCAATCTTAAAATAGACCACTGAACCTTTTTTACACTTCACACCACCTCAGTTCATCACCTGAGCTCCTCAGAGACACACACTACACTGCTCTTTCTCCAAATGCCTATGACTATTCCTGATGATTCCTGCTCTTTCATTAACACCATCTCAGTTTTTTTTTTTTTTGCATCAGGAGACAAGCTCATCTGAGGTAAGTAAAAATGAAGTTTCCAACACTGAAGTGAAGTAATTTAGGCCTTGTATTGTACATTTCTTTTGGAAGGAATAAAACTCAGATACATCTTGCTCTAATCACCTTCACACGGTCGCCTGAGTGAATAAATGTCTTGAGATTGTCTGATAATCTTCTGGTAGTCAAATGCCTCATGAACAGTTTAACCAGCAGACGAATAATTATACTGTACATTCCTCAGTAATGAGCCATGGATTGCATGTCAGACTACTAAAAACATTTACAGGGATTGAAATTCCAGATAGTATGGAGGAGGAGAGGAATTATTAACCTAAAATGCCTAGAAGTCATATATAGAAAAATGTACTTTGGCTAAAACAATCGTGATCACTTTTCTATAAACTTCAGCAATTAGGACCGTAAAAATCGTCAAAATGCAGGCGAACGCACACACACACGCAGACACGCACACACACACACACACACACGCGCACACACACACACACACGCGCACACACACGCACACAAACACACGCACACACACTCACACACAATTGAACATACTCATACGTAGAACTGAAATACATTGTAATTAGGCCTGTCATGATAAGGAATTTTTGTTGTGCTATATATTGTCACAGAAAATTTACCAATAAGCGATATTATTGTCATTTTGAGATCATTTTATGCCACTAATTATATAATGATTATATAACAGCATAATAATGCAAATAGCCATAAACACTTTAAAATACTTATCATTCTTAAGGTTATACAGATTCTTTAATTTGATGTCAAAAAGGTAAATGTCCTATTATATATTTTATTAAATGTCCTATTAGATAAATGTCCAATTATTAACTTTGACACCTGTAGAATGTAAATGTCATCGTAAACTGGCTTTAACGTTATTTGTGAATTTGTAAATATATATTGCAACGGCAAAAATTATTGCATCTGCAAGTATTGCATGATAAGTTGATATGTAGATTATTGTGACAGGTCTATTTGTAATTATCGTTATTGTTATTAGATTTTTTTTAATCTATTTATTTTCTAAATTTATTTTCTAACTTTAATCTATTTAGATTCTGTACAAAAATTAAGAGATATTAGGAGATATAATGGTAACACTTTACAATAAGGTTTCGTTAATGTCTGATAATGTATTTACTAACATGGGTAACACTTTAGTTTAGGTCACAATTCATGCTATTGGGTTATTACCTGCCTATTATAATATATTAATATATGCATCCCTAATCCTAAACCCAACTTTTACATTACTGACTATTAATAAACAGCTAATTAGCAGTTTGTTAAGCTAGTATTGTTAGTTAATGGTTAGTTAACACCGTGCATTGTGACCTAAACAAAAATGTTACCCTAACTATAATGAACAATGCTTGTACAGAATTTATTAATCATTCATTCATTCATTCATTTTCTTTTCGGCTTAGTCCCTTTATTAATCTGGGGTCGCCACAGCG
>CAIGQV010019124.1:1588372-1599100 GCA_903798115.1 Danio jaintianensis | reverse complement strand
CGGGGAGAACATGCAAACTCCACACAGAAATGCCAACTGACCCAGCCAACTGACCCAGCCGAGGCTCGAACCAGCGACCTTCTTGCTGTGAGGCGAACGTGCTACCCACTGCGCCACCGCGTCGCCCCTTTATTAATCATAAAATATTTAGTAAAATATTTACTAATGCATTGTTAAAGTTTAAATGTATTATTGTTAACATTACTACAGTATGAGTAGAGTATTAGAATATGAACAACATTTTTCCATGGCTAATGTTGAGAACAATGTATAATTACTGTAAAAAATATATTGTTCAATGTTTGTTCCTGTTAGTAAATACATTAACTAACATTAACTTATACAACCTTATTGTAAAGTGTTAAAAAATATATTTAAAAAGTGGAACAACGCCATGAAAAAAAAAAAAAGAGTGCATATATTTGCTTCTCTGCTTTATGAGATCGGCTGTGCTACAAAATGATGTGAAAACAATCCTGCCCACTCATTCACATTAAACAAGCAAAGAGAAACAACCGACTCCTGAAACACAGAGGGTAATTAATTGATTGGGAAATTGATTTGGCAAAAAAAAAATTTAACTTACTGAAAAATGTGCAGGAGAATTGGCTGTTATCAGATACAGAGCTTTTGTTTATCTCAGCATTAGGGTTGGGTACCGAAACCCATGCCCGTATGGGTGCCCGCATGCACCGGACCAAATCAGAATATGAATTTTTTACTTAATCAGAGTATTGTCTTAATCATATTAAAATCTGAGTATTGGTGTCCATGTAAACGTACTCGGACAACTCAAGCCCCAAGCCTAGAAAAAAGGTGTTCATTGATTTTGATGACGGCCTTTCCACAGGTAGTAGAATCTAACGTATTAGTAAGCTAATGTAATGTTTATTGCATAATGCAAATCTTGAATTCCTGCAAACAAACAAATGATCAAAAGAAATACATTAATGCAATTCAAATATATAAAATATGAATTGATGTATACTTTACATTTTTATTATATTGCTTAATTAAAATGATTAAAATAAATTTTTTCTAGAGTCATCCACCATCAAAAGTATCGGTTCAGGCACCATTTTGGCACCGGTCCATTTTAAAATTATCGATTTAGTACCGGTGTTGAAATAATCCCAAACGATACCCAACCCTATACTCAGAATGTTTTTGACATACTAAAATAAAATTCATTTTTTGTTTTAAACTGTAGATTGTTGTTTGTTTGTTTTTTACTTAACCTATTTAAAGCATGAATAAAATGAAACACTAAGTGACCCTGGATCATATGTTGCAAGGGTAAATGTATTGTTTGTATCAAAATAATTCATATTTGCCAAAAATTATTAGAATATTAAGTAAAGATCATGTTCCATGAAGAAAATAAATAGTTAACTCCCTATTGTAAAGATATATAAAACTCAACTTTAGATTAGTAATATGCATTGCTAAGAATAATTTGGACAGATTTAAAGGTCGTTTTCCTATACCAACAAATCATACATCAATGGAAAGGTTATTTATCTTCATTAAAAAAAGTTATTTAGGAGTATGGTTTTCAAATAAATCTAATAAATTAATAGTGATATGTAATAAAAAAAAAATACCATGAAGTATCTAAACTTTCAAAAGGTGCTACAAAGGCATTTTAGTGAATAAAACATAATATTAAAATAAAATTAAATTACAAAAAATAAAATACATTAAATAAATATTATCTAAAAAAACTTGCAGCTGAAATACAGAAAAAAAAGAGAAAAAAACACAGCTAGAACTGTGACAGTTTATGAGACTGAAATGATTTGCTGAGATTCCTGACCTCTGTGTCTCTGGGGCCCCCATGTGGCCTGTCCACTAAACTCCATCTCTATCTGATACACTCACTGCAGCCAATAGAATCTAACAAAAGTTTTCTCAATTTGTCTCTATCCATTAATAAGTTATCCATATAGGTGTAGATGTATAATCTTCCTCACTGTATCGCAAAAAAAGAACAATATCTGACTGTCCCATTTTGCATGCCAGAAATAAACACACTCCACTGAGCAAAAGTGTAATCTATTATTCATGACTACACTGAAAAGTCCACATTCATTGATTGTATTTTTTTAATACTGCTGGGAGAATCACAATTACAAATAAGCCCAATTTGTTAATCTAGATGCCCATTCTCTCTGTTCTCCAATAAAGCTTTATGTCATTTGCTAAATCCTAGCTTTATTAAGACCACTGCGCTATAAGTTAGCAAAGCTTGAAGAGTAATGGTGGAGGAACTCTTGAAGAGGATGTAAATAAGAGACAGGGACAGCAGCCTTATAGGCTTATTGATTTTAGCTCAGAGCTGCGTGCCAGGCTAATACAAGTCTGAGAGATGAGCACAGAAGCGTTACTGAGCTGCCAAACAAACCCAGAGAGGTATTCCAGAAATCTCAGTCGAAATCAATTGTGCCACTTTTATATTCAATTGAGAATCAATCCTTTTGGAACTAGTACTACAGTCACTTTGACACATTTATCTGTCACTAGAAAGAATTTTTATCGTAAGCACATTAAACACTATGCAGTTGATGTTGGGTTGAGAAAGAATACATACAAGATTAAGTGTGCTGTCACACTAGCACTTTTGGCCCCCACCTGGGTTCGTTTGACGTCAGAGTTCGGTACATTTAGCTAGTGTGAACAATGTCTTCTGAACTCGGGTGCGCACCCGCGACCCATTCCTGAGTCTGCCTGAGGGTGCTTTCACACTTGGTTCAATTGCCTGGTCTGAACCCAAGTTAGATTGTCCCCCCTTGCCACCTTCTCGGCTAGTTTGTGTTCATACCGTTTTTTTTCCTTCTGAACCCCGGTACACTTACGTCATCGAGCTGCTGTTGTGTGTACAGCTGTTAGGTGATGCTACAAGAATGCTAGGTGATGGCCACAAAAGCCAAGGCGCCAAAATGGAAAGACATACACATATCACAGTCGTTCTGCTTTTACTGAATCTTTTGGTTTTGGTAACATACAGAGAGCGACTTGCGTCTATCTGCCGCAAAAATATAAAAAACTTTCAGAACATCACGTGATATCTGCAGAAGTCATTTATGGAGGAGACAAGCAGACATTATCACTGTGTTTGCACTGGGTCAGTCCCGCTTTTCGCCAAGGTAACGTTAGGTGACACACAGACATACACACATGAATGAACGTTATGAAAACTAAAGTTTGTTGTACAGTTGCCGGTTCACTTCTGTTATTTGGTACGATTGCATTCATATCAGAAGTGAACCATAGCAGAGTTCGCACAAACCGTACCCCAGACCACCTCTTTCAGGCGGACTCGGGTACAGTTCGTGTGTGCGCACCCGAGTCCAGAGGACATTGTTCACACTAGCTAAACGTACCATACTTTAATGTCAAACGAACCCAGGTGCAGACCAAAAGTGTGGTCTGGGGTACAGTTTGCATGAACTCTGGTCCGGTTCACTTCTGATATGAATGCAATCGTACCAAATAATGGAAGTGAACCGCCAACTGTCCAACAAAAAGCGGACGACAAGCAGGAATGACCCAGTGCAAACACAGTGATAATGTCTACTTGTCTCACTCAAAATGACTTCTGCAGACACTGCGTGATGTTCTGAACGTTTTTAATATTTTTGCAGCAGATAGACGCAAGTCACTCTCTGTAAACAAAAGCCTTGGCTTTCGTGACCATCACCTAGCAACAACTGTACACACAACAGCAGCAAGCATACAGGGGTTCAGAATGAAAAAAGACGGTATGAACACAAACCAGCCGAGAAAATGGTAAGGGGGGACTATCGAACTTGGGTTCGGACCAGGCAATTGAACCAAGTATGAAAGCACCCTAAATTTTGTTTTAGAACCTTCAACTAGCGTGCTTCATTTAAAGGAGTTTAGATCATGATCAAGTCTTGACTCTACTTTAATTACATTATGTACTAATACTGACGGAAAATTAAAAGTTGCTATTTCTAGGTTGATTTGACTAGGAACTACACTCTCGTTCTGGTGTAATAATCAAGGAATTTTGCTGTCATGCCTGTAGCAGGCGCAATAATACACAGCGCTGTTACCTAGTTACCTAGCTGGGGATATATTTTCAGTCGAAAATTTAGATTTTTGAGCGAGATGCTAATGGTCTAATTCAATTTAATGATTTATGCTAAGCTAAGCTAAGCTAAGCTAAAAGTGTTCCCGTCAGACCCGGAGATCAACTGCATGATTCAAAAATGGTAAAACTTAACTGTTTAACTGTCAAATGAGCCTATTTCCAAAAAAAGTGGTATTCCTTTAAATGGGTAAAATTTTTGAGCATCAAATCAAGTGATATTGTGTAGGACTAATTATGCTGCTTTTCTAAAGGAGATACATAGAGAATCTATGGGAAACAGCTGTTTGAGGAACAAATGCTGTATTTGCATTAGCTGAAAATGGGTATTCAGCTGTATTGAGGTTATTGTTGAGACTTGAACTTGAACATCTGCATTCAGCTCATATATGGAGTTAGAGACTAATGATTTACATGATGAGCCAATATTTTAAGACTACCTGCCTAAAATGCTGTTGGTCCTGCAGATGTTGCCCGAAGAGCTCTGACCCCATTAGAAATGGACAAGACCACTTAAAAGTAAAGTCGCCATTAAACATTAATTATGCATTAATTATTAAACATTATTACAAATGATTACAATTATTAAAAATGATTCATTATTAAACATTAATTATGCAAATATGATTTTCACTAATAATCAAAAAATAATTATAATTTATAATTTTAATAATAAGAAATATTTAAAATTATTAATTATTAATTCATTTTCTTTTCGGCTTAGTCCCTTTATTAATCTGGGGTCGCGACAGCGGAATGAACCGCCAACTTATCCAGCATATGTTTTACGCAGCGGATGCCCTTCCAGCCACAACCCATCTCTGGGAAACATCCATACACACCCATTCACACTCATACACTACTGACAATTTAGCTTACCCAATTTTACCTATACCGCATGTCTTTGGACTTGTGGGGGAAACCGGAGCACCCGGAGGAAACCCACGCCAACACGGGGAGAACATGCAAACTCCACACAGAAATGCCAACTGACTCAGCCGAGGCTCGAACCAGCGACCTTCTTGCTGTGAGGCGAATGTGCTACCCACTGCGCCACCGTGAGGCCCATTATTAATTATTAATCATTAATTATGCAATTTTGGATTTTGTCCAGATTTTACTCCAGTTCACTGATATAAAAATTATTTAAAATGATTAATTATTAAACATTAATTATGCAATTATGATTTTACTCCAGTTCACTGATATAAACATTGAAAGAGTGGTTCTCATTAAAAACTGTTCTCAAGACTGATACACATATATTATTGTAAATATGATTACAGTTGAAGGTCAAATTATTAACCAGTTATTAGTATGAGTATTATAATAATTATTTTATTTAATTTATTTCTAATATTTTCCAAGTGATGTTTGACAGAGCAAGGAAATTATATATTGATAAAACAATTCTGAAGAAGGTCTTATTTCTTTTAGTTTGGCTGGAATAAAAGCAGTTTTTTTATATGAAAAAATATTTATAACTATAGCAATACTTTATGAACTTTCATTATGTCAAAGACAAAAAGTTAGTAAGTTAGTTATTAATATTACAATGTTTAATAATAACAATTATTTTCATTAAACATCCCTTCATGGGAAATAGTTGAAAACGAAAATACAATTTCAAATTTCACAGGAGGGCTAATACATAAATATATATACATATATACATATATATACACACACATATATATATAATTATTATTCTTTTTTATTATTATACTTTAGTTTACAAAATGTTTTATTGATGTTATACCACAGTTGAAACACTGGCTCAGTGATTGTATGAGATGTAATACCTTCAAATGTTCATGTTTGTGTTCGAATCTTACCATAATAATCTCGCTTTAGCATCCAACTTCAATTCGTCTATTACAGTCACAGAAATCTTATTGGAATAATAATCAAGGCATAATATCCCCCATCTCCCTCTCCCTACAAAAGGTTTCCACTTAGTACATTGTATCTTATATGCTTGCTGACTTTCCCAGATGTGGCAGAGTAGTTTTGATATAGGAAATAGCTAGTCTGACAAAAATATGAAGGCTTTTGCACTTAGCAAACAAAGCAAAACGACATCCTCTTATAGCTGGATGAGGGAAATTCTAATACTCTATAGACTTACTTATTTTTATTTATGTAAATATGTTGTTGAAGTTGCCAAATTTTGTTATTATTAACATAATTCTTTTTTGCACAAATGTTCTTTACTATTTGTGTTTACAAATAATTACTTTGCTCAAAAATCCCATCCTCAACCCTGTGTCTTGGTGTATCTGGCATAAAGATGTTAGCAGCAGAACTTTTGGCAACATAGGCTCATTCTGAAAAGGCCTAATTACATTTCTGGAGATTGCGAATTATGTAGCCAGAAATACGTATGGCTGCATTTCATTTTTAAAACGAATGCTACGGGGCGGTATGACACCGTTCCTTTTCGTGCTTACCAGCTGACCACTTACCTCCATGTGGATGGCTTTTCTGCTGTTGCCAGTTTGTCCAGTTAGCTCGCCATGTATGTCGATGGACTTGAGACGCAGAGATGAGTTGACCACGACAACAGGGTTCGAGCCCAGTGAGGAACGGTTCCAGAAAGCAGGTAAGACAAAAACAGAATGCAAAAAATAAAATAAACAAGTAAATAACAGGGTGAGAATGTGGTAAAATCTGAAAACGTGGTAAAAATCAGGTGAGGGCTTTTCTTTTTCTGGATTGCTTTTTAAAATTGTTGGTTGGGTTTAGGGAAGTGGGTTTGCGGGTCAATCTGGGCTTTTGAAAATACTATTGGTTGAGTTGAGGGAAGGAGGAGGGTGGGTTAGTCAGTCAGTCATTCAGTCAGTCAAACAGTCAGTCAACAGCGGCCTCTGGTGGATTTAAGCGAGAACAGCAGGTGCGAATGGCACTCGCAAGAGAAATTTGAGATCTGAAAAAGCGTACACAGCGGCCTTTGGTGGATTCGCGAAAATAAAAACTGCAAAAAAAAGTAGCTCCTGAGACGTATTTTGCTCTCTCCAGAAATGTATAAAGAGGTACGTTTTCAGAATTAGCCTGGGTTGTCCTTTGGGTTCTGTAGATTCCTTCCACTGTAGAAAAGTTCAGCAAAAAGTACCCCGGCCTGACTTACTACTGGATCAAAATCACCCAAACCTACATCCCAGTAATAAGAACTACCTATAATGACAGAAAACACCTTTGCAAAAACATTATTTGAAGAGCGATTTGATCTTTCAGTTTTACTCATGTCCCATTTGTTTACATGGGGAGCGGGTTTATGACCTGTAATACATCTGACCTCCAGGAGGTGATCACAAAGTTTTAGCCTCACTTTTCTGGATGCGTAAGGAACATTTGGTTGGTCCAGCAAATCCCATAGATTCTCTGGATTAACATGGATGAGATTTGTAGATTTTGAAGAGCAGGGCAACACCTTCAACTCATTATCATGTACTTCAAACTATTCCTGGGTGTATTATCTTGCAGAAAGAGGCCACTTCCACCAGGAGGCACCACTTTAATGAAGGGGTGAACTAAGCATGATAAAAATGTTCAGGTAGGTAGCATGTGTCAAAGATAGTATGCATGTACAACAACATAGCTGGACCAAAGGGTTCCCATCAGAACATTAAGCCTTAAGGCAAACAACAACAGGTGCCACTTTGTGGTTTGCCCCTCTTCAGACCGTGGTTGGTAAATGCTCACTGATAACTGTGAATGACCCACAAGAGATTATATGACCCAATCAATCTTGCCATAATAGTTTATGCCCTGCCAGAGTTGCTCAGATTCCTAATACCTGCATTCTATACTATGATTACAGGTGCTGATAGATCTATCAGTTCCTGTAATCATAGTATAGAATGCAGGTAATAATCAATTACACCACTGCCAATTAATAAAAAAAATTGTAAATAAATGAAATGAATGAATAAATAAACATACACATAACTGAACAGTTATGTAACTGTAACATACAGTATCTATCATAACTATCATAATATTTGTTTAATTTACATTTCGTCAAATAATGTTTCAGTGTATGCTCACCTGGTGAGTTACTGGGATCAAAATACCATGAAAATAGTACAAATAATGTGAAATAATATTTAAATTAAAAATAAATGTTTTGTATTTTAATATATTTTAAAATAGACTTCATCCCTTTGATTGCAGTTTTCAATTTCCAGCAGATATTATTGTAGTCTTCAGTGTCACAAGATCAGATCAGAAATCATTCTGATATACTAATTTGCAGTTCATTCATTTATTTTCCTTCAGCTTAGTCCCTTATTTATCAGAGGTCGCCACAGCGGAATGAACCGACAACTATTCCGACATATGTTTTACGCAGCGACCATGTTTCCAGCCGAATCCCAGTACTGGGAAACACCCATACACTCTCACACACACACACTACGACCAATTTAGTTTGTCCAATTCACCTATAGCGCACGTGTTTGAACTGTGGGCAAACCGAAGCACCCGGAGGAAACTCACGTGAACACGGGGAGAACATGCCAACTCCACACAGAAATGCCAACTGGCCCAGCCGGGACTCAAACCAGCGATCTTGTTGCTGTGAGGCGACAGTGCTAACCACTGAGCCACCATGCCGCCCATATGCAGTTCAAGAAACGTCCTGGTTACGTACGTAACCCACGTTCCCCAAATAGTGAATGGAGACGTGCGTCTGTTAACAGACTACGAGAGTACTTCAGACGACCAATCACTCTGAAGAGTAAGAAAACGGGCCAATGAATGTCAAAATGAATTGGCAGAGCTCAGCTCCACAGCTGACAGTGATTAGCCATTAGTGCTATATAAGCTGCCAGATGAGAAGCGAGCACTAGAATTTGCCTGCTGAAGAGCCGATCACTCAGCTAACAGCTGGAGACTCAGCTGCTGTGGCAGTGGAGACGCACGTCTCCGTTCCCTATTCGGGGAACGTGGGTTACGTACGTAACAAGGACGTTCCCCTTCATATGGGAACTCCAACGTGCGTTTGTTAACAGACTATGGGAGACTGTATGGAAAACGCCACAGCAGCTAAGCCCGTCACGCTCCTGATGTGAAGTTTGCCAAGCATAGCGTGAGCGCACAAGCATCACCAAGAGCGCAACCTTCCAACGTCCCCTAGGCCCTTTAATTACCATTACATGGGAATAATTACAAATTTTAGATCGGGGGGCATAATGTGTTGGGGGCCTCGGAGGAATTCTCTAGGGTTCGCCAAGCGGGAAACTTACTAGCAGAATAGAAAAAGCGCACGTATCTCCGGGTTAGGGAGCATGGCGCAGCAAGCGTTTTTGACACCGAGCTTAATTTCGTCCCGATTGACCAGAGTAACCCAGTAATCGGGAGGAAACCGACTCCACTCGAGGATTATAAAATCTCGTGAATGTGTTAGGTGTTGCCCAGCCCGCAGATCAGCATAATCTGTTAAGAGGCGCTGCGTACTCACGCTGAAAAGGAGGCACTGCTTTTTTTTTGTGTGCTCTCTCTCCCAGGGGACACAGCTCACCCTGGCATATGGAGCGAGGGCAATGGCATAACTATAAAATGGACCAACCTCTGCTTTGATACGGCACTTCCCTGCTCTACGTGTCACATTAAGCGCAGTGCGCGGACATAGCAATAAAAGGGCTGGGTCTGCCTCCTCCGCAGACAGCGCCTGCAGGCTCGCTACCACTTTTAATATTAAAAGGGGTGGTAGGAACCTTGGCACAAGCTGAACCGGAGTCTCAGGTAAACGTGAGAGTAGGCCAGTCCGAATACCTGGCACGATTCACTGACCAAAAATGCCACCGGAATCCTAACCCTCCTGAATGATACCAACGCGACCAGCAGCTGCCTTCATGGACAGAAAACTTCTAGATACTGAGTCGAGTGGCTCAACGGACCTAACCATAAGGGCTGGGCTAGAGAGATCCCGAGAGGGCAAGAGAGGGGGGCGGGGATGGAATTAACATCACGTTATCTCCCACACTGGTGAGTAAACTGGTTTCAGAGTGTCTTCAGTCTCATGAGAGGCTCTGAAAGCTAAATTCTAGTGCTCGCCTCTCAGCTGGCAGCTTATATAGCACTAATGGCTAATCACTGTCAGCTGTGGAGTGAATGACAATGAATAGAACAGAAATGACCAAATGTTCATGATCACATTATTCATTTGTTTGTTTGTTCATTCATTCATTCATGGATTTTTTTCTGCAACATTATAAATGTCTCCTTTTATTACTGCAATGCATTATAATTAAATAAAAGTATTAATTTCCTCTTACATTTTTTGTAAAATCTTACAGACCCCACACTTTTGAATGACGATATATATATAAACACACACACACACACACACACACACACACACATACATACAACAGTTACATTATAAATGTTGTCATCAATTAATCCACTACTAATTGATAAAATAGTAAATTAATGAAATGCATGAATAAATAAACATACACATAATTGAAAATGTTGTTGTTATGTAATGTTTTGTTATGTTGTTATGTTATGTTGTTATGTTGTAATGTCATGTTAAGTTATGTTGTTATGTTATGTTATGTAATGTTATTTTCTGTAATGTTATGTTTTGCTATGTTATGTTATGCAAT
>CAIGQV010019124.1:1575093-1586458 GCA_903798115.1 Danio jaintianensis | reverse complement strand
TTCTGTAATGTTATGTTCTGTAATGTTATGTCATGTTGTTATGTTATGTTATGTCATGTTGTTATGCTATGTTATGTTATGTGATGTTATGTTGTTATGTTATGTTATGTTATGTTATGTTATGTTCTGTTATGTTATGCAACTGAAAATAAAAACAGACATTCTTTTGCCAATAAAAAAAAAAAAAAACATATATATATTTATACTCGTGAAATAAATATACATTGACCATGTACTACTTAATAATTAAGCGCATGCCAAGCAACTGCCATTGAAATGAATGGGAATTTTAAAAGCTGGCTGTGAAGGCAGCCAGATTGCATCTTGCCATTTTGAGACAGTTCCAGCAATTTCTTTGTCAGTTATATAAATCAAACGGCCCCTGAATGGCCCACAGCAGTGCCATCTGAGACTGGAGATTCTCTTGTACGTCTTTGTTCTTACAGTGCTCTGTTTAGTTCAGGTTCATCCTCTATGTCTCTCTGTCTTTCTCTCTTCTCTTTCCCCGAAACGAACACAGGCTATTTTTCTTGGCCCTCTCAGCACACAGCTGGGTTATGTTAATTTGCAATTATTCCACCGTCCAAACCATCAGAATGGATTTTAAAAGGTCACTGCAGTGAGTGTGAGAGCTGCTATAAAAGCCAGGGTCAGTGCTCAGTCTGAGGGAGACTAGCATAACTATTAGCATGAGCACTAAAACACTGCGCCTGGAGTCAAACAAGGGGAAGAGGGCACACAGAGTCATCGCTTTTTACTCTCTTTCCTCCCATTCACTGGCTGTAAATAAAATGAATTAAACTGTGTGTTTTTAGGGGGTAAGGTGCGTGAGTGCGCTATCTGATATGTGCTGATTCAGGCCTAACCTGGTGTTAGGACCCAGTGCTGATAACACTAATGGAAATTATGCTGAAAGATCATTTTGGAGCATCTGTGTGCAGAATGTGAATTAAGATACCACGTCTCATTTGAAAACTTAGATAATGATATAATTTGGTCACTGTGTTTTGCATAAAGGACTGCTGACACTAAGGGCTCTATTTTAACCATCTAAGCACAAAGTCTAAAGCGCATGAAGCAAAAGCATTAAGGGCGTGTCCGAATCCACTTTTGCTATTTTAACGACGGAAAAATACGGTTTGTGCCCTGGTGCAAGGTCTAACAGGGTTGTGCTTATATTCTCTTAATGGGTTATGGGTGTGCAGTGCCGACCCATAGGGTTCAGGGGCCCTAGGCGAGATAAAAAAAAATTGGGCCCACTGGTGTAAAAACTGTGAGAAGAAAGCACAAAAAAATAAACATTTTATATTTAAGTGTATACATTTTTATTAACTGTAACATATTTAACCAATAATACATATGTAAAAAATATTTACTCAGATTTAAACAAATAAGTTTGCAACTATTACAAAGTATTGTAAAGTATTGCAAATGAAAGTGCAAATGTGTGCAAATTGTACATAAATAAAATAAAATACAAATAAATTAAAAAGTAAATGAAGAAGGGCACAGATTGGACAATTGTGACATTATATTACTTGAGACTTTAAGACATTTTTTCAGGTTTATATTGAACGTGAGCAATTTGGAGAGATATGTGGAATCTGTGGAGGAATACGTTACGTCATTCTGGTCCACCCAATAGCCGATTGCGGGCGGTGTTATGCAAAATAGAGTGCGGTGCTGCTGGATATGTTTCTAATATTTTCTGCTTTTATTCTGTTGTTGTGTATTTATTATCATTTCCAGCTATTTGTCATGTATGGTTTATACAGAGCTATTTTTTTAATGAAATGTGGAGGTTATTTTTTTCTCACCGTTTTTTTTTGTTTCTATAGCGTTTAATGGGGTTTGTGCATTTCACATTGTTCATGATTTTTATGTACGCGCTTGTCCTTGCGCTTATGTCACAGTAAATATACAAGAGCAGCGTTCGTGGGGCCCTCCAAGAAACGAGGGGGCCCTAGGCGATCGCCTATATTGCCTGTTGGACGGGCCGGCACTGTGGGTGTGTTTTGAGCATAACATGCATTAAACCAGTCAGAGTCTCATCTCCCATTCCCCACCATGGCACATTTGCTATTTACATGACGGACTTTGTAAGTGGAAAAAAACTTAACGCTTCACCTGCGAGAAAACCGTTCCATTCAGCCTCTTTACTTTCTCTTTACTTTACTTTTACTCTTTACATTACTCCTTTACTTTCGTGGATAAGAAAATGGCGAAAACTCACTCCACTGAAGACATCCATTAGCCTACATATTTAATTTTGTTTGTTAAGCGCAAAGATTTGTTTCAAAACTATTTCTAAATTCAGTTTCAAGCAATCCAGCAAACGAATAAATGAACAATAATAACGACAAATATAACAATAATAGCAACAAATCACATCAAACACGTCTTGCGCCGGGTGTTATGATAGGGCTCTAAGTAATGACACAAAGTACAGTATTAAATATGTGCAAAAAAACAACCGTCATCAACTATTTCTGAAAAAAAAAAAAACATACTCTGAATAAAGTGCGTATATTTATTATATACTGCAAAAAAAAAAGTTTTGTCTTGTTTCTAGTCCAAATATCTAGAAATTCTTAAATCAAGAAGCATTTTCTAGACAAGTAAAAAATATTGACTTATTTGTCAAAATTAAATGAGTTTTTTCCTTAAAACTTGCAAAATAATTTGCCAATGCTGTTAGCAAAATAAATGTTTTTCAAAGCAAAAATTAGATTATTTACCATATGCCATTGGCAGATTATTTTGCTTGTTTTTTTGTTTTGGTTTTTACAATTTTTTACTCTATTTATTAAATTATTATTTCTGAAAACAAGACAATATTTAAGCTTGTCTAGAAAATGCTTCTTGATTTAAGAATGTTGAGATGTTTGGACTATAGAAGTAGGACAAAAACTCTCATTCTTTTGCAGTGTATAATAAACATACTCACATTATTCAGAATGAGTATGTTTGGTTTTTTTTTTATTAGTTGATGACTTTTTTTTGCATGTTTCATACTGTACTTTGTGTTCTTATTCAATATTATTCATACAGATTTAAGAATTTGTAGATATTTGGATTATAGTAATAAGACAAAAGCATTTTTTTGCAGTGTACTTGTTAATCCCCCCTTTTTTTGCCTTTAAAACTTTTTCTTAAGCATAATAAGCACAATCATTTTGCACTGTTATTGAACTTGTTCGATGTGAATTTTGACACCACGTAATAATTAGGTCATTGTAAAAGGAAGTCCACTTCACCATACATGTATTAAATGCAAAAACCTAAATTTTACACAGCTTTATAACAAGCTCAATCGGACTTAAGTCATTCATTTTCCTTCGGCTTAGTCCCTTTATTCATCAGGGGTCGTCACAGCGGAATGAACCGCCAACTTTTCCAGCATATGCTTTACACAGCGGATGCCCTTCCAGTTGCAACCCAGCACTGGCAAAACACCTATACACACTTATTCACGCACATACACTATGGCCAATTTAGTTAATTCAATTCACCTATAGACCATTTCAATGTGGTGATGTCAATGGCCCATGAACATTTCCTGCTTGTTATCAAACTATTTCATAACTGTAACAAGAGGCAATTCAATCACAACTTGATGTTAAAACAGCTCTCATAACATTATTTATCAATATGTGGCTCTTTTTGGATTCTCTGAAGATATAGAAATTAAAAAAATAAAACAGGAAATAGGTCAGGACCATAGTTTTTGTTTACATCCCTCAAAATGGTCTATACCGCATGTCTTTGTTCTGTGGGGGAAACCGGAGCACCCGGAGGAAACCCACGCGAACACGGAGAGAACATGGACTTAAGTCATTTAATATCTAATTTTAGAATTATTCTCATTTCAAACTGTTGTTTGAAAGACTAGTGGTGTCTGTGTAGGCCTGTCATGATATCTATTTTTTTGTTGTACAATATATTGCACCAAAATATATTGCGATAAATGATATTGTCATTTTAAGACCATTTTATGCCACTCGTTATATAATGCCAGAATGACAATATAATATCATCACAATGCAAGTACACTCCTCCAAAGAACAAATAATATTTCATTCTTAAGAATATTTCATTATGTTATTTATTTCTAGTCATTTTAACAATTTAATAATTAGCCATTGGAATCCGAATGTAAAATTGGATATCCTAAATAAATAATAATAAATGTTAACAAAACAGTGCAAGGTAAAAAGAAACAGAGTCTGCGATATCTGCTACCAGATCTATTTTCATTCATCAGACACTCACATGAAAATACACTCACTGACCACTTCATTAGGTACACCTGTCCAACTGCTCGTTAACGCAAATTTCTAATCAGCCAATCACATGGCAGCAACTCAATGCATTTAGGCATGTAGACATGGTCAAGACGATCTGCTGCAGTTCAAACCGAGCATCAGAATGGGGAAGAAAGGTGATTTAAGATTGCCAGATGGGCTGGTCTGAGTACTTCAAAAACTGCTGATCTACTGGGATTTTCACGGACAACAATCTCTAGGGTTTACAGAGAATGGTCCGAAAAAGAGAAAATATCCAGTGAGCGGCAGTTCTGTGGGCGCAAATGCCTTGTTAATGCCAGAGGTCAGAGGAGAATGGCCAGACTGGTTTGAGCTGATAGAAAGGCAACAGTAACTCAAATAGCCACTCGTTACAACCGAGGTATGCAGAAGAGCATCTCTGAATGCACAACACATTGAACCTTGAGGCGGATGAGCTACAGCAGCAGAAGACCACACCGGGTGCCAGTCCTGTCAGCTAAGAACAGGAAACTGAGGCTACAATTGACACAGGCTCACCAACATTTGACAATAGAAGATTGGAAAAAAGTTGCCTGGTCTGATGAGTCTCGATTTCAACATTCTGCAACATTCGGATGGTAGTGTCAGAATTTGGCGTCAACACCATGAAAGCATGGATCCATCCAGCTCGAACCAGTCTGGCCATTCTCCTCTGACATCAATAAGGCATTTGCACCCACAGAACTGCTGCTCACTGAATATTTTCTCTTTTTCGGACCATTCTCTGTAAATCTTAGAGATGGTTGTGCATGAAAATCCCAGTAGATCAGCAGTTTCTGAAATACTCTGACCAACCTGTCTGGCACCAACAACCATGCCACAATCAAAGTCACTTAAATCACCTTTCTTCCCCATTCTGACGCTCGGTTTGAACTGCAGCAGATTGTCTTAACTATGTCTACATGCCTAAATGCACCAAGTTGCTGCCATGTGATCGGCTGATTAGAAATTTGCGTTAACGTGCAGTTGGAGAGGTGTACCTAATAAAGTGGCCGGTGAGTGTATATTGCATCACCAAAAATTATTGAGGACATGTCTACGTGTTGTGCAAAAAGTCGACATATTGATTATTGTGACAGGCCTACTGTTATACTAAAAGAAATGGCACACAACATCCTGAGGCCATGGTTTATAGAGCAGATACAGACAGGTACAGCGGTGACGCCCATACTTCAACTGACAGAGCAAAAACAACATTCATGCCAAACTATTCTTTTAGCAAGAGTCATCAGAACAAGATCATTACAATTGCTTCAATTATAACTCCAGGCGATAAATCCAAGTGAATCTGAATTTGCTTAAAAAACAAGTCACTTCAAAAAAGATTTAACACATACTGCTGTGGACTGTTAGACCAAAAAAACGACACAAAACAAACAGAAATAGCTTGTAATGACATTCCCATGATCCTCCGCTTTAGCATATTCGCACTAAAAAACAGAAAGGGGTGACGTTTCACACTGTGGTGCTAATGGAATACCAAATTAATTAATGATCGCTAGAGCTTCTCCGTCTTACTCTCAGTCAGCGCGACTCTCGAAATAGCTTCATTAGTCACTGGTAATTAGGCGAGCATATTGAACGTCTCGCTGTGTTATAATACAGAAGGGATGAAGCAGCTATATCCTCATTATATAACAACCAGTCAGGCAGCAGTGATGAGCTTCTGTCCAATCTGCACGGACAGAGCCTGAATATGCATGAGTATGCAAATATCCATATTAGGGATTCGTGATAATGGAGTGGAAGAAACAAGCAGATCTACTGAAGCAAAGACAGGTGGAGAGACATTCAAACAGGTATTATTATTGTACTTGCAGTCAGTCATCAGTGAGAAACCGTTTTTGTTAAAACTGATAAATATGTCAGTATGAATACAGCATGATACAGTGGGTACGAAAACTATTCAGACCCCCTTAAATTATTCACTCTTTATTATATTGCAGCCATTTGCTAAAATCATTTAAATTTATTTATTTTCCTCATTAATGTACGTACACACAGCACCCTGTATTGACCAAAAAACACAGAATTGTTGACATTTTTGCAGATTTATTAAAAAAGAAAAACTGAAATGTCACATGGTCCTAATTATTCAGACGCTTTGCTCAGTATTTAGTAGAAGCACCCTTTTGATCTAATACAATATTGATCTAACACTAACAGTTCTGTCAGGTTGGATGGTAAACGTTGGTGTACAGACATTTAAAGTCTCTCCAGAGATGCTCAATTGGGTTTAAGTCAGGGCTCTAGCTGCGCCATTCAAGAACAGTCACGGAATTGTTGTGAAGCCACTCCTTCATTATTTTAGCTGTGTGCTTAAGGTCATTGTCTTGCTGGAAGGTAAACCTTCGGCCCAGTCTGAGGTCTTGAGCACTCTGGAGAAGTGAAAAATTTAAGGGGGTCTGAATACTTTCCATACCCACTGTAAATAAAAAAGTAACTGAAGCCCATGTATACTTATTCATTCCTTCATTTTCCTTTGGCTTAGTCACTTCATTCATCAGGGGTCGCCAGAGCGGAATGAACCGCCAACTTATCCAGCATATGTTTTACACAGTGGATGCCCTTCCAGCTGTATTCCTGTACTGGGAAACATCCATACACTCTCACATTCACACACATACACTATGGCCAATTTAGTTTGTTCAATTCACCTATAGTGCATGTCTTTGGACAGTGGGGAAAACTGGAGCACCATGTATACATATTACACTGGTAAATCATGTGCATTCAAGCAAAAAGGTCCATTTGTTTTTAAAGAATGCATATTGAATGATATATAGTTGTCTGTGCTATATTAAAATGAAAACTATTATATGGTCCCATGACTTGTTATGTACTGTTTTCTACTACATATGCAGCAGAGTAATTTAGCAATTATCTAAAACTCCTAAAACTCAGTTTTTTTCTTCAATAACACACAGGAATCAAAATAATGCGCAGCCAAAATATTTAGTAAAATATTTGAGTAAAAATGTCTCAAGAAAATTGGGTTAGTTATTAGTTTGAATACCCAGGTAACAATAACATCCATCATGCCTTGGATGACAAGGGTTCCCATGCTTTCATGAACAGCAGATTCAATGACTTTCAAGGAATTTTTATTAATTCCACCATTCATTTTATATCAAGCACCTTTGTAATTCATATCCCAGCATATGTAGCACCCTGAAAGTCCTTATTGCACTTAACATTTCACTTACACTTAATGTTTATGTTAAAAATGTCTTTTTTTTTTTTAAATGGCCGATTTAAACAGTCATGTTCAAAGAACTTTAATAAAATTTGTTGGATTCAATACTGGTAATATTCAAATGCGGTTTCTGAAATATTGATAAATTGTGCATCATTTATCAGTGCATTTCTAAGTTTTAAATTTAAATGGTAATTTTTTTTTTTCATTCTGTTTTTGACAATTGAGTACAATTGTTGAAATAAAATTTTAATTCAAGCACTTTCAAGGACCTATGTTTGCTTTTAAGTACTTTCCAGGCCTTGAATGTATATGTCTGAAATTCAAGTACTTTCAAGAAGCGTGGGAACCCGGCATGACCTATAGTCAGAGGTTGAAAGAGTACTGAAAACCATTCTCAAATAAAAGTACTATTACTTGCCAAAAAAATGTAGTACACTCACGTTCCTTCGACTTAGTCCCTGCTTTATCAGTGGTTGCCACAGTGGAATGAACCTCTGGCATATATGTTTTATGCATCAGATGCAATGAGATGCAACCCAGCACTGAGAGTACACTAACTCATGAACCCTCAGTGCTGGGAAACACCCACTCTCTCAGTCACACACACACACACACACACTATTTGATTGGAAAGGATTGATTATTTGATTGGAAATGAAACACAAGACTGATTATTCTACTTAGCCAATCACCAAATAGACAAGCAAAACAATTCAGATACAACCTAAAAAATGTACTCAAGTAAAAGTACGCATACAATTAATTAGAGTATTTCTAATTCGTTACTTTAGTTTACACCATATTCCTAAATAGCTGGTCATTTAAAAAAGCAATCCCACAAGTTTCTGATTGGTCTGTTGTTTTAGCTTGGGGTTAAAGGGTCACAAAGTCCTGAGCCGCTTCTCTCTCGGCTTGACTGGATGGCATGTCATGTATGTGTTCACATGTGTTTTTGCCTTCATTCTCATATAAACACACTCAGACTGACCTCAGTGCCACATGTGTGTCAGCCGCACTCCTGGAAACCTCCCTGCGCTGTATTTAAACAAAAATATTCCTTGAGGATCCCATGAAAAACCACTCAGAACGATTATACATCTGGTTAAAGAAGACCTAAATGAACTGCTGAAGTCTCAGAGGAGGAACGCTGTTGGCCTCTTTCCCAAATTGAGGCACTGAATTCACCATCACTTCATTAGATCCTCATCAAATTCCTCATTTCGACATCAAAGACTTCCCCACATCCTATCCACAATCCTCAGGACAATGAACTGCCCAAATCTGGGCAGAGAGTTGGAGAGAAAGAGCCATAAAAATCAATGGAGGGTCTTGGAATGCATTAGAATGTCCCTCAAAGTCACGAAGAAGTTCCAGAAAGAAACTTTCAGTCAATGGGGAGATTTGAATTCAAATTGGCCACCGTATTTTTTTACGCATTTTCAGTTGGTTAATATGAATTCTTGCATGTCTTTAACAAGACTCGCATGAACGACAAACCACAAGACGTCTTTCATAATTAAAGATAAACACATATCTGTGAAGGCGACATGGTGGCTCAGTTTTAGCACTGTCGCGTAAAACATATGCTGGATAAGTTGGCGATTCATTCCACTGTGGCGACCCCTGATGAATAAAGGGACTAAGGAAAATGAATGAATGAATGACATATCTGTGAATAGATATGTTCTCTCACCACTCACTGTGATCTATGGATTAAACTAATTAAAAGTTAATTTAAATGAAATTCATTCATTAATTTTTTTTTTGGTGTAGTCCCTTTATTAATCTGGGGTCGCCACAGCGGAATGAACTGCCAACTTATCCAGCATATGTTTTACGCAGCAGATGCCCTTCCAGCTTCAACCCAGTACTGGGAAACACCCAAACACTCCCATTCACACACATACACTACGGACAACTTAGCTACCCAATTCACCTATAACGCATGTCTTTGGACTTGTGGGGGAAACTGGAGCACCCGGAGGAAACCCACGCGAACACGAGGAGAACATGCAAACTCCACACAGAAAATGCCAACTGACCCAGCCGAGGCTCGAACCAGCGACCTTCTTGCTGTGAGGCGATCATGCTACCCACTGCGCCACCGTGACGCCCCATGAAATTAAATTAAATTAAAAGATGGGAAAGAGAAGTCAATTCAGCCCTTGCACACTTTTTATTTGCATCTCATTTAATCATCTCTCATGTGGGATGGATAGGACACATCCACATTCATTTATTTAAAAGTCAATAGTTATTTATTAAGTGAAAATAAATAGTGATACGTCACGCCATGCTGTAATTACTATACTTGTTGTGAAGACAGTCCTATGACGTAGTGTGTATATGACAACACTATCAATAGTCTGGTTTCCATTGCCGATTTGTGCAGAACTATATTTTTGAGATATATTCACAAGGTTTGGGTATATCCCAATATATTAAAACAAAGGAGACACAGACATGCTATCCAAGCATTTATGTTGAGAAAAACACAATGTAATGCAATTAGTAACTTTTTTGATTTGGTGGCTAATTCGTATACGATCTCATTCGTATATATTAGTACGATTTGCTCATCCCCCAATGGCAGTTCATCTTAGACTAGAGGTGGAGTTTGGGAGCAAGCCTCATTTTAAAAATCTTGTATGCATGAAATCATATGAATTTGCATGAATTAACCACTGTTCTGATAATATGCAAATAGTTATGTTTCCTGGTGAGATATCGTAGGAAAAACCCATACTGTGCTTATGAACAGCCACTTATGAGGTGTTTTGGGGAGGTTTTTATGTCTTTGTGATATATGGAGGTTTTTGCAAAATTGACATGTTTCTAACATGTTTTCTATGCTATTGATGGCATATTCAAGTACATTTTCCTGGCAAAGTATCATTGTGCCTATATTGCTCTTTATAAATGGTTTAGGGTCAACACTAAACCTCATCATTGCAAATACCTCACAGAATCGCAATCTATCAAGGGAAATAAGTGAAATAAAAGGAAAAGTAAAATCAAAGCACACATGCGGAGGGAAAAAAACAAGATCTAACCAGGAAGCAGAAAATTCCTGGTTCATATTTTATATTTTGTTTTATATGTGTTTATTATTTCTAGAAATATATTTTATCTTTTATTTCTTTGTCAATTTTGTATGTAAAATAAGCATGCTTCTAAAATCCATCTGAATAAGTGTCAATGGAATAAGTGAGACGGGTTGAATAGATACTTCCCAGGTGTGTGAGAGAAAGAGAGAGGGAGAGAGGGAAACAGATACTGTACGGCAAGAGACAGTCAATAAGTGAGATGGATGAAGGATAAACATACTAATGCTGATCTATAGAGAAGGTCAAGAGACATGCTGAGTGGAAGAGGCACAGAGGAGAGAGCAATAGAAGAATAGCAGCCATGAATTAAAAAGAGAGACAGGCAGAAAGAGAAACACCAGTGTAATGGCTTCACAGCTGGACGGGACACTTAGAGGCCGTGCCTTGCAGTTGGGACGAGACCCTATAACAGGACCCAGAAGATTCAACACTAAACACCATCTGTTTCTCCCGAGCCCTGCTTTCTGCCAACCGTTTAAAATGATTTCGCTTTCATTCCTGGCTCTAGAAAAGACTAAATGAACACGCCATTCCAAACTGTGGCAGGGAGTTTTGTTCAATTAATTATTGCGTATACAAACATTTTAATACAAAGTATGTTAATTGGTTTCTTATGCAATTAGGAAAGTAATGATTTTTTTTCTGTTTGGCTTTATTACAATCAATCTATTCGTCTTATTTGAAGGCAGATAGATAGATAGATAGATAGATAGATAGATAGATAGATAGATAGA
>CAIGQV010019124.1:1553903-1575083 GCA_903798115.1 Danio jaintianensis | reverse complement strand
AGATAGATAGATAGATAGATAGATAGATAGATAGATAGATAGATAGATAGATAGATAGATAGATAGATAGATAGATAGATAGATAGATAGATAGATAGGTAGATGGATGGGTGGATGGATGGATGGATGGATGGATGGATGGATGGATGGATGGATGGACAAACGGATGTCTCCAGTAAATGGTCCTGATGCTCGGTCACTCTTTAACACTCGGGTACCCATCCGGTGTCGTTTTACGATGCACTGGGTCCTCCTTCTGCGGTAGGGTAAACAGTCAAAATGAGCACATAACCCAGTTCCTAGCACTAAACCCAACCATTTGTCAATATTAAACACAGGATATAGCAGACAGATACAACAGTCACAGTTTATTCAAAAGATATGAATAAGTCTTCCGAGTCAGCGAAGCATTTAAGATCTGGTTTCTTTAAAAATCAAAGATCTTCACTGCCTGATTGATATACAATATAAAGTGGGTCTCAGACCTGACAAGAAGCACTGCATGAAGTTCCATTGTTCTGCGCCATGTCTTTAAAATATGGAAATGTATTTTACCACAGTATTTTCAATGGAGTTTCTGCATTCGCCTGCTGCTCCTGGCAGCGCTTCAGTTTAAACGGTCTTTCATCTTGTTTTTCACCTGAAGAACTAAATAAATACTTAAATCAATTTAACTGATTATTTGTTAATTACAATGCAACATCAATGATGTCAAAAAAACTCATGAAATGAAAATAGTCACATTAACTTTACACTGGTGGCTGGAAATCTGTGCATATATCCCATTGACGTGATCACCTTCTACATTCTATGCACAGCTATACACATGTTGTATGTGACAAATTCAAATGTTGCTGCCTGAAAAGCATCTTACGACAGCTTCATTTATCGAATGCTATTGGCTCCCTTTATGTCTTGTGACCGATCGCATCAAATGCTACTGGCTCCCTCGGTGTCTCGTGACCAATCATGTGCTAATGGCGCCAACCTGATTTCATCAATCAGGACATGTTCCTGGATTAACATCTATGTTGATCCTGGAACAACATTTCAATCAGCCAATTAGAATTAAGGGATATGTTTACCGTTTATGCTAAGTTTAGGCTTACGGCTAGGTTTATGAACTTGTACATGATTGTTATCCAACTATTATTCCCCTCTGAGTTTGGGAATAATTTAAAGTTATGGTTGGGTTTAGGGATAGGGAATAAGTATGGATTACATTTTCGAATAAAAATTATGTTCCAGGATCAACATAGATGTTAATCCAGGATCGCATCATACTTGGCAAAATCATGACGTGCAATGTGCTGGAGTGTCTTTTTAAAATCGGAGGGTATCAGCGAGCGGGAGCCAGATGGTTTTCAGCTTCTGAAACCTCATAAATCACTCCACAGGACTTGGAATTCAACACAACTTGTTCGTATTGCTTTTATATGATTGCAATTAATACATGTGACTCGCCTTTTTATATTTGCCTGCTGCTTATTTATTCAATTCAAAACAATTCAATTCAAGTTTATTTGTATAGTGCTTTTTTGTACAATAATTATTGTTTCAAAGCAGCTGTACAAAAGGTGCACATTATTGCATTACAATCAAATTAAGTTAAAGTTACAATCAAATATAAGTTATTATATACAGACATAGTTAATGCTATCCACAGCCATATCACCCTGCAGGGTTGAGCCTGGTCAGTACCTGGATGGGAGACCACATGGTAAAACTAGGTTGCTGTTGGAAGTGGTGTTAGAGAGGCCAACAGAGGGCCCTCAATCTGTCTGAGTCCTAATGACCCAGTATAGTGAAGGGGGCACTATACTGTAAGTGAGCACCGTCTTTCGGATGAGACGTTAAACCTAGGTCCTTACTCTTTGTGGTCATTAAAAATACCATGGCACTTCTTGTAAGGAGTAGGGGTGTAACTCCGCTGTCCTGGCTAAATTCCCTCCATTGGCCCTTACACAGCATGGCTTCCCAATCATCCCCATCCACCGAATTGGCTCTATCACTGTCTCTCCACTCCACCAATAGCTGGTGTGTAGTGAGCGCACTGGCGCCGTTGTCCTGTGGCTGCTGTCACATGATCCAAGTGGAATCTGCACACTGGTGGTGGTGTGGAAAGACCCCTCTTCATGATTGTGAAGCACTTTGGATGTATGGCCATAGATGATAAATGCTCTATATATAAATACACATTACATTACATAGTTAACCTGCAGTTGTATCGTATGTAGGTGATGTCTATGTGTACATGTTTAATGAAGTGTATTTGTGTATTAAGTGTATGTGTTGCCCTCGAAATCCTCAATGGTTGTTGTAGGAGTGGGTAGGTTTAGGGTTAGGTGCTCCAAAAAAAATTCTAAAAGTATCCATTTTTATAAAATGATTGGTACTTTACAAGTAAACGCAAACCACTTAATGGAACGCATAATGAGAACAACCAAAAGCATTGGAGGACCCCATGCGCATCATAAAACGATGCTGAAGGGGTACCCGAAACATCACAAAGCAACAAGAAGGGGTCCTGACTAAGCGTCAAAATGTGGGAGAATGACCAATCCACTTCTCTGACAGTTTATTTAGTATGAAAAAAAACAAAAAATAGATTCATAGAGTTCTTCTCTAACTGTCATTAATGCAGCATCCCTAAATCACTTTGTTAGAGGTCACTGTGTTAGTTTTCTGCACCACTTGGTTTGAAATGGAGCGTTCACACTTACATCAGTTTTACTCTAACATTACTGAGGCTGACACCCCTCTCCTGCCCTCATCCAAACACCCCGCAGGCCCGACTGTCCTGACATTCACACGGACGTAATTGCTGACAAATAATAAGCCCAAAACAAGAACGCTGAACTCTGCGCAAAGAGTCACAGAGAGTCTGGAGGGTCTTGAAGAATGGTTTTAATAAACCTCCTCATTGTCTTGCTGAATTTGTTTTGGTCTGTTTGTGCGAGTGTACATGCACGCACTTGATTGTGCTGCGAAAAAGGCATCAAAGCGGTTCTCTCATTAATGTCTCATGGATACAGTCTAGCGTTTCCTCGTCTAGAATGCTGGCACCCAGTAATTTAATGTATTATTGTGGGCAAAATAGGATTAGAATAGCTGACAATGCTGGCACACACATACATGTTGATTCTCTCTCTCACACACACACACACACACACACACACACACACACACACACACACACACACACACACACACACACAATAAAGGCTCCAAACCTCAAGGATTTGCATATCTTAATGCTCACCTTTCCTCTTGCTACCATCGTGGTAAAATGTGGTTTATTTTCTGAGCTGCTCCACTTAAAAAGGAATAGATCACCTCAAAAATGAAAGTCTGTCATTATTTACTCACCCTCATGCCGTTCCAAACCCATATGAATTGAATTTCTGAAGAATATTCTGGCCTGTTCTTAGTATAATGAAAAGATACGGAAGCTGTCAGGCTTCAAAAGCACACAAAAAGACCAATAAAGTATCATAAAAGAGGTTAGCATGATTCTAAAAGTCTTCATAAATCAAATTATAGCTTTGTGAAAGAAAACAGATTTTTATTTTAAATTTTTTATTATTATTGACTGAAGCTTATTGATAATCTTCTCCTCAAGAGGGCTTTTAATCTTTGTGGTCAGATGATTTGTCGAACAAATTATTTAGACTGGTTTTATGAATATGATCAAAAGAATCGCTGAAAAGATCTGACTCACAAAAAAGGATTCATTTGTAAATAATGCATTTCTGCTTTCATTAAAAGTGTAATGAGTTGGTTTGGCCACAAATGCACCAAATGCAGCTTTATTTTGGGATGGTCGCACAGGCAAGGTCAATACAGGAACAGGCAGGGGCATACAGGTAATATAACGGTTGGTCAGAAAAATAGGCGAATGGTCGGGACAGGCAGCAAATAGGGATGGCTGACATGGAACTGATGTTTTGACAATGTCGAGATCCTGAATCACTGCACCAAAGCATGATACGAAACACCCAGGTCACGTGACTAAAACGATTCAAAGCATCGGTCATTTCAGAAGCGTTTTGAGACCGGGCGAATCTGCGTTTGATTGACAGGGTCGGAAAACAAACTCTATCCCATGTAGCCTAGTGGACCGTGTGTGTGCACAGAGTAACTGTGCTGCAAATGTCCCGAGTTTGAATCCCGACTTTGAATTCTGAAATTGTGACTTTATTAAAATACATCATGTTAATTTTTTTCTGACCAAAATAAGACATATTTAATGTTTATTCGGATGTCAGACCAATGTTAAAACAAAACATGTTAGAAGAACAGAGCATTTAAAAACTAATGTCTATAACTGCATCACCCTGGATTTAAACCCATTATCTCAGCATGCTAGTCAAGAACTCTCACCAATTCTACAATGTGGGGTATAACTTCTCAATTTGCTAAACTGTTTCTTTGCTGAAGCTGTTTCAGAGCAATACATAAAAATGGCACTGTAGAGACGAGTTTCGAAACGTTTCGAAGCTTCGACAAATTTGCTTCAATTGTTTCAGTGTTTCCTGAACACTGAACAGTGAACAGAGCCTCGCTCTGCCCACCACTAGCGGCAAAACAACATAAACTATAAAAAAAAGCAATGGTCAAAAAACACGGCAAGGCAAGAAAACACTTCGTTATGCTCACTTACAGGATAAACGACTCAGAAACTATGTGTGTGTGCAATCAAGGGTGATCTGGAACTGGTGTGTGAGTGCAGGGAATGGTGGGATTTGTAGTTCAGTTCAGTGGCAGATGTGTAGTTGAGTGAATGATAGGAAGTGTTCACCAGAAGCCTGCAAGGACAACACTGCTGGTGCTCATAACAAAAAGAAAAAAAAGTTATATTGGTTTGGAAAAATTTTGTTTTAGTATGACTGAGTAACTAATATATTTTATTAATAGAGCGTGAACTGGTATTATTTTTAGTAGTAGTATTATTAAACTAATAATTAGCTAACTTTATTATTTTTTTAGGTTTTGTTTGTTTTGTTGTACAAAATAAAATAAAAAAATGTTTTAGTTATTTAATTATGTGTCTTTTAATGAGGGTCTTTAGATGATAAATTAAAATGCGTTACCATTCTGTCAGCTAAATTGTATGCAACCAGAACAAATAAAACATACCTAAGCAATTACAAATCAAAATCTCTCTGAAATTTGCTGACATCGTGTGACTTTTAGCTGAGTTAGGATTATGTAGAGGAAATCAATCATATTAGGTTCATTGTCAAAGACAAGAGAAATATAACATACTAAAGCAGAAAAAAAGCTTGCCTGTTGTTGAAACATTACAAATAAGTCTGTCCAAAAAGCTGACTGACCTTTTACTAATCCATTTTCTCTCCGTGTGAGAAAGACTTTGGTCGAACACTAGCTGCCATGTGGTCTAAAACTCTCATCCAGTGTTAATGGAAAAACTGGGCAGCGCCGTATAGCAGAACAAGGTTTGTGAAGTCTTTTTCTCATGATATTTTCTGAATAAAATTTGCGACCGACTGAGCGTTACTCCCTTGTAAAGTGGATTTGGGGATGGAATTGTGCTGAATGAAACTAATAAATCTAGCGGTTAGACCTCTGCAGCTAGTTTTGGTTCCCGGGAGAAATGTGTAAAAAATCCAACCCCACCCTATACTGGCTGCGTTTCTCTCTATTTATTTAACAGCTGAGTGTCTGTGCATCTACATGTCTGCAAGGAGAAACAACCAGAATTTTTTATCAGTCTCAGCAGCACAAAGTGTTCTCTAAGTGCCACTGATATACCCGAGTGTAGTTTATTATCAAATCCTCCCCCACTCTTTGTATGAATGTTCACAGCAGGGGCCCTATATAGTGTTCGCTGCTTCCTACACACTGAACAGGGGTTATCTGTAGAAGTGTGCTCACTTCAGAAAGTCATCAGGTGCAGATAACACTTGGGTTGTGGAGATTATGTAAGTATGGCGACATTAAATATAAGAATAATAATCTGAATTATTAGCCCTCCTGAATTATTAGCCCCCCCTGTTTATTTTTTCTTCAATTTCTGTTTAATGGAAAGAAGATTTCTACACAATTTTAAACATAATAGTTTTAATAACTAATTTCTAATAACTGATTTCTTTTATCTTAGCCACGATGACAGTACATAATATTTTAGTAGATATTTTTCAAGATACTAGTATTCAGCTTAAAATGACATTTAAAGACTTAGGTTAAAGGTTATTAAAGGTTAATTAGGGTAATAAGGCAAGTTAATAGTTATGTTTCCATCCACATATTTTTATGCGCATTTTGGATATGCGCATAAAAAAAACGGTTGATGGAAACGCCAAGATGCGCATAAATTTTGAAAATGCACATAAAAAAAACATATGTGCATAACTGAGTAGGATAAAGTTTTTATTTGATAAGAAAAGATGCGCATAAACTATAATGGAAACACTTTTACCAAACAAATTCCAGTATGCGCATTAAAAAAAGTCATGTGATTTTGTTATAAGAGATCATGTGATGATAAAAATACGTGTGAAAGGACAAACCAGCAGGCTGACCACATTGTAAAACATCTGAAATGTTGTTTTGGTCATTCTAAAATGCCTCAACCATTTCAGTATTAGTGTTATTATATTTTAAATTACCTCCAGAATAGTCAAGAGCGTCTGTGCTCCGCATCTCACGCCTTCAAACACCACCACGGGTTCATTGCGTGTCGGGATTTGTCTTCTGAGGCGCAAGTCATTTATTAAATAAAGAGAAGATTCACGCAGCTTCTCCTACTGCAGCAAATTCCATTTTTACTTTTGATATTTGGTGCCAGTTAATCAGGAAGTGAAGATTTTGTTCTCTTTGACTCATTGGATCGAAACGTTGCGATATTCCAGTTTTGCGCATAAATTTAATTTGCATCTTTGGATGGAAACATAGCTATTGTATAAGGATGGTTTGTTCTGTAGACAATCGAAAAACAATATTGCTTAAGGGGGCTAATAATATTGACCGTAAAATGGTTTTAAAAAAATTTAAAACTGCTTTTATTCTAGCCGAAATAAAACAAACAAGACTTTCTCCAGAAGAAAAAAATATTATAGGAAATACTGTGAAAAAGATCCTTGCTCTGTTAAACATCATTTGGGAAATATTTGGGTTAATAATTTTGACTTCAACTGTGTGTGTAAATAATTGTTTACATTCAACATTTTAACAGATGCTTTTGTCAAATAAGTATTCTAAACCAGTGATTCTCAATGTGTGGTACACACACAACTAGTGGTACGCAGAGGAATCACTGAACAAAAAACAAAACAAAACACTTTTAACCCTTCGAGGCCTATACAGTCACACCAGTGTGATCAGCATTGGCTGTTCCCTGAAGAGTATGATCTCTACGGTGTGATTAGAGTGTTTAGTCTAGCCGATTCGGATGTTGTCACTCAATTCAATGGGTTGTTAATGGGTTGTGTGTGCAACCAAACCAAACCCCATCCCTAAACCCAACCCTTCATTGGGAAATGAGCAAGACTGGTGTCTTTTTCATATTGAATGGATGATAACGGCCATCTGAGCCAACTAGTAGGGCCCTCCTAGTCCATATCTATGGGCTTATAACCACTGATTGCAACCCATTCAATCGAGTGACTGAACTGAAAAGGGTGCACATGTGCAATTCAAATAAAAAAAGCAAAGCATGGTGGCCCCACATCAGATAACAACATTTTGCGATGTCATTTATAACTGAGAAAGCAGCATAAAATGTGAGTGTGGTCTTTAAAAACATGTTTTAGCTAGCCGGGCTCATTTACAGTCTTGATTAAAGTCTAACGATTTGAAACCATTCGAGCATCACGAGTCTCAGCGCATCCTTACCAAACGCCAGTCGTAAATGGGTCAAATAGAAAGTCTTAAAGGTCCCATGAAGTGCATTTTCATTCGATCTTTGACATAATCTCAACTGAAACACTAAGAGAGGGTGGGACACAGTGTAGATCCTCCCTTTTTTTAAAAACAACCTATAGCGTTTTGTTTTATCACCGCTCTGCCAGTGAGAGTGGTTGAGCTCAAGTGTATCAAATGAAAAGCAAATGAGAAGTGTCTTAAAGGGGACGGGCATGTTAGATACTAGAGAGCATTTGATTGGTTATGATTTGATGAGAAACTGAAGTATGAGGTGACGTGAATAAAACCGTTGAACAATTTAGGCAGAAGTGACAAACTGTTTATATCAGTTTTATATCTTATAATTTTGTCACTGTTTTGGAGCACATTAGCTTATAGATATCTTAAAAACTAACAATACTGATACTAACATCTAAAAAACTTTATTTTAATTTCATGGGACCTTTAATAAACAAACAGTTAGCAGCTCTGAGGTGAAATTGGGCCTGCAGTAGCACTTTAACAACAGCATTTTCTCACAAAAAGTGCAAATGTGATGTTCACTATCAGAGCGTAATGCACAGAAAGTGTTAAATCACAGTTGGTTTTAGAAGCAAAGTTCGTTCATACACTCAAAATCCAACCATGTGAGCAAAGCTCTTTGTTGCAATCATTGCAAACATCATTATATGTATTCACAGCACATAGTATATGGAGAGCAACATGATTTTTGGATAAAATGCATAGTTTTCTTACAAAACTTGGCAAGCAAACACTTAAGATTATTATGTAGTCAAATAATAATTGTAAAATAAAACTTTCAGTACTTAAAAATCCAATAAAATATATTTATTATTTGTTAAATTAAATGAGCAAAAATTTTTAGGCCCATCTTAAATTTCAAAGCTGGAGCCAGATCACATATTTAAAATTCAGTTTGAATTTCTAGTGGATTCCAAAGATATAAAAAATACATATGAAACATATGTAAATACATGAAGATTTATACACTACCTGACAAAAGTCTTGTCGTCTATCCAAGTTTTAGGAACAGCAAATAATAACTTGACTTCTAGTTGATCATTTGGCTTATATGAAAGGCAAAGGCCTCTAGATTACGCTTATTTTACCAAAATAAAATATAATCATGCCTTGATTTTTAATTATTTAATTAGGACAGTAAGGTCTGACTTTGCTTAGACAAAAGTCTTGTCACTTGACAGATATAAAGTACAGTATAGAATATAAAGTCATGGTGCAGTGGAAAAATAATTAATATTGTGTGTGACTCCCATGAGCTTGGACCGCATCCATCTCTGCAATGACACAAATAACTTATTAATAAAGTCATCCATAGAATGGCAAAGAAAGCGTTCTTGCAGGACTCCCAGAGTTCATCGAGATTCTTTGGATTCTTCTTCAATGCCGCCTCCTTCATCTTACCCCAGACATGCTCAATAATGTTCATGTCTGGTGACTGGGCTGGCCAATCCTGGAGCACCTTGACCTTCTTTTGCTTTCAGAAGCTTTGATGTGGAGGCTGAAGTATGAGAAGGATAGAATATCCTGCTGAAGAATTTGTCATCTCCTGTGGTTTCTTACTGTGTAAATATAATGTGCACCCCTAGATATAATATGAACAACCATTGATTATAAATGAGTGTAATGACTGAAACAGAGTATTCCACTATCATTATTTCATTAGTCCTTATTTGAAATGTCATAAATAATTACAAATAAGTTACAGGATTGATATATTTTGGGTTATGTAATTGTGTAATTTTTGTTTCAGATTTACATTTTGAAAACCCCTGTTATAACAAAACTATATTTCTCTTCCCATACCATTATTATAGTCTGTCATTTCATCTCCTCCATGCACTGTCAGACCCGGCATCTAAAAATGAAGTGAAATCCAGATGGGTACAGAGTGACATATTCATGCCGGCTTGAAAGTGTGCCGTGTATGATTGTGTGTGTGCCTGCTTTCATCTCACAAGTGGCTTGTGTTGAGAAAAATAGGTGCCATCTGCTACAATAAGCAGTCTGGAATCTTGTCTCTAAGGTACTGTTACAGGTATACCCTCTGAATAATACATGCCACGCTGGTACATGGAAACATTTCTGCCACATTCTTCTGTGCCACACACAGTTTGTTGAGTGTTAATGTGTATGGGATCAAGTTCTCGCTCGGTTGTTAGATCATGGAGGATTAAGACTAGATTAAGACTCCCGCTAATCCAAATGACAGCAAAGTCTGGTGTGTGTTAGAGGCTGCTTAAGATTTATTTATTAGTGGTGCTCACAAACGCAACTCTTCCATTGTTCTTACTTTGAGGTTAAACACTAAGGGTTAAACAATATTCAAATGATGAACAATAAAATGAGCAAAAGAAATCCCACTATGGAGGAAACTACTGAATCTTATGAAGTTACTTTAAATCTCTGTTTGACTCTACATCTCACAATCTGGCTTTCCATACTAAAGTGAAGTAAAAAAATATTATAAGTTTGCAAAAATAAAAAAAATAAAAAACACCAAAAGTTAATTAGGAGTGTTAAGGAGAAGTTGTAAGAGCTGCTTACTCTGGTATTGGTATCTTAGCAAAAAGAAGAGTTCATTTGGTAAAATGAGCTTTCATATCCCATAATTCACATTAAAGGTGCAGTATGTAAGTTTGACACCCATTGGTTGAACTAGGTATTGCACTCCTGGATCAAAACACATGCAAGCGCAGGTTGCCAGATTGATGAAATCAACAGGAGCGTGCCTGACTATCGGCTGATTTAAGTCGTGTTCTAAATAAAAGCAACGGCATGCGATAGAAGGATTAATATTTTACATATCAAAGGGAGTTTTTGTTCAAATAAACACCTGAAATTTATTTTTTAGAAACGGCTTCTATTTCTTGCAACTGAACAACAGAAAACTGAAAATGATCATCTCAGGTACACCTCATGTGTTTTATTCAGTGTTAAATGCTAATAATGTGAGTTTAAATGCCATTTTACATGACATTTATTGCCATACTACTGAAAGCAGCAGCAGATAGTTCACCTCAGATCTTGAAAATAAAATAAACCGCTTGAAATTTTATTTTAGAACTCTGACTCAGTGCAAGCCAACAAATATCAGTGATTCATGTACATTTAATAATGTTAAAGAGGTTTAATAATTAGGTTATAAACCTTACCATTTCGTTGGAGTGCAGTAAGTGCACATATATTCTGTGCTTCTGCATGGCTGTATTTAAATTTCTGTCGTGTTGTGTCTGGGGCAAACAGCTAAACTGCTTATCACTGCCAATCTCCTCAAGTAGCGTGTTGTTAGAACCTGCTCACCTAATGTTTACGTTAATAATATTTATATTATTTGGTAATTAATAACCACCTCATGTGGAACTCTGAATCTGTGTCTCATTTCGGGGCTTTTACTGTCTACCAGAGGTTGCATTTAGTCGCGGATGCATACTTTGAGAGACTTCATGACTGAATGAATCAAATACACTGTTTTCAAACAGGGCAACCCGGGGTGCTGAAATATAATTGGTTAAACTGGCATTAAGCGGGTTAAAGGGACCAAAACAAAGACAGACGTTCCGGCATGTTACGCACATTTTCAAAGCAGAATATCTGACTTCAGCACTGTTTTTCAGATAAACAAGACTGTTCACTTGGCATGTTTCTTAAATATCTGCAAACATATTATGATATTTTTATGCTTTAGAAGAGTCAAAAACTTACATACAGCACCTTTAACCTATTTTTGCACAAAAGCATAAAAAGCACAAAAGCCGGGATTTCGTGTGAATTTGAGCTGTGTTTAATATTTGTTTTATGTGTGTGTTTCCCTTTTTACTTTGTTCTGCCGTTGTTTTTTTAACTTTTGTTAATGTGCTTTGTTTAGCATGTAAATCTTGAAACATTTAAACTCCTTCGTGAACTGGAGTGTGAACGTTATCTGTGTATTATTCTGGATGGAGGAGAGGGAATAGGTAAGCTCTGTTATGTGATATACATGGCGCACATGCAGCATTCTTTTAGTTAAACACACTAGGTTACGGATTTGTGCCACACTTGTAAGTTTTACTTTGGAAAGAGAGAGTAGGTAAGATACGACATCTCGAACGTTGAAGGTTTACTTTTTGTTTTTATTTTGGCAAAGAGTTAAATGGGTTAGTTAGTTGATTTTTGTTTTATTCTTTTCTTTTATTTGGCATGGTCCCATTCCCTTTGTCCTCCTTATATTTGTTAATTTTGGTAGATTTTTTTTTGTGAAATTGTTGTCTTCTAAATTCTTATTACTACTTTTGTGTGAAACTTTATTTTTCTGTAATTATTATCCCTTATCCCGAGGTCTCCATAATCCTAGACCAGGCCGTATCCTGAGCAGATGCTGTGGCGGTCATGGAGGAGTGGAGAGCATGAGACTGATTCCTGAAAGACCCCAGTGACAGACGAGTCTCTGCATTGATCCAGTGGGTCAGCCTGTACACCCGCCGGTGACCTACTCACACCTGGAACTTCTCCACGATGGACGTCCAGCGTTCTCCAGCCTCCGGAGCCTAGACTGCAGCTCTGCACAGGAAGTTTGGCCAGAGGAGAAATGGTCGTGCCCAACTGAGCCTGGTTTCTCTCTAGGTTTTTTTTTTTCCTTCACTTTCGTCAATTGGTGAAGTTTTGTTCCTCGCCACTGTCTTGCTTGGTTTTGGGACTTGCAGAGCTGCGCATCGATGGATTTGCTCGTCAGTGTTTGGACTTTCAGCAGTGAAAATTAAACCACACTGAAATGAACTAAACTGAAATTCAACTCTGAAAACTGGACTGACAGTTTAAATTTACTAGAACTTCTATGTGAAGCTGCTTTGACACAATCTACATTGTAAAAGCACTATAGAAATAAAGATAAATTGAATTATAAGCATTTAAAAATTCACAGCTTGTTTATAATAAACAAGTTCACTTTCTTTTGTGTCTTGTTGTTCCTCATTTAGTATAAATGGCAACAATAATTACAACTGGCTTAATGTTTTTCTTTTCATTCCCCCTCAACCATTAAAAAATAATGAAGGGACGTAATTGTCAAGAAGACTCCCATCAGAATGGAGAAGAAAGATGATTTAAGTGACTTTTAACTGATGAAACTCATTTTCATCCACAACCATCACTAGGGTTTGCATAAAACGATCCCACAAAGAAAAGACATTAACACCCAGCTCATGAATCCCCAGAATGTATCGATAACCAAAGTGAAGTATGAACAGTATGACATGTGAAACAAGAAAACCTAGGATTCTGTTACACTATTTGACTACACTGTAAAAAAAAAATCTGTTAATTAGCAGTTTCTATATTTTGTGATTTGACTTTTGATGTTGAAAATTCAACTTACAACTTACTTACAGTTAAACAAAGTGAGTTTTATTGATATTTTAGGAGTTTGAAATAATATAATGTAAAAGAAATAATATAGAGAAAAATAAGTCTGTAAAATAACAGAAAATGTACTGGCGGTTTATTGCAAAGTTTTTGTACTGTAATATACAACACCAACCCAGACAATATATCACTTTAAACTATTAAAAATGTTAATAAAAGTCACTTTTTAGAACTTTTCAAGGTTAAAAGTTGTTGAAGAAAGATCAATGTCCCATGATGCAATTCAAAATCATAAATAAATGGTGAAAAATAAAAACATGAATCACAAAATACAGAAACTACAAATTTTACTGATATTTTTACAATGTAAGGTTGACTACTTTGTGAAAAGTCCTAATGTGTTTCTATTTCTTCATTTAACCTTCCCTTGACATCCCTACCCACATTTTAAAAATATGCTTGATAGATTTATTAACTGTGAGGCTTAATAAAATCTATTTTTGAAATCAAAATATGTTGATTTTCAGCCTTTATGGATTGTAGGTATAAAAAAGAAGAATTTCATTCTAAAATAGTTTAGAGTAACAGAAATATATCTGTCAGAAAAAAAATATTTTTAAAGTATTTTAAAATGTGTTTAAAGTATGCTTTAGATGTTTAAGACATCAATTTATTCAAAAAATTATTTTCTATAATCATGCAAATACATTTTTTAACAGGTTGTAAATATATATTTGGATAAATGTTGTAGTTTTTTTTTTCAAAATAATAACAAAAATGGACATAATATTTATTTGTAGAAAACATATTTTAGCAAATATATTTTTTTTATTAAATTCTTTAAAATGTTTAGTTTTTATAGTTAATCTTTGTAAAATAGTTTTTATAGTTGGTGGTTCATTCCACTGCGGCGACCCCTGATAAATCAGGGATTAAGCCAAAAGTGAGTCAGTTTTTATGGTTAATGTTTATTCATTCATTCACAAATAATACAGCATGTACAGTAGCAATATTAATATTCATTAATTTTCCTTCGGCTTAGTCCATTATTTATCAGGGGTCGCCACAGCGGAATGAACCGCCAACTTATCCAGCATATGTTTTACACAGCGGATGCCCTTCCAGCTGCAGCCCAGTACTGGGAAACATCGATACACACTCATTCACATACATACACTACGGCCAATTTAGTTTATTCAATTCACCTATACCGAATGTCGTTGGACAGTTGGGGAAACCGGAACGCCCGGAGGAAACCCGCGTGAACACGGTGAGAACATGCAAACTCCACACAGAAATGCCAACTGACCCAACCGTGACTTGAACCAGTGACCTTCTTGCTGTGAGGCGACAGTTCTAACCACTGAGCCATCGTGGCATTGTGCCCTATTTATGGCTAATATTTAATAAAAGTATAATTATTATATTTATATTTACCAAATGGGTAGAAATCACTGACAACAACAACATGCAGTACCCTATGCAAATAAGCTAAACACTTTAGCAGCTACACTTTGCTACAACACACTAGCCTATAAGTCTGCAGTGTAATCTGTTAGCAGTTACATCGATTTGTGCATTTGTTCAGCACATGGGTCCCAATGTGTGTGTGTGTGCGCGAGCATGAGCATGTGCTTATTTACTCTCCCCTCAAGCCTCACTTTTATAAGAATGTTTAGTCTGTTGTTAATGCTGTAAAATTGGAGGGAAATGTCTGTGGTCAGAGAAGTAAAACTCAACTGCTCGCCATGGAACTGTCTCAGCATGTCAGCAAAAATAAAAAAGTAGAGGGAGAAACAGAAACCTCTCCTTCACCTCTTCGCTTTAAGTGTGATTCATGACCGAAGGATTGAGAAGAAAAAAACTGAAATTAACTGCCTGAAATCTTGAGACAATGCAAATGATTTGCATCAAGGTAGAGCTGTAGCGTTGTCTGTTGTGCTGGTGTTATTTTAGATGGAAAAACGTAAGGGATCCTGAAAGCACAGCAGTAAATCTACACACACGCACACACACACACGCACGCACACACACACACACACACACACACAAACAGCTGCAAGTGTTGTCTGGGGAATACAATTACTTCACAGAGGAAATCCTTCTGTTCTTCACATACAAACCAACAAGTATCTTCTCCAAAGTTTTTCTGGGCTCTTTTTTTTCTTTTTCTTTTGTTCTCTTCAAGTAACAGTTCACCAGAAATAAACTTCTGTTATTGTTTACTCAGCATCATGTTGTTCCAAAGCCATAAACCCAAAGTTTACTTCTTTTTTATGTATATGTACAGCAGCGAACAAAGACATTTGAACACACAGCTGTTCAGAGTGATAGTGCGGATGCGTAAAGGCATCCAAAACATGATTCATCCTTCTTCCTGTCTCCAAGTTATGATTGGTAAGAATGTTGTTGTTTTTTTTAAATAGAATTGCAGGTATCTCAGCTCCCTTACACATACACTGAAAAAGTGAAACTACTGCGCAAAAATCCAGGGTTCCACACAATTCCTTTATGTTGTCCCAACACAAATTAAGTTAACTTAACAAATTGAAGTGGTTTGAACATAAAACAGTAAGTTGTCTCAAAAAAATCTCAAGAATTGTGTTGTTTCAACTCATTGTAAATAAATATTTTGAACTAGCAGCATAATCATTTTTTCATAATCACAAGAGTGTGTGTGTCTTTCATAAAAAATTTTTATATTAGATTAAGTGAACAAATATGGTTTCTGATTTTAACCTGTTTTATTCAATTAGCCTTAAAGCTAAAAACAAGCCCCCTATAGGAAAAATTAAAAGCATTAGTTGCTTTTTTTCTCAAAGTAGTATGTTTACTTTAAACCAGCAGTTTTATCCAAGTCAAAACTATAATTTGATGGAAATTTATCAATTTATTTTTAGGCTGGTCCAAAGCAAAATTATACTTCGAGCTAAGGGTAAAATAAGATCTATATTGTACCAAAAAATAATAATAAAAATAATAAATAAATTATTTCCTCCGGGTGCTCCGGTTTCCCCCACAAGTCCAAAGACATGCGGTACAGGTGAATTGGGTAGGCTAAATTGTCCGTAGTGTATGTGTGTGAATGAGTGTGTATGGATGTTTCCCAGTGATGGGTTGCAGCTGGAAGGGCATCCGCTGCGTAAAACATATGCTGGATAAGTTGGCGGTTCATTCCGCTGTGGCGACCCCAGATTAATAAAGGGACTAAGCCGAAAAGAAAATGAATGAATGAATGAATAAATAAATAAATAAATAAATAAATAAATAAATGTGTCTTTATAGTAAACAATATTTTTACTTTGGGTGAATGTAATTTGTTTCTTGACCACAATAAATATTTTAAATTTAGATTCAATTAAATTGTAAAGTTTGAACCAAAGTAAAATTATACTTTGAGAAAGACAAAAGAATTTATCTGTAACAAATTACAGAATTTTTTTTTCAAAGTATAAGTTCTAAGTATACATTTTTTCAAAGTAGCTTGTACTGCATGGGTGTATGGTTATGATTCATATACTAATATTCAAAATAAGATTTGTTACTGTTAACTGAAAAAATTACTTTTAAAAGAGGAGTTCTTTAACTAAAATAGAGCTCGATAATTATTATTTTGGTATATTTTTGAAAATAGTTCATTTAATAAAAAAATTATATATACATAAGCTGAATTTTGAACAGCTAGATTAAATGAAATCTAATAAAATATTAAAAACAGAATCATAATAAAAATAACATGTGGAGATTAAAGGGATAGTTCACCCAAAGCTGAAATTCTGTCATCCTTTACTCACCTTTTACCTGTTCCAAACCTGTTTGAGTTTCTTTCTTCTGTTGAGCATAAAAGAAGATATTTTGAAGAAAGTTGTAACCATTGACTTCCATTTGTTTTTCCTACAACGGAAGTCAATGGTTACAGGTTTTCAGCTTTCTTAAAAAATCTTCTTCAAAGAAAAGTTTGAAACCACTTAAGGGAGAGTAAACAGCGAGTACATTTTCATTTTGGGCGAACTATGCCTTTAAAATGACTGAAACTAAAATTGAAATGAATGGTGCTTTGTGTTTGAACTTTCCCGATGGCCTCCCCCAAACCCAAACATAAACTCCGACTATAGATTATGCTAAAATAAATGCATACAAACTTTTATATCTTATAATTGTATCCTTTGACAGCCTATGTCCACTTATTTACCATATGAAAAAGAGCAGTATGAACATTCTTCAAAACATCTCAAGAAAGTCACGCGGCGATAAACCAAATTTCCTTTCTTTAACTATAACTTTACATGTACTAAACGTCTCTGCTTGTCTTTTCCTCCATTTTTCTTGCCTCTTCCTGATCCTTGAATCTATCCTCCCAATTCTTCTAACTCATTAACAACAACATGATATACAGGGACACCTCAGCAACTTATCAAAGCAAAAACACTTAAAATATTGCCACTTTACATAATTTAGAGGCTGTCAAGAGGGCTGATGATAAAACTGCTAGGAACAAACATTCGAGCAAAGCATGAACCAGGAATAACCAGCTTAGTTAAATCGGAATAACAGTGTGTTGTTATTTTTGAAGCTCCGGTTACATGTGTTAGTGTGAGGTCATGTGTGAAAGGTGAAAGGTTAGAATCAGTCTGTGAGTCGTTTTTTCCCCAGCTGGGGGTGATATTGACATAACAAGTGTCTGGCTTCTCAAAGAGAACATAGTGTCCTCCACATGTACACACTGGAGGCTTATCTCCATGAATAAGTGGATAATGTTGGTGCCCATGCTGTGAAAGTGTTTCTAACACGGCATGATCCCACACTGTAAGAGCCAATCAGACACTACTCAGACGGGTTTATCACCTCCAACACACTTACCCAAACACACATTCCACTGTCAATTTTTTTTTCTCTGACCCTGTTTTAATCGCCTCTTTTTCGATCCTTGTTTAGTTGTTTTATGAAAGTCAAAATCAAGTGCTAATATTTTATATATTCAGGGATGTCAGACATTCTAACCCGTTTCAAATACAGATGACAACACTGTTAAAGAGAGTTCCACATTCACATGGCTCAGCAAAAACTACTAAAACTCTCATATTTTGCATTCCAGGCCAATAGTTGGCATTGTCACTTTAAGAAACAATATATGCCTTGCAATATGTTGTCTAATTGCACAAATACAGTCCAGTCCACCACTATTGCTGTTTTGGTTGGATGCTTCATGAGTATAACAGTGTTTTTGTTTACACAAAGATGATAATATATCTGTACCTGTCAGCGATGAAAAATCCTGCTGTGTGAATGAACGCCTAATAAAAATGTTGAAAATGGTGTTGTGTAAATAGACCTTTAATTGACCTAGTTTCCTAGTGTCACGATCACCAGCGATCTAGGCTTTGCAGATCGCTGGAAAACATGCATTATCACTCGGACTACAATTCTGCTACTATATGAACTACAAATCCCAGAAGTCATTGCTCCAATCACTCCTGCCACAGCTGACAGTCATCCGGACACTGACACACACACACACACGCACGCACACACGCACGCACACACACAGATGGACTGATTATCTGGACTATATATTCACCTCTTAAACAGACACACGTTGCTGAGTCTTGCTATCCTGTAGCACTACAAAGCATTATATTGTCTAGCCTTGCCTTGTTTCTTGACCCTTTCCTTGTTTATTGTTTTGTACCGATCTCTTCGCCTGTGACCCAAGGGCGCCGCTGGCCGGTACAGGCCCTATGAAAACCTTTCGTGGGTGTCGTGGATGAAATTGATGAGCGGGGGGGTGTCGCGGCTGAAAGTGAAGCCTAGCGGCACCCCTGCTGTGACCCCAGCTATTCTCTTGTATTACCTGCATGCTTCTGTTTGTTCCTGTTTGACCATTGCCTACCTGACTAAGCTGTTTAATAAACTGCGTGTGGATCCTCACCTCTATTGTCACCCGACTCCTTATGTTACACCTAGTGTGTGTCCTTGTTACCATGGATACCTATTATGTCCACCTGTTCCTTGTTAATTTGCACAATTATGCTGAATTCAAGTCCTTGGCAGTTTTTTATGTATTTAGTTTTCAAGTTGGCAAGTCATAATTATCTAATTACATAATTAATGCCTGAAATCAGAGGCAAAACAATGTGAATTATCAAATAATATTTTTTTTAATAAACAAAAATAGTGTAAATAAATAGTATAAAGGTTTATTGTGACACGCATAACTTATTGACCCAGTCATGTTTAATTTAGTCTGAGCTTTTTAGCCAGAAATCTTTTTATTATATTTTATTTTAACTACCAATTTAAAAAAAGAAACATTGAAGACAAACTGTATATTTCAACATAATGCCACAGATTGTACAGGAATGATGCGGAAAGTCTTGGCATTTTAATATAGTGACTTGAGGAAAGTTTCAAGTGTGGGCAAAACTTTAAAATGACCAGACTTTGAAAATAATAAGGTAAGTGCTTTCTGCTCTCTGAGATGAGATGAAGTTTGAAAGCAACTCTTTGTGATATATTAGCTGTCCACGAGTGGAGGCAGTGATAGAGAGAGGGAGGATGAGAACGGATGGAAGGAGGGGTGTTTAGACAGTGGGACGGCAGGTTTGGAGTTCTGTTCCGTTTAGAGAAACCTGATACCGTCCAGTACCATAGCTTCATCAGCATATAAATATGGGTGGCATCCCACAAGCATGACATTGGAGATTCAGTTCAACAGTTGCGTTTAAGTCTGGAACTTTCTAAGTTACAGTCATGCCTAGACTAATCCACCTAACAACATGACTCAGATGAAAATTGTATTGCTCAGATCCTCTGCCTTCAGAGCTTGTGCAGCTGTTTTTTTATCCAGTGTTGTGTCTCGGATGTTTTTATCCTAAAAATGTTTTCCCATGCTATATTTTTTTTTCCCACATTCATAACTTTACAGATGACAACTTAAAATTAGGTGGCATAGTGGCTCAGTGGTTAGCACTGTCGCCTCAGAGTAAGAAGGTCGCTGTTTCAAGTCCAGGTTGGGCCAGTTGGTATTTCTGTGTTGAGTTTGCATGTTCTCCCTATGTTCGCGTGGGTTTCCTCTGGGTGCACTGGTTTCCCCCACAGTCCAAAGACATGCCGTATAGGTTCACTGGGTAAACAAAATTGGTCGTAGTGTATGAGTGTGTGTGAATGCAAGAGTGTATGGGTGTTTCCAAGTACTGGGTTGTGGCTGGAAGGGCATCCGCTGCATAAAACATATGCTGGAATAGTTGGCTGTTCATTCTGCTGTGGTGACCCCTGATAAATAAGGGACTAAGCCAAAAGGAAAATGAATGAATGAATGAACTTAAAATTGACAATACTTTTCCACATACATTATATACACGAGGGTCATGTAAATAAATGTTATATTATATTATATTACACTTAAAACCCATGGAGCCCCTAAAGGGACCCTTGTCTGAAGAACAGAAACTTTTGGCATGCTCACTTTTTCATGTTTTCATGCAGTTTCAATTGAGGTATATTATATATACTGCAGCTAAAGTATATGAATGGGGATTGTTTTCACACAGAAATCCCTAGTAATTGTTTTACAAATAATTACACTTTTTTTTACAAGACAATAAATTTAATATGAAATTATGAAGTGTAAAAACTGAGATAGTAGTTCTCGTGAAACATAAATAATAACTAAACAAATGCGCACTGTTAACCATTTCTTGTAGAATTTACAGAATTTACAGCAGTTCGCCAGTAACTTACTGTAAATCAATTACAGCAAAAATACTGTATTTACACTTTTGCTGTTGTATGTGTTTTCAGTATTGTATAGTCGTGGCCAAAAGTTTTGAGAATGACATAAATATTGGAAATTGGAAAAGTTGCTGCTTAAGTTTATATATAGTTTAAGTTTATAATAGCAATTTGCATATACTCCAGAATGTTATGAAGAGTGAT
>CAIGQV010019124.1:1518445-1548903 GCA_903798115.1 Danio jaintianensis | reverse complement strand
GTGTGTGTGTGTGTGTGTGTGTGTGTGTGCGTGTGCGTGTGCGTGTGCGTGCGCGTGCGCGTGCGTGGGTGTGTGTGTATTGGATTTAACTGATGAGCCAGAAAATTAAACCCAGTCCTCGAGTATTTCGAGTCCAGAGTCACTTCAAAGCCTCGCTGAGGAGAGCATCATATGGCCATGCGTGACATCTGCATCCAATTAGAGCTTTACATGAACAGGATCCTCAAACCCTCCAGCATATCTGTCGCGAACAATCAGCCAATCACAAAACGCCTCCTTAAAATAGATTAAGCATCTATTTGGAAAAGTCAAAAGCACGTCGAACTGTCTTTAAAGAGTTGATTGACGTCATCTGTCTTTGACTTCTCATTAATAGTGGTTTTCTAGTTTGTTATTGAAAGTGTTGCATTTTCTTTAACCAATCAATAAGTGCTAAAACGCTACTTTATTGGAATGGCAGTGTATAAATCGAACATTCTCTCCATTTCACACCCTCACGTTAATCTTTGAGCAGGCGAAAAAAGACACAACAACTCTCAGGAAATGGAGACCAAGGCCAATTTGGTTGTTAAACATCCCAGCCCATTTCCAGACAGCCAAATCTTCAAAAAAATTTCCAGATTAAGCAATCTGTTCTGAGTCTCCGCTTAACCAGCCGTGACAAGTAGAAACCTGACGTGGACACGATGATGTGAAACTCATTTTGCAGTTCTCAAACACACAATGGCTCCTGCGAGTTAAAAGTGTTGGCTGTAGCATATTCAACCAAAGGTGGTACTGCTGAAGAGCTCAAATATTCATTCATTCATTTATTTTCCTTTGACTTAGTCCCTTATTTATCAGGGCCCGCCACAGCGGAATGAACTGCCAACTATTTCAGCATATGTTTTATGCAGCGGATGCCCTTCCAGCTGCAACCCAGTACTGGAAAACACCCATACACTCTCACATTCACACACACTCATACACTACAGCTAATTTTGTTTACCCAATTCACCTATAGAGCATGTCGTTGGACTGTGGGGGAAACCGGAGCACCAGGAGGAAACCCACGCAAACATGGGGAGAACATGCAAACTCCACACAAAAACGCCAACTGGCCCAGCCGGGACTTGAACCAGCGACCTTCTTGCTGTGAGGCAACAGTGCTAACCATTGAGCCACGTGCCACCCCGCTCAAATATTTAAATATTCAAATATTCACCCAACAATGAAAATTCTCTTATCATTTACTCGCCTTCCATTTGTTCCAAAACTGTTTGAGTTTCTTTCATCTGTTGAACACAAATGAATATATGCTGAATGATGTTGGAATCAGCAACCATTGACTTCCATAGTATTTTTTGTTTCCAATATAGATGTCGATGGCTGGTGGTTTCCAACAATCTTCAGAATATCTTGTTTTATGTTCAACAGAAGAAAGAAAAAAGTTTAGAACATTTTTGGGTGAACTTTCCCTTTATATCTTGTGATGTAGTATTATTGCAATAAGTACTATAAGCACTGTAAGTTTCCAGATAATGGTGTATTCTTAAAGTTGACATTAAACAGATGTTCCAACAGTTTTATTTTCATATTTTGGGACATACATTTGGGTAAATGGATTGTCAGTGGGGATTTGGTTCTATCCTTTGACTGATGACTGGATAAAGGCAGATTTGAATGTGAGCTTGCAGTTGATTGTAAGAAGGCAGAGTTTAAATGGACCAAATCACTGGAAAATCCTGGCAAATGTAACCCTATGTAAGATTTATGGGCTGTTTACTTTTTTAACTTTTTTGCGTATGCAGTCTATGTATGCAATGCATGAGTACTTGATCCTAATGGACTGATATGAGCAGTATGGATGCCATTTAATAAAGTACAACATTTATTTATTTTTTTGCAGATCCATGTGAACTAGAATTGTTTTGACATCACTTTCATCTGTGCCAAAAACATTTCAAAATCGTGAACAAAAACCTCCATTTTAAGTCAATTGTTGTCATGTCAGGACATTTAGATTTGCATTCCGATAACACGTGTTCAGAAAATAAAATTTTTTATTTTTATTTCATACAAATTTTTGTTTTACATACTGAATTTTTAGTGGCACATTATTTCACATTATGAGAATACAGTGTTGTATAAAGAAACTACATGGGTTATGGTTAGATACAGGGGTAGGCTTACGTATACTGTAGTATAGTTATTTTATGTAATGACTATGATAAGTACATGCGAAACAGGATTGTAAAATTAAGTGTTACCAAATTTTTTTTTATTTTTAAAATACTGAAGGTTTTTAGTCACTAAGGCCCAAAAGTAGTGGATATGACAAATACGGAAACTCTTTGACTGAGTTACATGGTTTACCATCACCCCATATTCTGTATTTTATAATGGAATAATCTTTAAATTGGAAGACATATTACCACCATGCTAAAGTAAAGCAACAATATCTAAATTTCCCTTATACTTTCACAAATAATACAGCATGTACGGTAGCAATAATAACATTCATTCATTTTCTTTTCGGCTTAGTCCCTTTATTAATCAGGGGTCGCCACAGCGGAATGAACCGCCAACTTATCTAGCATATGTTTTTTTTTTTACACAGCGGATGCCCTTCCGGCCGCAACCCAGCACTGGGAAACATCCACACACTCTGACATTCACACACATACACTATGGCCAATTTAGTTTATTCAATTCACCTATACCGCATGTCTTTGGACTGTGGGGGAAACCGGAGCACCCGGAGGAAACCCACGCCAACACGTGGAGAACATGCAAACTCCACACAGAAATGCCAACTGACCCAGCTGGGGCTCAAATCAGCGACCTTCTTGCTGTGAGGCGACAGTGCTAATCACTGAGCCACCGTGCCGCCATATTAACATTCATTCATTCATTTTCTTTTCGGCTTAGTCCCTTTATTAATCAGGGGTCGCCACAGCGGAATGAACCGCCAACTTATCCAGCATATGTTTTACGCAGAGGGTGCCCTTCCATCTGCAACCCATCACTGGGAAACACCCATACACTCTCATTCACACACATACACTACGGACAATTTAGCTTACCCAATTCACCTATAGCGCATGTCTTTGGACTGTAGGGGAAACCGGAGCACCCAGAGGAAACCCACGCAAACATGGGGAGAACATAGAACACAGAAATGCCAACTGACCCAGCCGAGGCTCGAACCAGCGACCTTCTTGCTGTGAGGCGACAGCACTACCCACTGCGCCACCGCGCTGCCCTATACAATATATAGTATCTATAAATACCAGATCAAGTACAAAGTGTTTAATAAATCATCTGAGGCATAACTAAGTTCTCTTCGGTTCAAGACCTTTAATATCCAACCTCATTCTCTTTATGTGTGTTTTCCAAACAGCCTCTTCTATCTAAGCAGCACCGCAGCCCTGACAAACACTTCCTGTCCATAAGATTGTTTATCGTTTAAAGGGATCTGAATAGTGAAATCTTACGACACTGAATTCCAGCAAGTGGAGCTTGCAGTCCTTTAGTAGTCTTGAATAGTCTGCTACTTTTCAGATGAGTGTGTGGGGGTACTTCTTTTTTTTTTCTCTGGTTTGCACCCGGAGAGAAAGTGAAAGTAAGAGAACAAGCGAGGACTTTTTAATAATACAGCTCTCGGGCTGTTATATTGCCTTTTTTTTTCAACCTTTCTCCCCACTACCTTGACTCTCTCTTCTGTCTGACGGTCCAGGAGGCACTCAGTTGCAGTGTACGGGATTCATCAAAGCCGTTCAGTGTCATTTCGTGTATTCTGATTCAAAATAGCCATGAAGCAAATAACAGAGAGAGGACTGTGAAAAGCTTCTTCGGGTCACTAGGGGATAGTTTGAGTTAATGCAACACACTCGACTCCTGAAGGTTTTGCACAAGATCGTAAACTACAGTAGATGTCAAAATCTAGATTTCTATTCAATAACCCAAAATGCATGGGATGACTCTTCAGGCTAATGTTTAGGACACTATGGATACGAATAGTAAAGGAATGAAAAGAAATGCTAATGCAAACCTAAAAGGGATCTATAACAGAAATCTGCTAAGACTGAAACATAATTCATGATATTGAGGAGTCCTTATTATGCTTTTAGCTCCTTTTTATGTTTTTATTTTTCATGCAAAGTATAAAATACGCTGAAAAAAATTCATTGGACTTACTACATTTTTTTTAAGGTAAGTGGTTGTAAACAATTTGTATGGGCTGAATGTAAACATTTATTCATTCATTCATTTTATTTTCGGTTTAGTTCCTTTATTAATCTGGGGTCACCACAGCGGAATGAACCGTCAACTTATCTAGCATATGTTTTACGCAGCAGATGCCCTTCCAGCTGCAACCCATCACTGGGAAACATCCACACACACTCATTCACAGACATACACCATGGACAATTTAGCTTACCCAATTCACCTATACCATGTTTTTGGACTTGTGGGGGAAACCGGAGCACCCGGAGGAAACCCACGCAAACACGGGGAGAACATGCAAACTCCACACAGAAATGCCAACTGACCCAGCCGAGGCTCGAACCAGCGACCTTCTTGCTGTGAGGCGATTGTGATACCCACTGCGCCACCGTGCTGCCCCCTGAATGTAAACAAACGAATTAAATTTAGCAATGTTGAACTTAATTTGTTTCTTTAAAGGGCACCTATGATGAAAATCATCTTTTGTAAGCTGTTTGGACAGAACTGTGTGTAGGTATAGTGTGTCCACAGTCATATTGGGGTGATATAAAGACAATAAGTCTCTTTTTTAAAATTTCCTGACATTAAAATAGGATCCAAATCCCTCCCATTTTGAGGCCGACCGGAGTGCGGTTTCCCCGCCCACCTTGACTGACAGTCGCGTATTAACATGTCTCCGTAGTAACGCGTATAATCATATCAACAAGACAGGAGATCCGCAAAGCAACCGGGATTAAAAGATCTGTTCGGCTCATTGTGATCATCAAACATCATCAAATGTGATCAAGAGTGAGTTTTACAAGCTTAAAACGTTTTAAAACAGTGCATGTTTGTAATGAATTACAGCGATTTTATTGTCTTTATCACCACAGCCGCGTGTCAGTACAATTATAAAAGAAGATGCTTCAATCCCGGCTTGTGGACATTAAGTCAGGTTTATTTTGTTCATTAACATAACGGATATCCATACAGCAGTGGATATTAACGTGTATCCTGTCACATTTGTGTGCAAAAACAGTGCAAAGTTAAATGCGCGAGCTGTGTGTGCGTGTCTGTGTGTGTGTGTGTGCGTGCGTGAACTTTGTAACGACATTGTGTGTGACTCATCGTTGCAACTCCACAACAAATACATCAAATAACAATCATTGGGAAAGTTCTTACTGTAGTATTTCTCACAAATGTTACGAGATCTGCTTCCTTCATGTCTGCCACTGTGCTGTTTATCTGACGCAGCTGGAGCTTGAGGCACACTCTGACAGGCACATGGGAACGGTGGGCGGGGAGAACTAGCATTAAAGGCACAGGCAACAAAAACAGCTACATGGTGTCCAGAGCAGAAAATTCTAATGTTCTGAAAGGTATAATAAATAATCTGATGGGTGTTTTGAGCTGAAACTTCACAGACACATTCTGGAGACACAAAAGACTCATCTTAAATCTTGAAAAAGGGAAAAAATAGGTACCCTTTAAATTCAGCTTATATAAATTGTTAACAACAATTTACAATGAACCGTTTTTTTCAGTGTAGTTAAGTCACTTGAAGTCATAAGTCACTTGAAATGTATGCGAAAAAGTTAAAAAGCCTTTTAAAAAAACGTCATGTTAATAAAGGCTTTTTAAGTTGCTTTTCAAGTGCCTTGGACTTGTTTATCTTTATGAATCCCTTATCCACATCCATTAGACACATTAATTACTTCTGAACAGTGTTGAGCATGTTCCTTTAAAAGAGTAATTAGTTACAGTTACTAGTTACTTCTCACAAATAGTAACTGAGTTAGTAACTGAGTTACATAATTATAAAAGTAACTAATTACCAGGGAAAGTAACTATTGCGTTACTTTAAAAAAAAATCTAATTTATCAAATGACTACAAAAAAAAATCTAAAACATTGTACACTAATCTACACTATTTTAATGTTTTTGTGGGACAATGTGAGAGACAACGGCAGCATGTCAACTATATATCTAGATATTATTTTGTTTAATTCTGTCTGAGTAATAAGTGTTTGCGGTGGACAAAAATTCAGTTTTATTTGCTTTGACGTCGTGACTTCGTCTACTCCTTTAGTAGTAGGGCTCATGTTATTACCTGCGTAGCCACTAATTTTGTGGCAGCGTGTGACAACGTGAGGTGCTTCATTAGATTAGAATCACTTGTCACCGACACAGAGAAACTCTTTTTTTTCCTGGGCATAAGTTGCACGATGCATAAACATTATTGCCTTTCACTGCAACGAGGGAAAAGTAGTGCTTATATTTCCAATTTTCAAAAAACGCTACCTTTGAACTTGTTGGATTTGCCATCGTTCTGACTCCTGGTCATTGGTGTGTGCCACTGACTGTGCGTGTGCTTGTTTGAACACCCTCCCTACTCTGCCTCTGATTGAAAAAACGATGGAAATGTACTCTGTCTAAGCCAATCATCACGTTCTCGGTTACACCACGTTCACAGACACACCAATCATCATCACTGGTTGGTTATGTGTCCCACTGGTTGGTTATGTATTCATTTGATTACTCGTTACTGAAAAAGTATCGCCGTTAGTAGCGCTGTTTATTTATAGCGGCGTTTTCCCATCACTGCTTCTGAAGCACTTTTTGTTTGATTTTGCATGTATAATGTAGCTGTTTTGTGAACGTAAAAGTTTTAACAAAGTTCACAACACTTCAACTGAATTGATTCTGAACTACCCAAACTGCCATAACAAATTTGCATAAAGCCAGCCTATGGTCTTGATTGGCTGCCTGCAAACAATGTCTATATTGACCCGCACTCAAACACTTGAGTTATTCTAGTATGACTTATTTACACAGATTCACAAAAACTCTAAAACTGAAATGTGAATCTCTTAGTTGCAGTCCATTGTATCTGTAGTTTGCTGTTTATGATGAGAGATTTCGCAATAATTCAATCATTGAGATACAAAACTCTGCCGCCTTCAGAAGTAACTAATCTAAATGCATCTGGTGCCAGCTGCTTAGACTAACTTCTTAGAATAGTCTTGAAAAAATAGTCATTGTTTTTTTTTTTGGTTTTTTTTCAAAAGTACAAATAACTCACAATAAGTCACTTGCAAAACAGTTGATCACTTTAACGGATGTAAAAAAAAAAAAAGCAGGATTGCATGAAAAAATTAAGGGACTGTATCTGAAATCACCCCTATACCCCTAAAGAGTGCACTTTTTTAGAGACATTTTTTGTTGGGTTAGAAACCGTAGTCAACGTTCTGAGAGTATCGGGGGCGATTTCGGATACAGCCATAAACTTCAACAAAACCTTGTATGATTGATAATTCTCAGTGCACCGTTAACAATTTCCTGTAGAATCTACAGTAACTTACTGTGAGCGGTTCACCAGTAACTTACTGTAAATCAATTAGAGCAAAAATACTGCATTTACATTTACAGCACCATTTATCTTGCTGTATATTTATTTACAGTACTGTATATCTTTAGTGTAAAATATACTGTAATTTTCACAATGCAACTTTGAAACTGTCCTACAGTAAAATACAGTTCATATTACAGTTAAATACTGTGTAATTTACAAAAATCATTAACAGGAAATCTGACACAATGTGCCACAAACAAACACTTTTCATTCATTTACAGATTTCACTTTAATTTAAACAGTAGTAATTGATTTAGTTTAACTGTGTATGGGCAATTTATGTCCATTATGTTGAATTTGTAGGGTAATTTTGTTCACATTGGTACCATTTTCAACAAGCCCTTGGTAATTTTTTTATCACCGTGATAAACGCACATTTGTTAATGCTGATGTAGAGTAATACACAGCTACAGCATCCCATAATATCTGAAATTAAGTAAAAGCTTACCACTGAGAAACGCTGTGCTCAAATCGTGGTTACAAAATTGGTTTGGGTGGATGAACTAATAAACTTATGTTCCATTCATTCATTCATTCGTTTTCCTTCGGCTTAGTCCCTTATTTATCAGGGAGCGCCACAGCGGCATAAACTGCCAATTATTCCAGTGACAATGCATTACTGGGAAACACCCATACATTCTCGCATTCACACACACACTCATACACTATGGCCAATTTTGTTTACCCAATTATCCTATAGCGCATGTCTTTGGACTGTGGGGGAAACCGGTGCACCCAGAGGAAACCCACACCAACACGGGAAGGACATGCAAACTCCACACAGAAATGCCAACTGGGCCAGCCGGGACTCGTACCAGTGACCTTCTTGCTGTGAGGCTACAGTGCTAACCACTGAGCAACCATGCCACCCTGTTATGTTCCAATTTTATGGTATTAATGGTATTGTTAGACTCAAATTGATGTCATAAAAAAAACAAAGCAATCTACTGTGATACAGTGTGTCGCCGAGGATTCCTGAAATCTCTGAAGCTAACATTCAGATATGATTATTGGAATTTTATTCCCAACAAGAGCTGTAAGTCATAGACCAATCACAAAGGTAGGCTAAAGGAAAGGAGGGCTTTCAAAAGATGGATCTTTAAATGACTGAAATGAGAAATAAGATGGTGTGAACTGTATAAGAAATAAGGTTGTGTGACCCTCTTTGAGGATCCTTTGGGATTTGTTACACAAATTATGAAAAAAAAAATTAAAATTGTTTGTACTGTACTACTTTAGTCATGACATTTGCACATGAATAGCATTTCATATATAGTTGTTTTGCTTGCTATAATGTCATGGACAAATGTCTTGCAATTACAGCAGAAAATACGACAGCAGAAAATGCAGCAACACAAGCAAAAATGACTTAAATGTTCACTCAGGGTTTTAAAGGTTATGGGACTACGATGAGATATGAAGCAGCTGTTCTTGTTCAAGATCTGATCAGCTTCATTCAGCAGAAAACCACTGCTCATGGTGGAAGCAAACATCAGCAAAGAGCAAACTGAGCTGGGAAAGTGAGGTAAATTGTTTCAATGGGAAATTTACATTGCCTCCTTAACCAAGCAAACTAAAAGCTAAACACTACATAAAATCATAATAAAAAATATAATTAAGCAATATTCCCTAAAAGTATTAGCTAAAGGGTAAAGTGATTCTTCGGGGTAAATTGTGTCAGTGGCTCAGCTAAAAGATAGCGAAAGTGAACTTGTCAAAATACAGGAAGTTCAAAGTGTTTAAAGTACTAAAGATTAGCCTAATAAATACTAAAGATGGTGTGTAGATGCAGTTTTAACAGACCATTCTGAAGAAAAAAGCAATATGATGAGTTTAACTAGACATTTTGAGGTGAAAAAGCTGAAACAGTTTGATGAGGCTAGAGCTGACTGTAATGAAAGTACAAATCATGTAAGGTAAAAATGAGTCTTTATAATTGGTCTGTGTATTAATAATTTCTCCTCATTAATAGTAATATTTGTATGAATTATTAACATATTTCCTTGTGCTTCTCATTGGCACAGCACTTACCCCAAACCCACATAAAAATTACTACCGTAATTTATAGCAAATGCAATAGTGTTTTTAAACCATACAGTAAAATACCTAATTTATTGTGGTAATTATAGTTGCTGTGGTAATACAAAAACGAATATTAACAAATCACCCATTAATGTATGTCTTTTACAACTACCAGTATATACCGTATACTACGCCACAATTTACTGTAGTAAAAACTTAATAATACGACAGTTTTTATTACAGTTTGTCAGTTCGCTTTATAGTTACTACACAGTGTGCTTTAGGATTCATTAAGTGTTGTAAATACTATACAGCATAATACACTTGATTCAAAACACTATAGTATTATTTACTATAAATGACTATAGCCTAATATTTTTTTCAAGTGTCTAATGTGAGGCAGGATATATCACTGGACATTTTAATTTACATTTTTTTCATAACCCAGCAATCTAATAACCTCACATTTCCTCACAAGTTTACCCCACTTTCCCTCAAACTTCAAACTCTGAGGTTGTGCGTCAAATCCAAGCGTACTGCATACCTAGATTGTCTTTTTGTGTGTGTAAAGTGAGTGCGTTTGAGCTCTGCACCTCCAAAGCCTAAAAACACTGTCTGGGTAGGCAGCACACTCGGTTTTGAGGCACAGCCGGAGGAAACAGAAACTCCGAAATCTTACTGCTGATTTTGGGGCTGCCTTTGCGCTCGCTGGTTGAAGGAAGATCCGCGAACTGAACCCGGTGTCCGGACATCTTCAGCACCTCTCCAGACCGCTCGACCCTGGTCAAAAATCCGCAAAACTTTCGCCTATTTCCCGCTTCCGTCTGGCTTAAAACACATGGAGCTCTTGAGTCGGTATATGCGCTATGGATGTATGACCAAAGGACACAAACTCCTTCATGAGAGAGGAGAGAGAGAGACAGAGGGAGAGCGAGAGAGAAAGCGAGGGGGTTTTTCAGCCCAAAAAGTAAATAAATAAATAAATAAATAAGAAAGGAACTTAAAGTCCACATGACTGCAGAATTACGTCATTCCAATTTAAAGCAGATTGTTCTGTGACATAGGTTTTGCTGTGCAATCTTATTATAACATATTTCATACATATTTAAAGCAATACGTGATTTATCAACATGAGCTTATCAGTTGGTAACCTATAACATGATTGTTTGTTTGACAAAAAAAATGACAGTGCTTTACCTTGACCTGTGTAGTAGCCTATATAATGCACGAACTGACCAGTTGTTTAGTCAGTAAACGTTTATCAAAGCCCTAATAAACATAAAAGGGATTCAGATTAGTGATTTGATTATTTGTGTTGACTGACAGACGTATACTCTTTTAAATCACACGCTCCATCTCACATACACAGAGTCATATGTCATAACCTGGAGGTTTTTTCGTGTGCCCTGTCGCATGGTCCTGCAAATGCACTGTAGTCTGCATAAACAGCTGCATGATTTCTGAGGCACTGTACTCTGTCAGAAAGTACCTGCCTTATACTGGCATCTAGTGGCAGATACAGGAACTACTACAAAATGTGATGGAAAGAGCCTATTTCAAATGACAAAATGTCAGTTTGAGGAGAGGGTTTGATTGTTTTGTGTAAAGGAAAAAGCTAGAACCTCATCTTTGCTGTCCTTGATTAACTGATTGACTGACGGATCGATTGGTATATTTAACTTATCTTGAAAATTGAGTTTTAATGGTTGAATAAACCCATAAAAAGTAAATACGAAAGTCAAAGCAAAATCAGTATCAATCAATAATAGTATTGCAATTAAATTAATAAAAACATTCGATTATAATAAAAAAAAAATTATAATAAAAACGGGGCGGCGCAGTGGGTAGCGCTGTCGCCTCAAAGCAAAAAGGTCGCTGGTTCGAGCCTCGGCTGGGTCAGTTGGCATTTCTGTGTGGAGTTTGCATGTTCTCCCCGTGTTCGCGTGGGTTTCCTCCCGGTGCTATGGTTTACCACACAAGTCCAAAGACATGCGCTATAGATGAATTGGGTAAGCTAGATTGTCTGTAGTGTGATGCAGTGATGGGTTTCAGCTGGAAGGGCATCCGCTGCGTAAAACATATGCTGGATAAGTTGGCAGTTCATTCCGCTGTGGCGACCCCAGATTAATAAAGGGACTAAGCCAAAAAGAAAATGAATGAATGAATGAATTAATGATCATTAAAAACAGTAATTAGAAAAGATTTGGTGAACTTTATATTTAACTTATCTTTATAATTGGGTTTTAATGGTTGAATAAAACCATAAAAGGGTACAATTAAAGTCAAATAATCAGTATCAATTAACTATATTATCACAGTTAATCAAAACATTTTATTATATTAACAATAATACTTGATAAAAGTTATCAGGATGGATTAGGTGACATTGGAAAGATATAAAGAGACAATATAAAATTCCAATCTAGAAAGTCAAATATAGCTCATTCAAAAAAAAAAATGGTTGGAACAGTTAGTATAATGATTATTGTATTCTGTCAAAAATATTTAGGCTTGAGCTATTTTGTGACCACATAAGGCAACATTATAATATGAACTTGCTTCATTTATAACAGTGTCTCTGTGTTCTTGTATAGCCAGCAGGTCACATGAGCAACTAAGCTTCGTCTGTTTGTAATACTAGCTTGTGTTGTTCCATACAACAGCAAAAATTGATACTTCTATTCAGGCAAGGAACTTGAAGACCCTTATTTACTACTTATAAGAGCCACTATAAATAGAAATAACCACACTGAGGTCAGCCTTAAGAGTAGAACATAGACTCACAACTAGGACTGACGTGAGATCATATTCTACGAATTCCTACAAGATTATGTCATTTTGTTTGACAGTCTGGGTGCCGTGTCTGTAAAGATCAACATCTACAGTTGAAATCAGAATTATTAAACCCCCTTTTAATTTTTTTTCTTTTTTTAAATATTTCCCAAATTATGTTTAACAGAGCAAGGAAATTTTCACAGTATGTCTGATAATATTTTCTGGAGAAAGTCTTATTTGTTTTATTTCGGCTAGAATAAAAGCAGTTTTAAAAAATGTTAAAACCATTTTAAGGTCAAAATTATTAGCTTCTTTAAGCTATTTTGTTTTTTTAATAGTCTACAGAACAAACCATCTTTATACAATAACTTGCCTAATTACCCTATCCTGCCTAGTTAACCTAATTAAGCCTTTAAATGTCACTTTAAGCTGTATAGAAGTGTCTTGAAAAATATCTAGTAAAATATTATTTACTGTCATCATGGCAAAGATAAAAATAAATCAGTTATTAGAAATGAGTTATTAAAACTATTATGTTTATAAATGTGTTGAAAACATCTTCTCTCCGTTAAACAGAAATTGGGGAAAAAAAATAAACGGGGCTAATAATTCAGGGGGTTTAATAATTCTGACTTCAACTGTATGTAAAAACAAAGTTCTGAGTTTCTTGAAGACTTTTACAGATGTTAAAAGGAGATGTTCAACATTTTTCTTGCTGTTCACATGTTACAGTATGTATGAGGACTTGACTGGGTCAAATTGTTAAATACAGGTGTAAAAAATTACTGCTTGCTTGAAGATTTTAAGTTGAAAGAAATAACCTCATTAGTGATTTTAACTTGCATTATATTAACTTAAAACAGCATGTATAACTGAAAAAAAATGAGTTAGAATCATGACGAGTTTAGTTTAATAAGAGGATTGGAAGTATTGTAAAATATTTTCTTTGCAGGGGTGGGTGAACCATCTCTTTACGGAGTGCTAAGTTGTTGTAAAAAGATCATTTATTTGGAGAGACATGCTATAAATAAAACTTTGAAGAGCTGAAATTGCTTTAAAGAATTTATTCAAAAATACGTATTTGCAAAAATAGATTTCAGGCACTTTCATGAGAGAACCATCAGTTTAGTGTATAACACAACAGTGCAGATAATGTACTAAGGGAAAAAACACACACAGTCATTGATAAGAACTGCTGGAAATGTTTGTGTAAGTGCGACATTCCATTCAAGAGTTCTGGACAACAGATTACAAAACAATATACAGACAAATATATACACATACAAGCCTTAAAATCTTGTAGAAACCATGCAATCAAGGCTAAGAAACATTCGCTCAAACTCAAATAGTCCTCATTTTACACATCACACCACAAATCATCTTGTGCACTGCACTTCAACATATATTTCTGGAAAAATGAAGACACACAAGAACAGAAATGTCATAAATTAAGGTAACATTTAATAATCACAGGAGTGAGTAAAGTGCAATCCTTTTGGAAACATCAGAATGAGTTACAGTATTCCAGGTACATTCTGCGATGGACTCCATCTGTGTCAGTGCAGGCCGTTCTGCTCAATGTACATCTTGGAAAGGGACGCTGCCATGGACTTGGCCAACTCCTCGTCCCTTTTGCGCTGTACCTGGGTGTGACGGCACCAGTCGTCATACTCCGGGTTGGGCTGACAGCTGTCCAGCAGCACATCATAATGACCATTACTGAGCCAGCTCAACCATATGGCTGGTTTAGATGAGTCCTCTTCACCCAGGTAGTGCACCATGGTTGATACTGTCGGGCTTTCCACGCTACCCCCAGTGGTCAAGTAGATATTCACATTCAGCATCTGACTCATGGCTAACAGCTCAGGATAGCCGGCCCATGCACCATCCTGCGCCGCATTGATGAGAAACTCCCCGACGTCTCCTTCGATGATGGGGTTGAACTCCTCCAGATGATCGGCGATGTGGTGCATGGTTTGCTCTCTCAGCTCCTTGTGCATTGACTGGTCCCCATAAGCCGCCTTGGAAATGGCCCGGTACAGGCAGTTCCCATCTGGGATAATGTGAAAGCGGTATTTCTGCCTGTCATGAAGGTATTTGTTCTGCTTCTCCACTTCGGCCAGGTAACGGGTAACCTTGTTGTCGACCTCACTTTTGTTGGGTTCCTGGAGGATGCGCAGCTCAAAGACTGGGTTGTCGTCTTCAGTGCTCTCCTGCCTTTTGGGGTCTTCATATGAAACTGATGAGGTCTTCTGGACAGTTTCAAAACTTTTGGAGGGCGTGGCATCACTTTGCAAACATGGCTCTCGTCTCCTCTCACAAACTCTGTAACTGTCATTATCAAAAAACCTATAGTATTGAATTGAATTTCTTTCACTGATGTCATCGTGATCATCCACAAAAACATCTCTTCTGGGGACTAAATCCAAAGGGGAATCAGATCGGTGAAGTTCATCTCCGTTGAGTGCGTAGGAAACCCGGTTGTATGTTTCCAGAGCTCTGCGGTTTGTGTGCGGCTCCTTCACAATGTGAACGGGCACAGACCTCTCCACGCCATCCGGTCGCGTGATGATAATCTCCGCGGTAGAAGTGTAGAAAACCGGCCTCATCGAAGTGGCTTCGTAACAAGAAAAGGCAGGCATGTTCGCGTCAGTCTGTTCTCCTCCAGACAAATATTCCGTGTGCTCCTCTGTATCGCTTCCGTTAACGGCGTTTCCGACTGACTCCAAATAGTTTGAACTGGTCGCTGTTGCGTTATTGGCGACACTGGTGAGAGTTACGGAAACTTTTCGAGAGGAGCCGGGGTAGTGTGTTAACGCGCTGCTGTACAAGTGCATTTTCAACGTCCTCCCTTTATACAATACGCCTTTGGCCTCGTTGTTACCGAATGATGACAACACGGTCCAAAAATACACTCTGTCATCAATAGCAGTGAATGTGTAGGGCGCGTTTCCATGGATCCTTGTTCCCCGCTGCTACAAAGTTGTCTTGCGTCAGACCCAAAGCCACCCTAATTTTAGCGCGAGGTCTAGTAACCGGACCCCTGTGTCTCTGACACACAGCCTGGGCCGTGTAGACGACCCGCAGTCTGCGGGAATCCGAAAGATGTGATGTGTCACCGGGACTCTCGGCGTTTCTCTCGCTTCTGTCCGTGTTTACGCCAGTGCGCGCCTCAGGGCGGCGTCGCCAGATTGGAATGCGTGCAGTTTGCCAAGAGGCCGCGGGTTCCCATACAGCTCTGCGGACCACACTGCCTCTCAACAGCGAGGAAGTCCCGCCTCACACCAAACTTCATTGGTTCTACTTTATCAAGAAGAGTTGGCTAGAAATCGCCTTAAGCATATTAAAGACTTTTCTAGGAAATTTGCGTCAGGTGGGTCGACGCGACGTCAAACCGCAGCTTCAATCCAAACAAGTTAAGTTATTATTACTAAAAGAAATCCAAATAATTAGCTCGTTGTTGCATTCATCTCGTTTTTCCCATATATGGTTTTAAACGCCCATTTTCTCCTAGTTCAAAATTGTTACAGATTTGCTGCAACTAATAGGCTAATCCCAACGTTTCTCAGACTCATGACATCATATATCATGACATCATATTCTGCAAGGAGTCTACAGCCTTTCTACTGCACCTGTTCAGTGAGTTAATAATTTCACGGTTTGGTTCATCTCTTTATTAAAAACATTACTTTTAACAGCATTTTAATGGTTTAATCACACACTTCTATAAAATCACCGCTTAAATTAAAATAAAATTCATTAATAGTAATTCAAAAGTAGTCACAATACACTACTAAAATATAATCTAATGGGTAAATGGTGTTATTGACTAGTGTTCATTGTAAAATTTTGAATCAGTAAGACTACAATATCTATCTATCTGTCTGTCTATTTTAAGATGATTACAGAGGAAGTGAACTTTCTGAACACATCATGGTTAAATTGAAGGTCAGTGAAAACGACAAGAGTTTTAAATAGCTTCCACAAGTGTCATACACACAGAAGTTCTGCTGTGTTCTCAGTTGCACTGTTGACAAGTTTCCATAAACTGAGCTGGCTCTTTGCACTTATGTTACCAAAAGGAAAATGTATCATGTCCCACTACACTTTCTTAAAGAGATCATTGTATACAATGCATATTTAATTGAATTAATAACGTTAAGGTGAACAACTAGCAGTGGTCACAATTTACAAGCAGTGTAGCCTAGGCTTACTTATTTCCGAAGACATTTGGGGTTTTTACCATTGCCAGTTTACAAGAATACATTTATTTAACTATATTTACTTAAGTAAGAATGAGTATATTTTGTTGTTGTTATTGTTAGTATGAAATATAATGTAATGAGCATTTCATACCAGTAGGTGGCTCCCAAATGCTTCTACAATGCTTTTAAGTAACAAGCCTGCAGTTGCGCGGTGTAACACCAGGGGGAGTAATTGGTCTCTATTTATCGAATAACAGCAACACGCCTTTATGACTACGGTAGCTGTTACACAATCCGAAGCGAGCTGTCTAATGCTTATGAGAAATCGTGAATCATCACGTCTTCTCACAACCATACTGGATCCAATCGGCATAAAGACATTACCTCATCGAGTTGATAGTTGTTTCATTTAAAAGGAACGATGCACTGTAAATATTTTTTTTATAATATCCGGCTGCTTTGTGGACTATTGTTTACGTCTCTATAGTCAGAATAACCTGTGTTCTTATCAGCAGCAGTAAATTGAGAATTAAGGCCAGCCAGACACATGACGCATGCAAGTCAACGACCTGACCTATATCTACAGACTCCAAATACAGCTTTATAAGCCTTTACAGCCATGTGCCTCAGTGTTTTGACAAGCAGATCACGCTTGGTTTTAAAGATGTCTGTCCGAATCAAATATGTTTAGATACATTTTTTTATCATATTCTTTTGAGCACAATTTGACGCAAAATTAAGTTTTGGTTGATGCGTCAAAATACAAATACAGAAGAGCACAGGGCTGCACACGCAAGAGAGATAATCAGCGTTAAGAATTCTTCTGAGGCTGCTGTAATTTGAATTAGCGACGCGTCACCGGGACAGCTGAAGAAACAAGCGATTCTTGCTTTACAACCATCTAATCCCAACGGTCAACTGGGTATCACGCAGCGCTGCGCCAACAGGAAGCATCACGTACGGCTTACAAATAGAGCTGGGGAGCCGAGAAGCAGTTCTTCTTTTTTTGGAAGCATATTTTTAAAATGTTCGACTCAGTTACGAGTTACAGAACGTGCATTCGAAATACGTTACTAAAGGTTATGAGCCGCGAGACTTCAGTAGCTACAAAATCTAAAGCGATGTAAACATGAAGCGACCAGTGTAATCCGATTCTCGAGCAAATGACTCTTTTGAGTCGGTTGATTCTAATGAATTAGAAGCAGGGTGTGTGCCACCGAACAGTGCAATGACTCGTATGAGTCGGTTCTTTATAGTAAATCACACTAAACGAGACCAATAGTTGATCTTATCTAGTTAATCAAAACACTTTGTTGAATAAATCTCATTCAAGTTACTGCGTTCGTAACGTCAAATTCAAATAACAGTGCTATTTTGTACACAAAACTCGTGATATTAAATAATTAAGTATTATTTACTTAATTTAAACATTGCATAAACATTGCATATTTTGTACCATTCACGAGTAACTTATAAATATACAGTAAATTACATATATATTTTTTGTTTCATTTATAGTTTATATAAACAACTGATTGGGGTTGCACTCTAAAAAGTCTGAAGTTAATTAAAAGTCTGTAGACATATTTTGCTAAATGTGTGTTAAATTGTTTAAATGTTGTGTATTATGTTAAAATCTAAAATAATTGTATCAGTTGTTAGAATCTTGAGAAAAGGATCCTTTAAATGCAAAAAGAACTTCTTTAAACGTACGTTCTAAATCATTCATGCAATTGTATTTATTATATTGTTTACGATTCTCTCACGTTTGCAACCGCATCATAGACATCTGTCACCTGAAATAAATGCCGCATTGCACCTGATAACACATCCACACTATCCTGCAGTATCAAAGACAAAATATTTGCCTTAACACGAATACCATTCTAACATGTTCAAAAACAACAACAACAACACACAAAAAATACTAATGTTTTGGAGTAGGGCGCCTAACAGAAGTATGCTGATGAAAGCAGTCCCAAATATATCCCTGCCATGTGTCTGCCTCTTGGTAATGTTAACCTACATTCATAATAAACCAGCTTCCTGTCTCTCTGCCGCAGTCATTAAAGGGAAACGTGCAGAAACTAGATCCAATCCAATGTCCAAAACACGTCTCCACAAACACATCCCGCGCGCCAGATCTTTCTCTACACACGTTACAGATTCGAATCGGTTTGTCTAAAAGCCCCTTTTCTGTCTCTTTTTACTCTTATTGTACGTCTGATGTCAGATTTTTCCCTCTTGCCCTCGGAGGGGGAGGATCTAACCGCGTTGAGTCACGCAGCTGTCAAAGATAGCTGTCACCCAGTTTCCACATCAAACACAGTGAATGAGACGCGCAGCCTGTCCCAGGTACCCGACAATGTGTTGCGTCTCCGACAAATGAAAAAACGCGCTCCGCGGCGATTCCTCGACAAAAAAGAGAAATATTTGCGCTCGATACTTCATAACAATCTGGAATAATACAGTTGTGAGTGATTAAAGCGAGGAAGAATCGACCTCCTTGTTGCCAACGTGAAAAGGGGAATTTTGACGGACATGAAGACCAAAAAGGGTACGTATCATCTCGATATCTGTTATACCAGCGATTTATGTTGTGTTTTTATCGGTGATTGTGACATATGGATAGAAGTTGTCGTTGATGGTTGAACAGAAAATGTCTGGCAATGCCTGCTATTGTTTTCCGCTGCAGACAAAACAGCCTTTTTCTCACCATGTGCTGGCGGGCTGTCACAACGAGCCGTTTTGGATTATTAACACGCGTGTTTTTATACAGGATATAATGCTTTGATTTTTATACCGATATGATTATTTAACGATCGTATTCATGATTTGTTTTAAAGTGTTTTTTAAATACACCAACGTACATTATAACTCTCAACTGTAACTCTTGTAAGCTATGTAGTGGATGTTTAAGTGGGTATAAAACGTCTTCGTGTAATGGTTGAACTTCTTTGGCTTGGGGAAAATGCTCATGCGCTCAGAGTTTCTCACAACACTGACTCAAGTTTGTTGGGAATACGAGGGAAACTTTCCGAGTGCCCTTGTTTTTAGCTTGGCGACAACTTCGTTGCTTTCACTGCATTTAAACATTGTGTTGCGGTTTAAAATGTGCAACAATAATTCCTGACCTCCTTTTGTGAAGTTTGTGTATTTCGCGCCGCTTCCTCGAGGCGACGCTTTCACATTCCCTCCGACCTCGTGTTTCTCACAGCACACAATAGAGCCCGAGCTATTCTCTGTTATTAAGTTTATATTTCTCTTATGTTATGGCGCCTGGTCGCGTAGAGTGTCTTGTCAAGCTTTTATCCGTCACCTGGCGTGATTTCACGGGTTTTCAACTTGTGAAAACTCGATAAAACAGAGTTTGAAATGTCCCACAAGCGACATTCTTTTGTTCGGTCTTGAGATTTGCAACAGGTTCCCCTCCCCCTCCTCCTCCTCCTCCTCATGTAGGCCGACGACAAAATTACTCCTCATTACTCCTTCTCACAAGTTCAATCATTTTCTCACACAACCTCAAAAATAGACGTGTACGTGATTTCACTCGTTTCGTTTTTTGACTGTTAAGTATCCCACGCACACCCTGGAGCTCAAGTTGGGGAAAGTTTTGTTTCACTTAGAGTGCTCATGAACTAAAAGTCCCCTTAAGCACTTTCAGTGAAACGTGTTATTGACAAACTAACCGGTTTATGATATAAGATCAAGTGGTTATAATATTCAAGTCGTCATCATAAACAGGAAGAACGGTCAAAGATAGAGTTACTTCACTCAAAATCAAAATTCTGTCATAGTTTAATCACCATCATGTTATTCCAACCCAGCATGACTTACTTTCTTCCACAAAAGGAGCTGGTAGACAGAATTTTACCCACTCAGTCATGATTCACAATTTTGAATGAATAACAGTGACTGATACTGTTTTCCTTGAGTGTACCTTAGATAAAGAATCACACAGATATGAAAGTGAGGAACAAATGACAGGTTTTTTGAAGGGGGTGAACTGGCCCTTTACATGAGTTAACTAAACCATGCTTGATCACAGTTTATCCAGTGTTTGCAAGTGTACATGCAGTATTTACAGTGCTCAGAAAGTCACGATGAAACATTGACACAGTTTAGAGAGTCTTTGTGACGCCTCCACTCCAACCATGAATCACATGGCTTTGCTTGACAGCAGGGATGTGACACATCAGCTGCCACACACACACACACACTAACAGACGCACGCTTATACATGCATACAGACGGCCAGGCGCTGTTGTGTAGCGTTCAGCGGTTGGCATTTTGGATGGAAAGCCAGTGTGTGTAGGATAGGGGGAGGAGGAGGGTCCTCAGCAGGGGTTGGGGGGTTGATGTTTCACTGGGTGTCTTTTGTCCTCCTTCACACACATGGGTACACACTGATTCCCAGCTTACTCATTCCCTCAAACACTTATTGCTGGTTACAAACGCATCGCTCATACATCAGTCTGACTTCACACTTTCCCTTGTTCTTTCTGTATACACATATGTGCGTGCAGAATAAACAATATCAAAGTTTTTAAGTTTTAGTTCTGGCCTCTTATGAACGCAGGTGTTTTGGCGATGTCAGGAAGCGAGACGGAGGATGAAGACAGTTTGGATGTGCCTCTTGACCTCTCTTCAAATGGAGGAGTGTCAGGGAAGAGGAAGAGGAGAGGAAACTTGCCCAAAGAGTCGGTACAAATACTCCGGGACTGGCTCTACCAACACAGATACAATGCCTATCCATCAGAGCAGGAAAAAGCCCTGCTGTCCAAGCAGACCCATCTATCCACACTACAGGTACTAAACATTTTCAAAAAGTGCATATGGCCTAGTACACTTGTAGGAAACCAAAAACAACACAACAGCGTGTAACAGCATGTAACATAATTGGAATAACATGGTTATGGGAATGTTAAAACTGTTTTGTTTTCTTATTATTTTAACTTGTTTTCTATTTTTTCTTAAATCATTTTATTTCGGTTAGTTTCTTAGACATTTGTAATTATTTTTACTTTCTTTATGCAACAACTAAAATGATTACAGATGATTTTTAAAGCTGGAATAAAAACAACATCAACAACAGGCCTGGCAAAGTCACAAAATACCTTGATTGAACATTTTTGTTTCAATGTATTACATTATCTAGAAGTAGCTCTTAGTAGATGCAGAATCAAAAACCCTTTTTATACAAAAAAAAAACCAGAGCACTTTCTGAAGTTAGGCTTCAGAGAAGTTTCTTTCTCACGACTACTTGTTTCCGTCAAGAATGCGAGGGGGATTTTTTGAGTTTTCTGCTTTGTTGATCAGTAATCTATTTATATGCTTCACAGTAGAGCAGTTAGCTGTCATCAGTGTCTAGTTCAACTGACGTGTGAAGGAAAGCGAAAGGTTCAATGTCATAACTAGCCAGAAAAAAAAGTCAGGTCTTTTCGCTAGTGCTACTTGGTTTAAGATCACACGTTCTGTTCCCGCTGAGTTTTAGCGTCATATAAACAACACTTCCTGTGAATGCAGTCAATGGAGAGAATTCCTGTGGACAGATGAGTGAATAACTGTTTTGAGTCATCTGAGATGTGGCCACATAGAGAGAGAGAGAGAGAGACTTGCTCAGACACTGGGCCAGGAATTTCCCCTCGCTCAGCCAGCTGTCTCACTAACAATAGGGAGACACAATACACACACATTAACATAGTGAAGACTACCAGGCTCAGCTCAGGCGGACCGTTGGATACACAATACAGCCCCATTACACAGAGAGCCAAAGAGGCTTCTCATCTGAAGAGACTCGCTGGAAGACAATATAGAAACATTACCATACTGAAGTCTGCATCTTGAAAATGGCCCCTTTAGATACTGAAAAAAAAGTTACTTTGAAATAAGTTCTGTCATTATGACTTGGTGACAAGTGTGTGCATTGGGAAAAATAGGCCAGGATAGAAATGTGAAAGCCAAAACATCTTTAGTTATTTGTGTAATAAGTGTACTTATTGTGAAGTTGAAAAGTCCAATAATATCATCTAAATGTAGATTGTTAGAACTTGGTGTCATGACACACGGTAAAAAAACGATTATATATATAAAATATAATAACATTTATAATATATATTTGTAAAAATATTTTTTAAATGCTTGTGTTTTTATAATTTCTTTTTGATATATATAATTGTAAGCTTTTCTATGATGGTTTTATCAGATTATTTTAGATTTACCTCAATGTAAACTTCATGGTAAATTTTCAGTTGCCTGTGGTGTGTGATCTACATTGACAAAAAAAAGGCCAGCAAAGTTTAATTGTTATAAACTGAAGGTGTTAACTGTCAGCCATTACCTCACAGCAGTAATTTGTCTTTTTGTGGAGATGCACATCGAAGTCAAGCATTCACACGTGTTTTCTGTAGCCTGAAATGTTGGATTTGCATTAGAGTAGACCTTAAACCCCCTCAGGTGAGACTCACCGGAGCAATGAAAGATACAGTGCTATTAGCATGATTAAGGCCTAAAGCCTTCAGGACCAACAAAGAACACAATCTGAGGGATAACGGTGAACTGTTACTTAGGTGATTGAGAGAAATCCTCACCGCCAAGAGCTTCCTGCTTTCAATTGCCAGCTCAGCTTTTTTCAAAGAGGAAAACCAAAAATAGAGCCGTCAGAGAACCGTCACGTTAACTCAATTCAGCCTCATGAATTTCCATTTTTAACTTAAGACAGTGTGCAAAAAAATAAAAGATTTTATAGGACTATACCGTTTGAATTTTAACAGGTGACAAAAAGTTACAAGACCTATATATTTTTCAAAGAAATAAACACAAGACAAGTCTTATTTAAACTTGTGGGTTTTTTTTAGGTTACATAAGAAGCATTTCTATGTAAAAAAAAAAAACACTATGGTTTACCATGTTGTTATTCTAGCATCAAATACTATTGTAGTTTATGTTTTTGGTTTGAATGAATTTTATTTTTGTTTTCAGTTTAATTTCAGTGTTAAAGTTTTAACAATTGTTTAGTCATTTTTAATACTTAATTAAAATAAAAAATAAATAAATTTTTTATTTTAGGTTTAAATGGAAAGTAACTCTGCTTTATGGTTTCAAACAACAATGAAACTACTAAGAAGCTACTTTTTTTGGGGATTGTAGTACATGATAAATGTTATGATAAGAAAAATTGGATTGTATCAATAATGGATTGTATCTATATCTCTCCACAGGTTTGCAACTGGTTTATAAACGCACGGCGACGACTCCTCCCCGAGATGCTCCGGAAAGACGGCAAGGACCCCAACCAGTTCACCATCTCGCGACGGGGCAGCAAGGGTGGCGAAATGCTCAGCGACAGCTCCCAGTCCCCGAAACACGGTCTGCTCGCCAACGGAGAAGACCGCAACAGCTACGAGCCTGGCTCGCCTCACCCGACCAGCAACACACCCACTTCCAACGGTTACCCCAAAAAGGCCCTGTCCCCCAAAACACCTCCCTCACCCGGACCTGTCTTACCCAGACCCTCAGTCATCTGCCACACCACTATCACCACAGCCACGCAAGGCATCAACACAACAACGCGCCTCGGCGTTGAGGGGGCCACAGAGCTGCCACTCACAGATGCAGCCAGCCTATTCGGGTGTCGCGGGGAGGGTAACGTCAGCCCTCAGAGTGGCCTGTTCAACACCCCTCCGCCCACCCCACCCGACCTCACCCAGGACTTCAGCGGCTTCCAGCTGCTGGTTGACGTAGCGCTGAAGAGGGCTGCCGAAATGGAGCTGCAGGCCAAACAGCTCCTCGCCTGAAGACAGGAAAAAAAACGGATGGATGAATTAAAGAGCTTCATCGATGTTTGTTTTTCGCCCCCCAAAAGTGAACTCCACAGGGAGTTCCTAAAAAAAACTTGACTGAGCAACAAAGCAAACTAGCATGGCCTGATCATTTCTATTTTTGGTAAATCAAATTGATGAGGATTCCTTTATGTAAAGCATTTCAAGGTGCCTTGGCAGTTCTTTTTTTTGTATTCCATTTATATGTAAATAAATATGTATCTTTTCATTTTGTACACAGGGGACCAAAATCAAACACAGTAATACGACTTCCTTCTTTACGAGAAGACGAGCTTTTCTCCCATTCCTCATGAGTCTTTCTTTCTCGTTTTCAGAGATTCGGCTCTATGATTGTCAATTTTTGCCTCGTTTTTAGAGAACACGTCTGATATTCTGCCTCGTTTTCTTTTGCACAATATGGCAGGTCATCTCAGTATCTTATCAACTCTAGCTTTCTCTCCAACAGACTCTAATCACTACTGCACCAGGTCATTCTGTGTCTCATAGATGTTCAGTTTTTTGTATTATTATTTTCTTTTTGTAAAGTTTCAAATGCTGTCGTTAGTACGATTGTTTTCTTTCATTACTCTTGAGGGATATTCAGATGTAGCAGAACTATAGTCTGAGATTTCCTCTGAATACTCAGTGTAGAAACGGCCAGTGAATGTGCCCACATACTCCCCTTCCCACCCCTACACACATACACATACATGCAAACAAATACACACCTTGGACAAGTGAGCTGGAAGAATAAACACTACATGAATTGTATTAAGTTTTTTTTGGTTTTGTTTCTTTTTTGCTGTTTATTAAGTTGAGACCACTTTCAGAGGATAAAAGGAAAGAGTGGTTTTATGTCACCAAATATGTTGATTTCAAGGTTTTGGGACCTTAGACCAGTGCATTTACAGTAGCCAATGTGACATGATGCCCAATGATGTGACTTCTCCTCCTTACTGTGCAATGTATGTGGCAAATAGGGGTCACACGGTGTTTAAATAAAGTTTTGTTTTCTACAAAATAATCATTCATCTTCCTTCTTCATCTTCATTGTTTGACAAGTATGTTTACAAGTGGGAAAAATAGAAAGGTTCTTACATTCAAGGTTGTTTCTTGAATCTGAACAATGGCCCTCTTTACACTTTTTATTATTATTTATTTGAGGCTTGATTTCTTGAGGACTTGTAGAAGAACATTCTGAGAACAGACGTGATTTTAACACAAACCCACAGCATTCAGTGTTGTCCACATTCAACCACTTCCAAGGATAGCTCAAATGGATGCTGTACAGGGCTGCTTTTGAATAGTGATTTAATATATTAAAACAGCCAAAAGACAGGCTCTTCTCTGCCTGCAGACCTATTTCTTAAACATTATTGTTAGCATGCTAGCCAAACAGGTTTGAAGCTTTTCCATAGGTTTATAAGCATTTTGTTTTCCTGCAAACTAACAAGTTTTAGATACTGAACGGCTTTCCTGAGGGAAATGTTATGTACACGATATGTTTTATTGATGTTTTACAGTTGAAACACAATTACATAAGATGCAACATATTTCAGATTTTTATTATTATTATTATTATTAAGAACACCGAATTTTCCATTTATGTTTTATTTTATCTTATCACAAATATTTATAATAGAAAACACATAGTTTTTGAGTCTGACTGGAACTGGCTCCAGTTTGCGCAGGTCCCGCCTTCACTAACTGAAAATAGGTCATAAAGAAATGCGATTGGATGATCATTTATTTCTTCAAGATATACTATGGCATGATTGGCTACCACTGATTAGGCTATTTTCACCTGAGAGTAACACGTGAATATTTTCACGTGACAGCGCTCCGCAATGAAGAGTGTTTAGAAAAAGTGATATAAAGTATAAACATGATGTAAATGAACATGATGTGATATAAAACTAAACATGTTTTTTTTTTTAAATATAGATAATAATTTTGGTATCTATAAACAGAGCTGAAATGCAGGGCAGTCCTGGGAAAAATGGAATGTCTGGTCGCCCCACTCTCACCTATAGCAGATGATTGCTACATAATTGATGCACGACACGATTTGCTGACCTTTATGTGGTGAGTATAATAAGTTAATCTTTGTGTAATATGACGATTGTTAGCGCAAAGTTTTGGTTTTTGGGTCAGTATGCTTAGGTTGTTGAATGATGCATAATGTAAATGCAAAAATGACGTAAAATTAATGTTTAAAATATTTGGGCGGATATAGTCACTATCATAATTGACAACATTGACACTTGTATTCACATTGACCAAACAAGTCTTAAAGGGACAGTTCACTCAAAACTAAAAATTCTGTCATCATTTCCTGACTTCACTTGTTCCAAACCATGTGTTTACGAATTTCTTTGTTATGTTAAACACAAAAGAAGATATTTTGAAGAGAACCTGTTTGACTTCCATAGTATTTGTTTTTTCTACTATGGATGTCAATGCTTATTGATTTTCAGCTTTCTTCAAAATATGTATATATCAGGCCCGTAGCCAGCCCAGTGAAAGGGGTGGTTCTTTTTTCTCAAAAAGTGGACCTTTTTGCAGTTATTTGCCTCATTTTCTATTTATTATGAGATTTAAATACTGCATTTTTGTGACATTTTAAGCACTATTTTTTAGTAGAATTAGCTTTTCGGATGGTCATCGTAACCACACATTTTGATGTACCAAAATTTTTCCTGATAATTTAGAATAAAGAAATATGAAAAAATACTTATTTTTAAAATACAAATTTATTACATCATATATCATCAGAAAAAAATAAGTTTTAAACTAAAAACTGTAGCCTATTTTCAATTATTAGGCAAATAACAAACTGGCCAGCACATTCAACTTTCTGAAGTCAGAATTTGGCCATTTGAATAAAAAAAATAAAATAATAATAATTAAAACATAATAATAATAATAATAATAACAACAACAATAATAATAATAGAGCTTCAACATTTTTCTTGCCTCTCTTGTAAAAAAAACCCAGTAAATTAGAAAATTCATGGATAACAACAATAGACAAAGTAGTATTCAAATTCATTTTAATATGGTCCGCTTTTGGTGCTTCACACCTTTTTATTGGTCATTTTTTGTTTCAAGAATAAGGTCCAAGATTTAGAATAAAAGTTACTTGTAAAATGTTTTCTCTATTTAAAAACAATACAGTGAAATACAGCGAAAGATGACTTCTCTTACATCAGATTGTATGTTTTCTTGCACAGCTGGATGTTGAACTGATAAAAAAAAAGTTTGTTAGCATTGGGCAAAACTGATTAGACTGACGTCACACCGAAGCGACAGCCAACAGAGGATTCCGCTTGGTCTTAAAGCCTTTTTCGATGTATTATTTTCACTATTTATGATGGCATAGAAGTCAAAATAGGACAAATGAGCTCATGTATGGGACAAATTCTGGACCTTTGTCAGTGAGGGGTGGGTCTTCCGAACCCCCCATCCCCCTCCCCCAGAATATGTGTAAATTGTCATTTTGGGGCGAACTGTACCTTTTATACCAGATGTAAACAGGACCAAGAGTATCATGGGAAAACTTAACCATCAGATGGCTCTTCTTTTCCAATATTTGAAAAGATGCAGTAACATGTTAGGCCAGACAGAAAACGTGGATTTCTTTCATAAAGCGGAAGAAGGTACATTCAAACGAGATGATTTATATCTACCCACCGATGCCCTGCCTTGACATCTCACACATATTGAAGGCATGTTCTTACAGGCTATTGCTAAATCATACTGACATTCTTCTGTGTGTAAGCTTCACAAGAACGTCAATTAGCATAATCCTGCATTTAATTAGCAGTAGCTAAAACCAGACGTCAACTATGGCTTGCCAATGGCGTCTGTGAGAGCATGCATGTCTGTGTATCTGAGCACAGACAATAAAGGCGGATTAGCAGGGACACGTCTGTCCTGGATATTCAATCACACTCAGTTTGACAGCTGTTCTTTAGACTTCTCGCTGGGCCGTGGTCCAAATAAACAACTCAAAGAGTCATTGGTCTAGTTGGCAACAAGTGATCAAAGTGATTAGCAGCTCAAAGTCGCTAATTAACCGGACACCTATATTTAAAAAGACTTTACGTTCTGTAATGCTAAAGACTTTTGAATGGCTCACACATTGAATGAGGGTTTATCTGTTCTTTGGTTCATCTGAGCCCAAGGTGGATATTAAAAGAGTCAAAGAAGATCTGTTCTCATTACTCAGGCCTCAGGCGATGATTTAAAACAAGGAAAGCTTGTTTTTAACTCTGAGTAAAAAAAAATTAAGTTAAAATAAGCAAAATAATGAGATGCAAAGTTAGACATGTTAAGTCAAAACTGTGAGAAATAACGTTGTGGGAAGTAAACAAACCATCAGATAAGTCAAAATTTTGCTAAATAAAATGACATTTATGAAAAAAAAGTCACAATTACTACAAATCAAAACAATAATTAAAACAATTTGCGGGATTTAAAGGAGCAATTTCATCAAAGATTCACAATTTGAAGTTTGAGAGGTAGGTATAGGGGATAGCAAATTTGTGACATAAACACAATTACAAAAAACTCTCATGAGATTTAGTCGCTACTACAGAATTATTTGACGAAGTTGTAATCAGTGTTGGGGATAACGCATTACAAGTAACACGAATTACTTAAAAAAATTAAGTAATAATATTTGAGTTACTTTTTAAAAAATGTAATGCCAGTTACTTTTTAGATTAGTTAATTAGCTTTTACTGGCAACACGGTGGCTCAGTGGTTAGCACTGTCGCCTCACAGCAAGAAGGTCGCTGGTTCGAATCCCGAAGACATGCTGTATAGGTGACTTGAATAAACTAAATTGGCTGTAGTGTATGTGTGTGAATGAGTGTGTTTTTCAGTACTGGGTTGCAGCTGGAAGAGCATGCGCTGTGTAAAACATATGCTGGATAAGTTGGCGGTTCATTCCGCTGTGGCGACCCCAGATTAATACAGGGACTAAGCCGAAGGAAAATGAATGAATAATTAGATTTTAAAAAATAAATTGCTGAATTAAAATTAAGGTAGTCACGTTGAATCAGGTGCTCAATGAGAGAATGCAGGAGCGGGAATAAACAGAAACCAAGATGGCAGAGCCTTACATTTCTACGATGGAGTATTCTTATTATTTTGAACGCATGGAAGAAAAGGAAAAGGATTGTCTCAATGGACAGTGATTATTATTTTAATTTTACTTCACTAATAAGACAAAAAGTAGCAAACACATTGCTTTAAACTTTCATTCATCTGTATATACAGCATGTATAGCTCTGGGGTCAGGATGTTCTCAGAAGATAACATTATCCTATTATTATTTTTTTATATGTTTTTTTTAAAAGGTAAATGAAGATTATATGGTGTGTTGTTAATTGCAGAGCTCCTCTATTAAAAAAAGAATAAAAACCCTGCAAGTTCTGAAAGAGATCAAGCCAGGAAAGAAAAAGTAACGCAAAAGTAACGTAACTCATTACTTACCATAAAAAGTAACTAATTAATGCAACCAGTTACTTTTTTTGGGAGTAACTTAATATTGTAATGCATTACTTTCCCCCATGAGGTATATGTCACAATGCTGAGAAATCAAGTCAAATTATTAAGACATGTAACAACATAGCTGGTCATAATTAAGAGACGCAAGTTGTAATTGTGAGGCATCAACTGTGAGAAGGTCTAAATGACAAGAAATTAAATCACAAGTGTGGGAGTAATTCATAATAGTGAGATATGTCACAACAGATAATTAATGTCACAACGATTAAAAGAAAATTATGAAAAAAAATAAAGGCACAACTGTAAAGTATGTCAGAATTAACTGTCAAAATTAAATGAGCAATTTTGAGAAGTAAAAATAATTATTGAAAATACAGTTGTACTAGATATACTAAATATAATTTAAAGACGTACTTACTAAAAAATAAGAGAAATTCAGTCACAGATGTGTCATTATAGTGAGACATAATTGAAAATCAACATCACAGATCTGAAAAATCAAAAACGATAACAAAAAAA
>CAIGQV010019124.1:1470725-1518045 GCA_903798115.1 Danio jaintianensis | reverse complement strand
TAAAGTCACAGTTGTGAGAAATTAAATAACAATTGTAAGATATTCAGTTACTCGGATGCTCAGCCAAAATTATTAGCCCTCCTGTGAGATTTTAATTCTATTTCAAATATTTCCCAAGTGATGTTTAACAGAGCAATGCATATTTTTCAGTATTTATTATTACATTTTCTTTTGGAGATTGGCTGGAATAAAAAAATATTGCTGCTAAGGTCATTATTATTAGCCCCTTTAAGATTTTTTTCCAATTGGCTACAGAACAAACATTGTTGTCAAATGACTTGCTGAATTAACCAAATAGTTAAACCTTTAACCCTTGTGCACTGTTCAAATTTACTACCCGTTTGTTATGTTCGGGAGGAAAACATCCACTGAATTAAAGTACTGTAAAAATGCATCAGATAAATATTTTTGTCCAAAAATTTTTTTTGCATAAATCTGTTAATCAACCTCAGTCCTGATCAAAACTACTAAATTGTTTAGAAAATGACAGGATTTTAACTCTTTAATTGCCAAGTTCACTAATGATGTCACTGATTTGGTGAAAAAAAACACAAAAATGACGTATTTTCAATATAAAAAGTAATTGTGGATTGGATTTTTTTAACTTTTTATCACAGTCTTGGACATGTGAACAATTAGTAACAACATTGCCTTTGATGCATTGTTAGATTTCCCTTTTTTCTCCTTACTGTTGGTGGCTGTTTTTGCCCCATTGACTTCCATTATAACCTTTGATGGTGCATAAATACACAGTCTTTGTTTTTATTTACTCCATGTAGTTCTGAGAGCTGAGATGCTTATTTTGATTTTCTCAGACAAATCAAGATAAGGGCACACAGGTCACTCTCAAATCTCACACACTCACAGATACACATACACACACTTTAACTTGCTGTTATACTCCATATAAAATCCAGAAACTACGCTTTTTATTTGCACAGGCGTATCTAAAGGGCTAATGATGCCAATTGATGATCAACAGCAAAAATTACAAATTTGACCTCTTCCCAACAGGAAAAACCACCAACAATCAAAAATGGATAATTATATGGTGTCATGGTTTTGTAATGAAAAAATGTGGTTATAATGGAAGTTAATAGGGGCTAAAACAGCCATCAACAGTAAATGAAATGAAAATCAATCAAAAACAATGCTTTAAAGGCAATGTTGTTTCACATGTCCAAGACTTTGATAAAAGGATAAAAAAAATCCAGTCCACAATTACTTTTTATATTCAAAATACATCATTTTGTGTTTTCTTCACCAAATCAGTGACATCATTTATGAATTTGGCAATTAAAGAGTTAAAAACCTGTAATTTCTAAAAACATTTAGTAATTTTGATCGGAACTGAGGTTTATTAACAAATTTATGCAAAAAAAATTGAACAAAAATATTTATCTGATGCATTTTTACAGCAGTTTAATTCAGTGGATGTTTTCATCCCGAACATAACAAAAGGGGAGTAAATTTCCCCAGAGTGTGTTGTTGAGTTAAAAAAAAAATTCAAAGCATTTTCTCAAAATATGTGTCAAAATAAGATTGACAAAAACCATTCTGCTAGCCGAAACACAGAAAAAGTTATGGTCAAATTAAGACTCAAAATCACCCCAGAGTGGATGAAAATGTCCCCAACAGTACATAAGGGTTAAATTACACTTTAAGCTACCAGTATTTCGTAAAATAATTATGTACTAAAATATGTACTGTCATCATGGCAAAAGAAATGAGTTATTAGAAATGAGTTATTAAAACTATGTTAAACAGATTTGTGTTTTACAATATGTTGAAAAAAAGCCTCTCTGTTAAACAACACTTGGGAAATGTTTGAAAAATAATTCCAATTTCATAGGAGGGCTAATAATTCAAGTGGTACTCACTGCAGAGCCACATGGGCAGAGCTGAGCTCCAGCAAGGGGGAGCTTGAGCTCTAGCTCCTCCTTGCTGCACTTCTTCTACTAGTGATGTCACTGGGGGTTGGGGTTAGGGGTAGGTTGAGGGAACGCATTAAAACAGCTTATAGGAGGAGGAGCTAGAGCTCAAGCTCCTCCTCCTTGGAGCCCAAGTGGCTCTGCAGCGAGCAGCATCTCCAATAATTTGCCTTCAGCTGTAATGAATACAATATTGTTAATACATAAACAGGCTTCCATATAAAAGAATTTCCTCTCTATTCATATTTTTCTACACACAACAAACAGACCGACATTAATTTGGAAATGAATCACTCCATGGCTGTGAGCATCTGTAATGTTTTAATGATCAAAAGTTCATACACGTGCCATAACATCAACAGTGTTGTTACAATAAATACAAAATGTAAGTAGTAAGATATCCTTAGATGTAGGTTACATTTACAATGAAGAACATTCATGTATTTACACACGCAGTCGTTTTGATAAAGTTGATGCTTACAAGAACAGTTAAATACATCATGTCCTGCCTTTATTTCCCAAAATATTGTGGTGGGTGCACAGTCCACAGTTTTGGCAATAATACACCGTCTGATCTACGTACATTTTTGAGAGGTAAACCCCTAAAAAGACAGGACTTACTATGTTGCCAGATATAAACCAACATTTTCACATCAGTGAACGACAACAGTTAAGAAAATCAGGTTGTGATCACTTTCTGCAAAAAAGTAGAGTGCTATATATATAATCTCACAAAATATCTCTCTAATGTTTCATAAATATCTCTAAAAACAAGGGCAATCCATTGATATTTAAACATTTCCGTATCATTTGATTAATACAATATACTTTTACTGATTGTCCAAATCATTTTACGTTGGTATTATATTAGCCGACATAACTCTTTAAACTGTTAAAAAAAAGAAAATCCAAATTTTGCTGTGAATTTGTACCCTAAATGCAGTGAAATACTACCGAGCACATTAATAATTGATATAGAAATATCAATATGAAAATGTACTTTGTCAATATTGAATGCTTTAATAAGGTAACATTTCCAATACAAGACCTCTTCATGATATACACACACACACACGCAGAAACACACACGCATTCATACACATGTTATATAGTCTCCCCTGAGGCTACGTTGTGCATGACTATCATATATTCATAAATTAAGGCCGAGCGTTTAAACATCAATAATAATTTAAACAAACATTAACCACAGTAGAAGGGCTCTAGTGCATAATAACTGGAACCAAGGGTTTAGTTTAATAAGAGAAACACTACAAGGACCAAACTAAAGCCAATGCAAATCCACTACATTGTAAAAAGCAACGTTACTTAAAAAAAATATTTGCTTTTGCCTTAAAAGAAACAAGTTGACTTTACTTAAAATAGTGTGTAAACCAAGAGGAATTTTTTTTTTTTTTGTGGAAATTGCCTCATTTTAAAAGTCCCCTTGAGGTCCATTCAGCCGATCTCCAGGTCTGGCGGAAGCACTTTTAGCATAGCTTAGCATAGATCATTGAATCAGATCAGACCATTAACATCTCGCTCAAACATTTAAAACATGTTTTTTTTTATAATTTAGACTGACGGAAAAATTAAAAGTTGTTATTTTATAGATCGATATGACTGGAAACTACACTACCTGACAAAAGTCTTGTCGCCTATACAAGTTTTAGGAACAACAAATAATAACTTGACTTCTAGTTGATCATTTGGCTTATATGAAAGGCAAATGCCTCTAGATTATGCTTACTTTACCAAAATAAAATATGATCATGCCTTGATTTTTAAGTATTTAATTAGGACAGTAAGGCCTGACTTTGTTTAGACAAAAGTCTTGTTACTTAACAGAAATAATGTACAGTATAGAATATAAAGTCATGGTGCAGTGGAAAAAGAATTAATATTGTGTATGACTCCCATGAGGTTAGAGGACTGCATCCATACATCTCTGCAATGACTCAAATAACTTATTAATAAAGTCGTCTGGAATGGCAAAGAAAGCGTTCTTGCAGGACTCCCAGAGTTCATCCAGATTCTTTGGATTCATCATCAATGCCTCCTCCTTCATCTTACCCCAGACATGCTCAATCAATAATGTTCATGTCTGGTGACTGGGCTGGCCAATCCTGGAGCACCTTGACCTACTTTGCTTTCAGTAACTTTGATGTGGAGGCTGAAGTATGAGAAGGAGTGCTATACTGCTGAAGAATTTGCCCTCTCCTGTGGTTTGTAATGTAATGGGCAGCACAAATGTCTTGATACCTCAGGCTGTTGATGTTGCCATCCACTCTGCAGATCTCTCGCACGCCCCAATACTGAATGCAATCCCAAACCATGATTATTCCTTCACCAAACTTGACTGATTTCTGTGAGAATCTTGGGTCCATGTGTGTTCCAATAGGTCGTCTGCAGTATATATGATGATTGGGATGCAGTTCAACAGATGATTCATCTGAAAAATCTACCTTCTGCCACTTTTCCAAATGATCTAGTTATTATTTGTAGCTCTTACAACTGGGATCGACGTAAAGACTTTTGTCAAGTAGTTTATACTCTCATTTTGGCTTAATAAGCAATTAACATTGCTGTTGTACGATGGCTTCATCAGCCGCAATGATATTACGCAGTGTTACTTAGTACATGCGGTCTATTTTGAGGTTCTGCATTGCGGCAGCAAAGTCCCTTGATTATTAACCCAGAACCAGAGTATAGTTTCTAGCCATATTGACCTAGAAAATAGCAACTTTTAATTTTTTGTTGGTCTTAGTACACAATGTAGCGAGATGCTAATGGTCTAATCTGATTTAATGATTTATGCTAAGCTAAGCTAAAAGTGCACACGCCAGAGCCGGAGATCAGCTTAATGTATTTAAAAATGATGAGACTCAACTGTTTAACTCTTTTAAAAGGAGCCTATTTAGATAAAATATGTTTGATCTAACTTATTTTTTATAATTATGCACATAGTTAATTTACTTAAAAATTTTAAGGCGACGGATTTACTCACTTTTTTTTCTTTTTTTTAAAGCCAAGTAAACTAATCGATTAGAAAGCAACGGGTTCACTAAATTTTTTTTAAGCGACTAATCACTTCTTACAGTGTATGAAAATAGAAAATGGCTGCACATCGGCTGCTGGGAAATTAATATGAATATAGTGGCGTGTCTATCCACAGTGAAATATTGTGAGCAAAGGAATAAAATTAGCTCTGTTTATTGAATATATTTCACAAGTGCAAATTAGTATTATCAGTTATTGAAAGATATGAGACAGTGCAGTTTAGTTTCGACTAGTATTGAGTCAGTGCAACTAAGATGTAGTGGTGTTTACAAATCAAATACACAAGCAGCGCAAGAGTGTGATCACTTTAAATAGAAAAATAATACGCTGATGCCATGTGCTCTGCTTTGATACATGTCTACCTGCACTGTCTCCGCAGGGTTTCTGAATGTATATACATCTTAGTATGAATAATAACAAAAGAAAGCTTGTTTATATTACAATATATCAACTCTGCTACATATTGTTTGAAAAAAATGAAAAAAAGACGAAATATGCCTTCAGGAAAATTAGGAAGCACTTGGGTACATGCACTTGATGTGGAAACACACACACACTTACATACACACAAACACACACACAGACACACACTTGACTGACTTGGCCAAGATAAAGACTAACATGCTAACTTGTGATTATAAATATATGAATAAACTGCGCTATCAATGTTGGAGTTTTGAACTTTAATGTGTGTCTTACATTTATCATTTTGACATAGCAGTTTAGATACTGTAAAATTCCAAAGTAAGGTGGGAAATGATAGATATCTGTGAGTTTGCTTCATCAAGTATTAAATATTTCTACAACTCCATTACAAAATACTGATTTTATTTTATATTTATGTATACAAACATTTAGACAAATATAGTGAGGAGCTATATTAGTGAGCAATCAAGAAGGCGTCTTTAGAATCTTCATTTATATATTTACAAAATACTCCAAACGGTTAAACAGTGTGCATTTTTCCGAAATGATTTAGTGTAGAGTTTTAGCGTAACATAATTGTAACATAAATGTAAATAATAATTGTTTTGTGTTTATGGCTAAAATAATGTGAAACTGATGTGCAACATGATATGATCACAGCCAATCAGATGTTTAGTGTACAATTTTTTGAAGGACAGAATGGACCAATGAGATTTCACAGTGGGTGGAGCTATTCAGTGCTACAGAATTAGAAAATGTCGAAAAAATCGGTTGTTGTGATTGTGGCTTGTTCACACTGACAACGATTTTATTGCTGGAGGAGTCGCTAGATGTTGAATCGCCTTCCTAGTGTCATCAGAAATGGTGTTACATCAACAAAAATATCGACACGCTTGTGATTTACAATATACGTTTATATATAGGGTCAGTTTTTATATATTTATGGTAAGATTGTCAGTTAACATCAGAAGAAATAAAATCTTATATAAAAGATATACGCGATACAAAGTTAATATCACAATTGTGATCTTTTATGACTTGAGAAAGTGATAATTATAATATAAAAGTAAAATAAACATTTAAAATCAGAATTACACTAACCAAAAAAAGAAATCTCATGTGATATATATATATATATATATATATGTATATGTATATATATGGGTCACAAATGCACTGATTTGTTATAAAGTATATAAAAAGATATGAGCAATTGTGTGAAATAAAGTCACTCATAGTTATAATAAAAATTTAATTGTAATTACACTAAATAAAGTGATGATGATGAAATAAAAAATATCAATATATTAGGTCACAATTGATATTTTCTTCGGTGGTGCGATTCAAAAACAATTATGAGCAATGAAGTCATAATTGTGATAAAGTCACATTTACATAATATATGATTGTGTTAAATTATTTGTGCAACTGTGGAATATATATATATATATATATATATATATATATATATATATATATATATAGGTCTGCACGGTGGCGCAGTGGGTAGCACGTTTGCCTCACAGCAAGAAGGTCGCTGGTTCGAGCCTCGGCTGGGTCAGTTGGCGTTTCTGTGTGGAGTTTGCATGTTCTCCCCGTGTTCGCGTGGGTTTCTTCTGGGTACTCCGGTTTCCCCCATAAGTCCAAAGACATGCACTATAGGTGAATTGGGTAAGCTTAAATTGTCCGTAGTGTATGTGTGTGAATGGGTGTGTATGGATGTTTCCCAGTGATGGGTTGCAGCTGGAAGGGCATGCTCTGCGCAAAACATATGCTGGATAAGTTGGCGGTTCATTCCGCTGTGGCGACCCCAGATTAATAAAGGGACTAAGCTGAAAAGAAAATGAATGAATGAATATATAGATATAGATAGATATAAAAACAACGAAATGTAATAAAAATTTAAAAAGAAAGAAAATTCAGAAATATATACAATTTGTAATGAACAAAACTACAATATAAAGAATAAATAAAATCAAAATAAAATAAATAAATAGTAATATAGTCAACATAAATATGAGGAAATAAAATGTTATTGTTAATGTAATGTAATGTTAATGTAATTATGAGAAATTAAGTTGAAATTAACATAAAACCGAAAGCCACACTGCACCACCTTGCTGATGAAACTACAAATCAGCAAGTATTATTTCAAATAAAAGGCTTTGGTCACTTTATCGCTGTCAGTGTGAACGGGGCTTAATGCTCAATGAAATCCCTGACTGCCCATATGTAATGTATTGTAATGTGATACATTGCTACTTTATTAATGGCTAATGAATCAGAGCTGTGAAGACTGGCATGTCCTGACAGCACTTCTGTCAATGGCGTGAAAGCTGACAGATAAAAGTGTCACATTTGACAGATACAATGGACATCTATGTCAGTCAAACAGGTGAGCGGCACTGCTGAGGAAAGATAGCGGAAAGGAAATGAAATGAGACCATACTAGAGGACGGGACAGGATGATAAAGTATGAGTTTGAAAAATATGAGAAGAAAGAAAAGATTGTTTTTGTCCACTCTGTCCCTTGATAATGAAAACAGAAGAGCCTCACCCTGTCTCAGAGGTGACATGTGAGAGAGTGAAGCACGTTTACACAAACATACACTGCAAGTCAAAGCTACATTGGCGTTAAAATCTTTAGAAGTGATCGGTATGTTGCCCTTTTAGAAGTTATGTCCTCTTTGAGAACACAAGACATACTTAGACAGTAACTGCAAAAATCTACAAATCAATAATAAAATTCAGTAGTGTGCATTATTTGGGTAGTAATATTAACAGACAATAATATGCTGTTAGACATGAATATTTATATATATATACATATATATATATATATTGGTTATATTAAATATAGAGTGTCTAATAGAAACAGTAAAAGTCTTTGGGAGTTTAACAAGGGAGCTACATCGCAAACGGCAGGATGGAGGAAGAGAGTAAAATTAAAGGGATAGCTCAACAAAAAGAACTCAAATTTGTTGGTTTACCCTCAGATCATTTTTTTCTTCGGTTGCTTTTTAGATAAAACTGTCATCTTGCTGATTTTTAAAGTGCAAGGCAATGGCTTCCAGCACTTTGAGAGTTAAAAAAACAAACCCAAACATATAAAGGCAAGACAAAAACAATACCTTTAGGCCTGATGATACGTTGAGGTCTTAAGCATAACACACACCAAGCTGATGTCAAAGAACTAGCGGTGACGAAAACCGACTGTGTTGTCGGCTGTGTCTGGTCCCTTCTGGAGCAAAAAACTGTGTGTGAACACATCAAATAGATGACAGCAGACTGAGGCAATGTTTACATGACAATGTAGCCAAAAACAGAACACTTTTTCCCTTGTGTTTAAAAAAAAATGTCACATCAGTCATGACAACATTTCCAAAATGATCCTGCATGTACACATCTGCAAAAAACGATGTATTATGTATGCCAGGCCAGTATTTGGCACTGTCACCATGATTGTTTACATGAAGATCAGTAATCTAATTATTTGCCTTAATCTGAATAAGACCATAATATGATTAAGATGTTTACATAAGTTGCTTTTTGAGTGTTCCTTTCATGTTCCCGTTATAGTACATAGTTCGATTAACGTCATTACCATTCAAAGCTACTTTCCTTCTGCGTTTCACGCAACAACAGTTTATGTTCATCATCGCACCATATGTAATTTTGGGCATTTCGTTTTTAATTTAAAGTTCAACTCCAGTTAATTTCTCACATTATGCGTGCAAACAGATGACGGCGGATACAATTTCTCAAGCAACAGGCCACCTCTGCAGTCAGATACTATTGGGTTTCATTTACTTCATTTACGTTTATTTACTCTGAGGAACTGGATGAGAGCACAGTAATCGTTTCTCACTCGCACCAAAAATGTGCTCTCTTTTGCATGAAGCCATTCTCATTTGTTTGTTATCAAATGCCTGACAACTGCCGTGTGTGCATCCTGTCGCAAAATGTAGTGAAAAGTACTACAAAACAGTAGTTTAAGGCGTTTACATGTCTGTACTGCACTTCAATAATCTGACTACAATAGGAATACTCCACATGTCTTAATTTGATTTCAGTTTAGTTCGATTATGACTTTAGTCGGATTAAGGTCTGATTAAAAATCGCTATTTACATGGTAGACTCTTAAACAGAGTATTTTCTTAATCATTAAAATCAGTATTGGTGTCCATGTAAACGTACTACTTGTTAGTAAACAAAGTTTGCCGTGTGCAGGATGTGTCTCTTGTTGGTTTTAATGTGAATTAAATCCACAGTTTCCTGGTGAAGCGTTAGCAAACACATGAGCAACAACAACACTACTTCATACTCTGCCATGTGTATGTTCGTGCTTGTTTTTGGATATTTACATGAAAACAACAATAGCTGGAGTCCCAAAAATCTCATTGTCGTGTAATCAATCAGGCAAAACGCTTAAAAAGTTTCACATTTTTTGGTGGAAAACTTTGTTGTGTAAATGGCCCTTGAAACAAAAACGTACATACTGCGCCTGCGTGAGAGGATGTATCTTTCCATACCCACAGGTGGCAGTGGTCTGTATTGTCATTCTACAAAGGGAAACCAAAACTAGTGCTAAGACAAAGCAGCGCTTGCACACCATTTTCACAGTGCTTCTAATTCACCACAGAGGGATTCACTTTTGCAAATATGTCTAATAATCCATATTGTTTGCAAATATTTAAGAAATGCGTAGAAATTACAGCTGGCTTTCTTGTGTTCTCTCTTGACTTCCATCGTTTACTGAGTTTCGTCCCTTCAGTATTTATTCTCTCACTCTGATTCGTAGCTGAACATCCAATCAGAGTGCTCTTCTTCACCAACAACTGACGCTGATTCTACATGCTGAATCGTACAAACTCCCGACATGAGCCTGATGAAAGGCGATGTGTGGAACACCCCAAACAAACAGACGCTCACCGACAGTCTGAGGCTGCCCAACGGCCAACCGTATTGTCCCAGGCTTAATGTGCAATACAAAACATTTGCTTCTTAAGACCTCAATGTATTGTCAGGGCCAATTAGATTACATGTTTTGCCTGTATATGTTTTTTTTTTTTTTTTTTACTCTAAAAGTGTTTAAAATCAATGACCTGCATTAAATGAACCACCAAGGACCACAGTTTTTGCTAAAAATCTCCTTAAATGTACTACTGAAGATTCTTTTATGGCCTGAGGGTGAATAAATTACTGACAAATTTACATTTTAGCTGAACTATCCCTTTAAGTCATAAATACATAGAGTAGAAGCCCACAGTGAAGAAACTCTTTTACACAAGAAAAGAGGAGTGATTATGTTACAGCTACCCTGCCTTTGTCATTCAGTGCTATTGTGTTATGGTTGAAGATGAGTGTGTTTTTGTGTCTGTTTAGGCCTCTAAGCACCTGGGTTTTATTTTTTATTTACAGTGACAGTGTTTATAATCGTGTTTGGGCCTCTGGGATGTATATTTCGATGCTGTCGGCGCATTCTGTAGCAGAGTTCTGGCGCTGAGAAGCAGCAGCACGTTTAGCCGCTAACAACCGCTTTCGAGCCTCCGTTCGCTGGGAACCTTCCAGAGACCGATCTCTCACTAGCAGCACGGGACCCTTCCCCGGTTTCCTGGGTACCGGAGGGGGCACGCGCCTCTCCTGGACATCAATGACAAATCTGTTAGTGTGACTTCATGACGTTGTGCAACACAGATAATGCATGCAAACGTAGGGTCATCTGCTGGGTCAGTTGCAATATTTAGTTGCATTTGAGTGCCAGGCATTAGCCAAATACATTAAGTAAGTGCTCAAGGGTGGCAGGGCCATTTTTGTCAGCTAGGTTTAACCCATTTGGCGTGAGGTGAACGGGACCACTGGGTGTGAAGCACATGCAGCGTGCAATTTGGGAGCATCATCTCAAAACCAGTTCACTGTCAAACACAGAACACATAAAATAAGACAATGAGCAAAACAAATAACATAACAGCACATGCAATTAAGAAAATAAGATAAATATTTAAATAAAATACAACATATAATAAAGCAGACACCATTTTCAACTAAAAGCTGAAAACTTTAGACATTTTGGCATAAAAGATATGTTTAACAACTGTCGACTATATGCAGATTATTTGGAAAAAGTATTTGTTTTTATTACATAGCTTTCATGTAAGGAAACCGTTAGAGTCAGAGTAAATGCCATATTTAATAGAAACATCTTTAAATTATCTGGTAAATTGGAAAAACTGCTTGTTCAGTACATTTATTGAAAATATTAAAATTTTGAAGTGCTGCACAAGTAAATTAAATAGGTGTATGATTTACTTTAAAATACTTTGCAGTCAGAATCAGTTCATCAAACTCACCGCTGTTTACCGAGTGTAACTACAGATACACGGACACTGGAGCGTTTTAAAGCCACGAAGATCAGCTGGTCTGTTTATAAGCTGACATACGCACGATCCGCTGATGAATTGACTGATCTTCACGGCTTTAAAACGCTCCAGTGGCCCTGTATCTGTAGTTATCTGTAGTAAACAGCGGTAAGTTTGAACTGATGACCTTCATGACCAATCACAATCATTACTGTTGAGAACGTGAACACAATGGCAAATCAGCGGTGTTTAAGAACGCGCTGAAATGTTAGTGGAAAATGGACGTTTTTAAAATTTCAGTACCGATTGGTATCGAATTCCAGTATCGTGACAACACTAGTCAGAATTGAAGACATTTTTCAAATAATTATAAAGAAACATTAATTAAATGTGACATTTTGAAGTGAAAAAAGTAGAACAGTCACGTTTCTTAAAACTTACTCCAATAATCTCATTTAAAATAGATTTTTTTTTTTTTTTTTAAGTATTTATTTATTTTTGCAGCTCCTATAAATAAAGACTTGTCTATCAAGCTTTAAAAATGACATGAATGCATCATTAAAGTTGCTAACGTCTTGGCATGTGCCCAAGCTCTCCTTGGCTCATTCATAAGTATTTTTTAGAAAAGTACTCGTCTAATTCACAAACAAATCATTCCTATAATTAATTTCAATTAATTATTTAGTTCGGTTCAAAAAATTGGACTTGTGATTTGTTCATGCATCATGCATCACACTGAGTGCTCTGAAAGTGATGTACAGCATGACAAAATGGAGTGTCTCAATTAAATCTAGTCACATTAGGCATTTAAATACATGGTAATACAAGGTATAAAAGGTAATGCGTCTTGGCTTGCCACTTGTGATTGGATGACTAAAAACATGCAAACAAGGCTGTAATCCATAGTTCCTGACTCAAAGTTATGCATGATTTTAGAAGACCTCGAAAATTATTATATATAATACTTTTGTGGCATAGTTTTTAAGCTTGAAGTCCTCAGGGTCCATTTATGTAATCAAAAAGAGCCAACATTGCAATTCCTCAAAACTCCCTTTTTGCATCCCACAAAAAGTCACATAAATTTGGAAGTGAATTATTATTTTAGGGAAATGTTTTAAGACTGAACCAACTGCACATCCACCCTCCTGAGGCTTGTTATTGTTCGCGTCAAATTAAACATTGCATCTACTCTGACATATCCAACAGTACAATAAACTAATCGAGCAGCTTAAGCATGCTGAAAAATGACATTATATTGCGTCACCTATGGTATTCTTAGCCATTTTTTAGAGAGTGTGTAATGCATCTGGATTTGTAATGTACCTTCCTCTCAGAAGGATCCAGCGCTCTCCAGTTGTTAGCTTTCAGCTGGTGGAGCTCATCAAACTTCAGACTGATGTTCTCAATGGACAGCTGCAGCATATCCCAGAATCCTGCCAGATCCTGAGACATGGGCCGCGGGTGGGCGTTGGGATTCTGACAGCCAGAAGAACAGAGCATACACAAAACATCTGTTAACTTGGGGGGGAAAATGACATAATGCCTAATAATATCTAACTGATTTGGCTTAAATTAGTGCTACTAACACAGCCACCAATGGGCGGAGCCACTAAGTACCACTCTGATGTTGTGCTTCATACGCACCAAGTTTTCTTCACAGAGATCCCGGAACTGCTGAAATTTCTGTGCCATCAGCAATTGAGCGCTGCCCACCGCACTGCGAATCTTCCCAAGGACTAAACAAAAAAATAAAAAGACAAAAATCAACAGCTTTAGTAAAACAAAAGCTGCATTAAAAGTAGCATGAGAAATGACACGCAACGACTCAGTGACTGTGTTGCAAAAGCTCAGACGGCCGGTTAATGTTTAAATGCTATCTCTTTGAAGCTTGAAGGGGGTCATAAATATCTAAGCCTTGGGAACCCAAATGCAGGAACCGGAGGAGTAGGGGGAGTGTTTACCATGCACACCAAACAAACACCCGCCAAAGCAAATGAGCCTCACACACACACACACATACACAGAGAGAACTAGAGTGTGATGTAAAAAGATAGATTGAGAGTGAAAGAGGGTAAACAGCATATCAGATTACCAAACAAGGGCGAATTCTCTTAAAGGAAGCTAATGTTTGCCATACGAGGAGGGTCATATAAAGGCTTTCACCACGGCCTGAGGAGAAACTGCAGTGTGTCTCTGCGGATTGGAGCCATGAGGCGGTTTAAACAGAGATCTGACGAAATGAACTCGCTCTGTTTAACATATGCAGCAGCGAGAGACCATATGGCAAACAATGCGCTGTCATAGGACATGGGGATTAGCATCTTTTATGCATTCGGGGAAAGAAGGAAGAGTTGAGAGAGAGAGAGAGAGAGAGAGTGGAAGGAGACAGATTTAGAACCAGTGAGAGGAAGAAGAAAATCTGGTGAGAACGAAGCAGCGAGGGACTGGTGGCTCCCTGCTGGTAGAAATGTCTGGTATGCGAGAGGGAGACAGACAGGAGATAGATGAACAAGCAGGCTTTGTGACTGACATGAAGACGGTCACTGCGTCCGGTGTGTGGGTGTGTGTGTGCGTGCTTGAGAAGGAAAAGGCGGGAAGTGGGAGAAAAAGAAAGAGGGGCGGCCGGAGGTAACCAGACTGTGAAATGACCTTGTACCCTGGTGATTTTGCTGAAGTGGCTTATTATTCTCCAAATGATACAGAGTGCTACAAATTAGCATGAATAACACCTGCAAAGTTACGACACTGAAAGTTCAGTAGAATGAGAGCGATTTTCTTTTACAGAATTCAATTTTTAAGGCCAGCACCAGACATCTGGTAGGAACTAAAAGAAAGTTGCTTCTCTTGAATTTAAATAAATCTGTTTCTGGACAACGAATGTTTACCAATCAGCTGACCAATCTGAGCCCATTGCATATTTCTGAGGGAGGGTCTTCACAGAACTAGGAAGTTAACTGACTATTTTTAAGAGAAACACTTTTTAACAGCTGTCGATTGTATGCAGATTTTTCGGGAAAAAACATGTTTTTATTAGATAGCCCATGGAAAAAGTGCAGAGTGAAGGTACATGAACATGTTACAGTCCACCCAACACAATCAATCCTTCAAAAAGAGCTGACTGATCACCCCATTTAAAGACTGCCTTGAAAATAAAATAGAAGAATTGGAAGTTCAATGATCAATGATGACATTAGCTGTTCATTACTAAGCTAAATGGTTTAAACTAACCCAAACTAACTCCTATAGGGAGTTGCCTACCAGGGAATAAATATGTAGAATCAATGGTGCATTTAGAACATTCAGATCTCCCAAAGACTTGCTGATGAACTGAAAATTATAGAAAATAAATGTTGTAGCATTGAATATTGTAAATGAGTCTTTAGTGCCAAAAAAGCTGTTGAATCGAATATTCTAAATGAGTCTTAAATGCCCAAAATGCAGTTGAGTTGATTATTCTAAACGAGTCTTTAATGCCCAAAAAAGCAGATGAATCGAACATTCAAAATGAATCTTTAATGCAAAAAAGCAGTTAAATAAAATATTCTATATTAGTATTTAATGCCGAAAATGCAGTTGAGTTGATTATTCTAAATGAGTCTATAATTACCAAAAAAGCAGTTGAATAAAATAATCCAAATGAGTCTTTAATGGCCAAAATGCAGTTGAATTGATTATTCTAAATGAGTCTATACTCCCAACAAGTAATTGAATCGAATTCTAAATGAGTCTTTTGACTCATCTTCTCTAAATGGGAAAAGGAGTTGAATCAAATATTCTATATTAGTCTTTAATGCCTGAAAAGGAGTGGAATCGAATATTGTAAATAAGTCTTTAATGCCCAAAATGCAGTTGAATTGATTATTCTAAATAAGTCTTTAATGCCCAAAACAGCAGATGAATCAAATATTCAAAATTATTCTTTTATGCAAAAAAGCCGTTAAATAAAATATTCCAAATGAGTATTTAATGCCCAAAATGCAGTTGAATTTATTATTCTAAATGAGTCTATACTCCCAAAGAAGTTAAATCGAATATTCTAAATGAATCTTTAATGCAAAAAGCCGTTTAATAAAATATTCTAAATGAGTATTTAATGCCCAGTTGAATCGAATATTCTAAATGAGTCTTTAATGCCCAAAATGCAGTTGAATTAATGATTCTAAATGAGTCTATACTTCCAAAAAAGTAATTGAATCAAATATTCTAAACGAGTCTTTAATACCCAAAAAAGTTGAATCAGATACTCTAAATGAGTCTTTAATACCCAAAAGGAGTTGAATTAAATATTTAAAAAATGAGTGTTTAATGACCAAAAAGCAGCTGGATTAAATATTCTCATCAGAAAGCAGTGGAATCAAATGATCCAAGTGATTCTTTAATGCCTGAAATGCAGTAGAATGAAACATTAGAAATAATGCAACCTGTGATGCACAGTAAATCATCAGTCTATATTTGCGGCCTTCCACTTATTTTAGAGCGATTATGTCATAGTTACTCACTGTCTTCCGGTAGCACGTTCTCTCGCTCATCCTGCTCCATCTGCATGCACCAGCCCTCCATCCTCTCCACCTCTGCCTGCAGCAGCTTCAGAAACCAGCGTCCATCCTGCAGACACACAGAGCCTGACACTCCACCTGCGTATTCCTCCTCCGTGGCTCCATCCATCCAGGGGTCCGGTGGGGGCAGTATGGAGGGGTCGAAGTCCACGTCGCTGTACTCGTCCTGGACACAGGCATGGTAGTGGTTCCCCGAGCCCTGAATGCTGACGGTGGAAGTGGCTGCATCCCGGGATGACTGGTGGTCAATGCGCCCCTGGTGGGACTGTGTAAACTGGTCATCGCCGATACCTTCCAGAAGGTCAAGATCAGCTTGAACGGCAGTGGTGACGCTGTTGGAGCGTGTGACTCTACGATAGCTAGAGAGAAAAGATTAATAGTTTTAGGGTTCCTTCACACTAGGTTCAATTGCCTGGTCCGAACCCAGGTTCGATTGTCCCCCCTTGCCACCTTCTCGGCTGGTTTGTGTTTACACTGTCTTTTTTCCTTCTGAACCCCGGTACGCTTGCGCCATAGACCTGCTTTTGTGTGTACAGCTGTTGCTAGGTGATGGCCACAAAAGCCAAGGCGCCAAAATGGAAAGACGTATGCATATCACGGTCATTCTGCTTTTACTGAATCTTTTGGTTTTGGTAACATACAGAGAGCGACTTGCTTCTATCTGCCCCAAAAATAATAAAAACAAAATATTCAGAACATAACGTGATGACTGCAGAAATCGTTTTTGGATCAGACAAGCAGGCATTATCACTGTGTTTGCACTGGGTCAGTCCAGTCAGATACACAGACATACACACATGAGTGAACGTTATGAAAACTAAAGTTTGTTGTACAGTTGGTGGTTCACTTCTGTTATTTGGTACGATTGCATTCATATCAGAAGTGAACCGGACCAGTTCATGTGAATCATCTCTTTTTAGGCGGACTCGGGTACAGTTCGTGTGTGCGCACCCGAGTTCAGAAGACATTGTTCACACTAGCTAAATGTACTGAACTCTGATGTCAAATGAACCCTGGTGCGAACCAAAGGGTTTGTGTGAAAGCACCTTTAGAATCAGTTTTGCTTAATGTGGATCTAATGCTCAAAATAATGGTGAGACAAATGTTACAATCGTGCCATTGGCAATAATGTAAGCTTTGTAGCTTTTGACAATAATGTAAGCAACCAAAAAATGTGGATCACAAAAATATGAATAGGTAAAACAGTGTGTTAAAGCTTTCAAAAAATGGGTCAATAAAAGAAGGCTCTTATGTTTAACAAAACTTTAATACTTAAATACATAAATAAATACATAAATATTAAAAATACAGTAAGAAACAGTAATGTTGTGAAATGTTATTAAAATAAAAAAAAATTATTTTGAAGGTCCCATGAAATTACAATAAAGTTTTTTAGATATTTGTATCAGGATTTTTAGGATTTTTATAAGCTAGTGTGCTCCAAAACAGAAGATACAAAACTGATATAAACATATAAGGCTTGTAGTTTGTCACTTCCGCCTAAATGGATCAACTTTTTTTTCAAGTCACCTCATACTTCAGTTTCTCATAAAATCGTGACCAATCAAATGCTCTCTAGTATCTGAAATGCCCCGCCCCCTTCAAACCACTCTCACTGGCAGAACGGTGATAAAGCAAAACGCTATTGGCTGTTTTTTAAAAAGGTGAGGAGCTACTCTGTCCCACCCTCTCTTCATGTTTCGGTTGAGATTACATCAAACATCGAATAAAAATGCACATCACGGGACCTTTAATATATTTTAATGTGATGGAAAAGCCATATGATCTTTCAACATTTATTATTATTATTATTATTATTATTATTATTATTATCGTCAACATTGAAAACATTCGTCCATTTTTTTGATGAGTCTAAAGTTAAAAAAAACAGCAGTTTTCTTTTTTGATATAAATATTTTTTTACATTTCAATTAAAACATTAAAAGTTGTGATTTCTTCAAACGACTATTTTTGCTATATGTTGCTAAAGATTTAATAAGATTATAACACATTTGGTTGTAATGTTAAAATATACTAAAATAATGTCGACTAGCTGTTATATGTTGTTAATTAGTTAGTTTTGAAATTGACTCTCATGTGACAGTATCACTCATACGCTGTCTTAGACACAGTCTTTCATACACAAATCACGAGTCTTCAAACTTGTGTAGACAGTGTAGGCCTAGGGGCTAGGTGAGGGCTGCCCATGCAGGGCCAACATTCAGCCATTAATCAAACTCTCAATAGCCGCGTTTCCACTGTCGCGCCTAAAGCGAGCGAGCCAGGGCCAGTAGCGTTTCCACAGTCACTTCTGGGGCCTGATCGGGCCTTTTTCGGCCCACCGAATACCTTGGGCCAAAGCGGGCTAGCTAGGGCTTTGGGGTGGAGTGAAACCAAAGGCGGAGTTTGCCCGAGTCTGGTAAAGATGGACAGTTTTGAAGTTTAAAAGGTGCGTTTGTGTATGGACGTGTGTGTCTAAATGCATGTATTTGTGTGAGAGACCGGGCAAAAGATCGCTCTCTTCACTGTCAGATGCTGTGTGAGCGGCTGGATTTATTTATTTATTTATTTATTGGAGATAATAGCCTACAAAATATAAACACAACAGAAAGACATAAAACATTACAAATTACTTATCAACTTTTGTAGGCTCAACACAATAGCATCATATTAGAGCTGGCTAATATTAAAGCTATAACTAAGCTATATTAAAAGTATTTAAAGAATTACAAAAATCTGATATAATAAAAAATAATTAAATAAATCAACCAATATAAAATAAACAAAAGCTATACAATTTAGGCCTTAAATAAATTAAAACAGTTTAATCCATTTTGAACCTTCATTTTACAAAGGCCTATCTGAAAAAGATTTTAGATCTTTTCTAAAAACAATAAACAACGGCGGAGTTTTAAAATATTATATATAAAGTATTTGGGTAATACCATGATATTAATCAAATTGTGCAAACAGAGCATTCTTTGGTAATTCCATACAATAGACGAGCCAGCTATAAAAGTGAAACCAACAGCAATACCTTCTTTTCTGTCATCCAGTCCTGTACCGCTTTTTCTGTCCTCAAACAAATGTTTATGTTTGTATGACGTGGTGAAATTTAAAAATGAAATTTTAAATGTAGAAATTTATTAGAAGGATAGCCTGTCATTTAATATTTTAAATCGTAATTATTTTGGGGAGAATCAGAAACTGGAGATGCCGTTCTGAAATATTTAACACTATCAAATGTATGATACTTTTTTTTTTTTTAAACTGATGTGTTTGTTGTGCATAGCTGCTGTGACTCGAGCCCAACTATATAGCTACTTTTTAATGTCCTAAAACACTTAATGGTTTCTTTTACTCAAGATAACCGAATAATATGAAACATTCTTAAATTATTCTCTTAAATAAAGCGGAATTACCTATTAAGTGTCATATAGGCTATAGCCTAGGGGAAAAAACTTGTTCATACAGTTCAATGTTTCAGGGCTCTCCGGATCATTTGGGCTGAATGTTTGACTGTGTCTACCGAAACAAGGACTTATATCGAGTTATTACCGTAGAAATTCTATGGATTTACATTATGGGTGGTGTGCTGGGTCATCCCTCCATTAGTGTGGAGACCACTCGATGCACAATGCCAACATTATATTCATTATAAATGAATATAATGAATGAAAACACATAGGCCTATGCATACATACAATTTAATGCTGTACAGTAACGTATAATTTGTTTGCTTCGGTTGTCTCTATTTTGATCGTTTTGTGATGATGCGATGGTGCTTTATGTCTGATTCTGATTTGACTTTCTACTTCCCGCTGAACTGGGCGGGTTGTGTGACGTTTGATTCGGGGAGTGTTCTGGGGTGGAGTTTGCGTGCATTATTTCTCAAGCTCCCGGGGTATTGGCCCAGCCCGGCCCGATGAAAGCCCTGGCTTGCACTGGCCCGACAGTGGAAATGCGGCTAATGGCCTGCTCAGTGCCCGAATGGGCTAGTCCACAGCAGGCCTTCATGAGATTTATGTGGGCTTTACTCACTCAGAACCCACAGCTGTGGGCCATACCTGGGCTAGCCCTCACTGGGCCTGTTTAGATTTGGTGTGGGCTTGCCATAGACCGCAGTGCCAGCAAAAAAACAGCATGGACCCTGCACAACCATGTGTCTATAAATAAACACTAAATGAATTAATTAATTCATAAAAGCAGTGAATGGCTTTTCATTTTCTGTAAAAAAAAACATCCTTGTAGTTAACAGTAGAGTGATAATATTGTAAACGAATGTAACACACACACAGCTCTTCTCCTGCAGGAATAGAGAGGGATAACATATCAAAGCAACAAAGCGATCTGGCTTAGATCTGATACTCTGTATTTGCCTGGTGTGTGTGTGCGTGTGTGTGTGTTGGAGATGTTGGACACCTGCTCTATTCAGGTGCAGTGAAGCACACTGACATCTCTCACCGTACCCTGAGTGTGTCTCTGGCATCTGAGCAGCTGAATTTTGGCTTTATTGGAGGGCGCAACAAAAGAAACGATAGCACACACAGGCCACAAATAGCTAGGATTTCTTTTATCTTTTTTGTGGACTTAGCAATCAGCATTTTCTGTGTTTGTTCTCCTGCACTACATTTGTTTTCCATTACAGAGAGCTTTAGATAGTCGCCGTGTGTGTGTGTCAGAGAGGCCTGTTTCATATCTGCTAACTACTTCCTGTAGAATGGAAGAGAGACAAATAAAGAGTGCAAGAGAGTAAGAGAGAGAGAAAAGAGAGTATTCATTTCTTTTTCCGCTCACATGGTAGTAATCATTCCCTTCTGTAAATCATATCAGAAGAAAGTATTTGAGTGTGTGCGTGTGTGTGTGGTTCTCATGTTAACAGTTAAATGTAGCTGGAAGACTCTTTTCTTTTTCTTTTTTTACAGAAGATTCCTTTCACATCCCAGAATATCTGGACACTAATAAAACACTTAAACAATCCGAAGGCAAAATATCAAACCAAGGAGCAAACAAAAGAAATATAAAAGACAAACAATATGCTGAAACCATTTCAAGTATCTGAACATTGTTCATGTTTCTTTAACCTTCACGTCCTCTAAAAATCACACTGATATCAATTTACTGGTGTACCATGACTGGAAACTCAGTCGTTCAGGGTAAATCTGGATATTCTATTATGTGTGAGATATTCTGTGCACAGAGTGAATGTGTGAGTGTGAAACTAACTTATGCTGGACTGAGTGCTTTACATATTAACCAAATGCTATCAATAGTATCTATCTGTCTGTCTGTCTGTCTGTCTGTCTGTCTGTCTGTCTGTAATACTACTCTGTCTGTCTGTCTGTCTGTCTGTCTATCTGTCTGTCTCTGTATCTATCTATCTGTCTGTCTACAATACTACTCTGTCTATCTATCTGTCTGTCTGTCTGTCTGTAATACTACTCTGTCTGTCTGTCTGTCTGTCTGTCTGTCTATCTATCTATCTATCTATCTATCTATCTCTGTCTCTATCTATCTGTCTGTCTACAATACTACTCTGTCTGTCTGTCTGTCTGTCTGTCTGTAATACTACTCTGTCTGTCTGTCTGTCTATCTATCTATCTGTCTGTCTGTCTGTCTGTCTCTATCTATCTGTCTGTCTACAATACTACTCTGTCTATCTATCTGTCTGTCTGTCTGTCTGTAATACTTCTCTATCTATCTATCTATCTATCTATCTATCTATCTATCTATCTATCTATCTATCTATCTATCTATCTATCTATCTATCTATCTATCTATCTATCTATCTATCTATCTGTCTGTCTACAATACTACTGTCTGTCTGTCTGTCTACAATACTACTCTGTCTACCTGTCTGTCTGTCTGTCTGTCTATCTATCTATCCGTCCGTCTAGTGTTTGTGCCTCTGTTGGAGCTTAACAGGTCATCCTTAATCTCTATGTTATCACACATGTCTAACCTGTTGTAGTTCACTCAGAAGAAAAGCAGCCCGGAGTAAGTGGGTTGGGACACTGCCACAGGGTAGGACAACTAATTCCTTAATTTCCTTCATTCCTACTGCACCGAGGAGGAGGAAAAGTGTGTATGACGCGCTAAAGGAGTCTCTGCATACAGTTCAATGGCTCTGACTTCAGCAGTTAACAAGAGCAGACCTGTGCTAGGAGAGCCAAGTGTGTGTGTGTGTGTCTGTGTGTGCTGGTGTTTTACAGCTGTATTCCCTCTCAGTTACAAAGGCATGCTTCAGCAAAGTCCAAATACTGGCAACCTGTGCGGGTGTGTGTGCGTTATGTGTGTCCCTTTCTCACCGTCTAGGAATCTACTGCCCTCAACTTCTCAACACTGGCAGTTACTGGCCACGGCCTCCTATACATGTATACACACATATTTTAGTCCCAAAACCTAGATATCTAACTGTCTACATAGACAGCCCCCTACTAAAACAGCGTCTTAAACACACTTAAACACACAAAACCATCGGCATAAGTAACAACTACACTCACCGGACACTTTATTAGGTACACCTGTCCTTGATTTCCGCTGCGACATTCGGATGGTAGGGTCAGAATTTGGCATCAACACCATGAAAGCATGGATCCATCCGGCTGGTTCAGGCTGCTGGTGGTGTAATGGTGTGGGGCATATTTTCTTGGCACACTTTGGGCCCATTAGTACCAATTGAGCATCGTGTCAACACCACAGCCTACCTGAGTATTGTTGCAGACCATGTCCATCCCTTCATGACCACAGTGCACCCATCTTCTGATGGTTACTTCCAGCAGGATAATGCGCCATGTCATAAAGCGCAAATCATCTCAGACTGGTTTCTTGAACATGACAATGAGTTCACTGTGCTCAAATGGCCTCCACAGTCACCAGATCAGATCTCAACCCAATAGAGCACCTTTGGGATGTGGTGGAACGGGAGATTCGCATCATGGATGTGCAGCTGACAAATCTGCAGCAACCGCGTGATGCTGTCATGTCAATATGGACCAAAATCTCGGGGGAATATTTCCAGTACCTTGTTGAATCTATGCCACGAAGCATTAAGGCAGTTCTGAAGGCAAAAGGGGGTCCAACCCGGTACTAGTAAGGTGTACCTAATAAAGTGGCTGGTGAGTGTATGTGCTCCAGTGTTCCTGTATCTGTGTTTGCACTTAGTTAACAGCGGTGAAGTGCGGTAAACTGATGACCTTCATGGCCAATCACAGTCATTTCCATTAAGCATGTGAACACAATGGCCAATCAGCGGTGTTTAAACAGCACTTAAATGTTAGCGGAACAACAATGCTTAAATGTTAGCAGGACAACACTATTCAGTTGTCAAAAATATTTGTAAAAATTAAGTATATTCTTTGTTAAATGACAATCTTTTCAACTGAAGAGCTGAGTGATATGACATGATGCATAAATGTGCATTAAACACATATTAAGCAGTTTACGTGTGTTTTTACTTGCTCTAAATGTGTCATTAGCTTACGCGGCAGATGATTTTGCTAAATTACTAATAAAACAAGACAAAGGTGCTAGCTGATACAATATTAAAAGTGAACGTAGTTTAAAATAAATGTGTAATATTGAGTTAATATAATACAAAAACATTCTCACGTGTGAAAGATTACCCCATGCCATTAAAAATGTACATTTTGGCAGTGTTAATATTATCCATGGTCTCTGATGTCTCCATTCACAGTTCACTTGGTTTGACAGATCAGCTGACTCAGAACATAGCTGACCTTTTGTAAAACAACTGTTTATACACAGTATATTAGAGTGAGTGTAAGATAGATGTACTGGCATTTAAACTGTATTCTTGGGCAGCACTTTGGCTAATCAAAGACAATCAGAAACTATGCCGCAGTTTAATGGCTGTGTCGCAAAAGTCTACACGACTCAATAATTAGATAACATGTTGATAATGGACGTCTAGAAACTTAATATGCCAATTATCTAGAAAGCACTTCTAGGCATCAGCGCATGTAATATATTAAAACATGTCATAATAATATCTCAATATACTGTAGATATATCTCAAAAACAATCACTTACTAGGTAGCATTAATTGGGCACCACTTTCATTTCACTACAATGAATGTTTTCAGTGTCTTCACAGCCTACAACAAACCATAAATTCAAAGAAAACAAAAGCTATTGGATGAGATAGTAAAAAAACATATTCCTTAACTTACATAACCTGATAAATGCCTTGAAATACATCATCTGAACAATGTCTTTAGATGTGGTAAACGTAGTATAAGCTGAATAATTGACTCTGTTTGGTCTGTTGGTGGATTATTCTCTAATAATTCAATGACATGTCATCAATTATTGCTTAAATATTAAATAGAGATGCAGATGTCTACATCTCATAATAATTAGTATGCTGCCTCTCTAGACGGGTATCACAGTGCATACCATACAGATGCCTACTCAATATTAAGAAAACATCCTGTTAAAGGTGCCATTGAATGAAGTGATGCAATATGCTAAATTGTTCTCTACCTAAACAGAAAGTATGTGGCTTGGCTAAATGCAAAGATTTTTCAGAAACAGTTTTACAGGTCCATTTTGCAATGCTAGAAATTGGCCCTAATATGATATGGTGATTTGTGACCATATTTGGAACGGTCATGAATATTAATGAGCCATGCTCTGATGCTCCAGCAGCTCATGTCAGTGCCTGATTGCTCACATACACAATGTGATGTACTCTGAAATACACAATGTGCAAAATAATCATACTTCAGTTGTAGTGTTGTCACGATACTTGGATTTTGGTACCAATCGTTACTGAAATTTTAAAAACGTCCATTGAACGTCCAACTAACTTTTAAGCGCTGTTGAGTGCGTTCTTAAACACAGCTGATTTGCCATTGTATTCACGTGCTCAACAGAAATGACTGTGATTGCCCGTGAACTTCATCAGTTCACCGCACTTCACCACTGTTTACCATGTCCAAACACAGATACAGGGACATGAAGGATTTTAAAGCCACGAAGATCAGTTGATTCATCAGCAGATCGCTCGTATGTCAGTATGTCGTATGTCATTTTCACAGCTTTAAAATGCTCTAGGGTTCCTGTTTCTGTGTTTGCACTCAGTAAACAGCGGTAAAGTGCGGTGAACTGATGGCCTTCACAGTCATTTCCGTTGAGCACGTGAACACAATGGCCAATATGTGGTGTTTAAGAACGTGCTTAAATGTTAGCGGGACAACACTATTCAGTTGTCAAAAATATTTGTAAAAATTGAACTGAAGAGCTGAATGATATGACATGATGCATAAATGTGCATGAAACACATATTAAGCAGTTTACATGTGTTTTTGCCCCTATTACAAACTAATGCTGCGCTCACGCTAGAGTTTGAGCATGCAAAATTCTGTCGTACGATGCTGTGAAAAGGGATGGGATTAAACAAGATGATTAGACATTAAAAAAAGCGAGCAATTGATCCATATTTTAAATTTTTGTACAGAGAGGTCATGTTTTGATCTTCGATTGGTCTTACGCAGCCACGTGATGTGATTTATCAGGTCAGAGTTAACCAAGCTTGAACTTTCCAATGCAGTGAACTGCAAAACGTGTCGCACGAGCTTGCGTTTCCGGTCTGTTGCATTCGCATCCGTATGAATGGAAGTCTATGGGGAGAAAAATGCAGTGTGACTGTGGCTTTACACATTTGTCTGTTGCCTCATTACAAACACGTGAAACTAAAAAAAGATACACTTAACCAGGGGTACATTTGTAATCCGTCTTTCCTGAATTTTACATTCTGATAGTGAGTTGTGATCATGAGCTCTTTAATGTCAGTCTCATTTAAAATAACAGTCTCACCACATACAAAGCACGTATAATGCAAGCTTAGATAAACTTAAAAATAAGGGGAAAAAATATTATTGTTGTAATCTCACTAGGAAACGTTGTGGCCAATCAAATGCTGCCTGGGATGTGCATTTTAATGATCCCATGTGGATCGTAACAGTCTGTGTTTTGTTCCGATGTCCTGGATTCTCACGGGATTTACATGAGAATGAGGAAACAATGCTGTTTGAACCTCAAGGTATGCCTTTTCTAACTAAGAAACTAAACTCTTATTATTCAGCTATGCCTATCAAGATTTTCATTATATGGCACCTTTAATAATGGCTACTTGTCAAAACTTTAGCGCTGTCTACTTAGCCATTTCAGCCATCTGAAGCCTCTATTTAGACTCCACTGGACTGGACAGATCAACTGACCTAGAACATAACCTTTTGTAAAACAACTGTTTACACACAGTATGCAAGTGTGAACGCAAGACATTTGTTCTGGCATTTGATCTGTACTTCCAGACAGCACTACGAGATGGTGGTTTTTTTTATGACGCTTCGGCTGAACCTATGGCTGAACTTTAAGGGAAAGCCCACTGACACTGAACATCTCTCTCTTTCGCTCTACCTCCTCCTGGCATTATTTCCCTCCCTCTCACACAGGGTGCTAAAACAGTGACATATGAGGGTGTGCGAGCCAGAGAAAGCAAGAGAGAAGTGAGACGGGGTCGATACTTGACCATGTCTGTGACCCAGCAGCCTGCCTGATTCATAATGGGGACAGCAACAGATGGCCATGCGTCGCACACACACACAGACGCACACATGCACGTACAAACACCCGCATACACACACACACAGAGCAGCTGTCTCACTGCCTCCCACTCCTTCACCCTTTCAGGAGGCCCCAGTGTCCAAACCACCATGATAGGGACAGCTGTGTGCGTGAAATAGAGACAGAGAGAATGGGAGTGTCTTTGTCACAGGCGCATGTGCTTGAAATGACAACTCTCTCTCTCACTTTCTTCTCAATCTCCTATTACAGCTTCCATTCTTCAGAAACATTCATACTCACTGTACTCACATCTGTATCATGTTTTCATTTACTTTGTGTTATTTGTATAAGCACATGATGTGAGGTGGCTGTTATGGGATAAGATTCTGGTGTGTGTGAGAGAGAGAGAGAGAGAGAGAGAGAGAGAGAGAGAGAGTGAGTGGGTGTAGATAAACTTACCATCTCTCCTCCTCTACTTGAATGCCGACTGACTGAAACTTACAGTGCACTTCTGATTGGTTGGGTTCCTCAGGACCATCCACCTAAAGGCAGACACACACATTCAATATGGAGTGAATATTGAATAGTTTTAGTTCAATTTACAACAGTGAATTTGAGTTGTGTGTGTGTGTGTGTGTGTGTGTGTGTGTGTGTGTGTTTGTTTGTAATTTATTACAGTATTTATTACAGTTTATCAGTTCACTATAGTTAATACTACAGTTTGCTGTAGCATTCATTAACAGTTGTAAATACTAATATGTACAGTATAATACTGTAATTACTATAATATGGTTCAAAAACACTATAGTATTTACTAAAAATGTGAAAAACATGTACCTGAAAAATAAAGAATTGTTTGATTTTATATTATTTGTATAAGATTTGTACATTATATGTATTTGTAATGTGAATCTTTGTTTTATCTTTGTCTATTAATTACAGACATAAAGATATCATCACCCACTTGACCTAAGTGTCTACTGATTTAGTTTTATATTTAATTTGTTTTTAAAATAAGGAAATTACACTCAAAATATGATTGATGTAATATAAAATAAATGAATAAAATAATAAGTTAACATAATTCCTTTATGTTGTCCCAACACAAATCGATTGTGTGGAACCCAGCATTTTTGTACTGTGTAGTTTGGCTACTGCTCAGACAACTTTTATATTAAATATTATTATTCAACATCATGAAGAACCGTGAAAAAATCGTGATTTTCCTGGTAAAAACAATATATAAGGTCTTTGCCATACACTCAAAACAATTATTTTGCTGCTTGTTCATACTACTTTTTTAAAATGAGCTGAAACAACACAATTCTTGAGGTTTTTTTGGGAACTTAATTGTTTTATGTTCAATCCACTTAAATTTGTCAACACAATTACGTACAATTGTGTACTTAATCGTTTTGTGTTGGGACAGCATGTAGGAATTTTGTGGTACCCAGCATTTTTTACATTCCTTCATGTTGACCCAACACAAATTAAGCTAATTGAAGTGGGAATTGAACATAAAACAATTAAGTTGTCCGCTCATTTTACTGTGCTCATTATTGTAACTCATTTAAAATAAGTAGTTTAAACAAGCAGAAAAAGTCATTGCCCAACCCTACTGTTACCCAACAGGCAATGCAGATGTGAGTGCATGTGGCCAACCTGGATCCCTATGGACAGGCTCTTCCTGAGGGCGTCTCTCTTAGCGTCCTCTGAGATGTGTGTTACGCTAGAGGTGGCGGTGGCTGTGGTGATGGTGATGGTACTGTTGGTCACGTGCTGGCTGGCCGGGCCGTGGACTTGAGCGTTCGCTGCCTCGATGGCTGCCGTCAGGGCCTTCATGCTATCAATGCTCTCTGTGGAGTTGCTGAGGCCAGACTGGACGGCTGCCAAGGCCCGGTTAGCAGGCCCAGCACCGGTCAGCTCATTGTAGGCATCCTGTGCTGATTCTGTGCTGCTCTGGGCTGTTATAGAGATGTAGGGTCTGGTGGGCGTCGACCTGGGCGGGACGGGGGGCGGGGTTTTCTTGTACGTGGTTATGCATGAGGATACTGCGGAGGAAGAGGAAGGGACAGGTTAGCAAGTGAAGATTTGGACAACACAGTAACACACTTTTGTTTATTATTTAATGTGGATGATGATTTTGTTGTCGCGAAGCTTGAAGCGTTGAAGCTTTTATCACGGTACACAGTATTATCGTGATATTGACCTAAGCTGCAAAAAAAAAAAGATTACTTGGATTAACAGGTGTAATAACAAAAATTGCTTAGTGGATTCATGTTCAGAGTAAATAAATGTTTTAAACAAATTGCAAAAGGATATTAAAGTACAATAGCTTTACAATAAAGTCTCATTAGTAAATGTTAGTTAATGCATTAAAATCAACAGAGAAAAAGACAGATTTGTTACAATTGCTATGCTAATATTAGCACAAAAAATGCAAGTGAATTTTATAAGTTATTAATCTCATTAATAAAACGATTATAACTTTTAAAATTGCATTATTAGTAGTGCCGGGCAAAGATTAATCGCGATTGATTGCATCCAAAATAAAAGATTGTTTTGACCTAATATATGTGTGTGCATTATATATATATATTTATTATGAATATTTGAAACACATACATACATAGAAACAAATCTATACAACACAATTTCGTTGCATAGATATCTAAATTTATATATAATTTGTGTCATATACATTCATATTTTATATCTAAATGTAGAACAACATTTTCTCAAATATATGCATGCATGTGTGTATTTATATATACATATAAATATACACACGTATATTATGTCAAAACAAACTTTAATTTTGGATGCGATTAATCGCGATTCATTTTTGCACTAATTATTAGGCATTAACTAAGGAATGAACATCAGCTATGATTTATAGATGCTTTTGTAATTTTCATTGTTAGTTTACCTAAATTAACTGATATTAAATGGAAACTTACTGTACATAGATAACGGACAAGAATGTTCAATGTCATCAGCCAGATTAACGTGAAAATATTCATGTTTGAAAATAAATTGCCTATTAAGACTTATTTTTATCTATTTTCATCTGCTGTGATGAACAACCACTGTTATACAACAATCACAATAGTCCTAAAAAGCAGTCTAAAAGTGCACACAATAAATAAATATTTATGGTATTTTGAAGTGGCCATGATATCAATATTGTGCATGTTCATTATCACCATATATTGATTTATTTATTCATTTATACAGCATTTATCTAAATACAAAATGGTAACCACAGTTATTAAAACAACTGAAAGCTGTGTGTTGTTCATGACACTGTTCTATTGTAATGTTCATGAAACATGCAAATGGTTGCTCGAAGTGCAACAAATATCAGAAGTACATTGGTATCAGTTGAATATTTGGTATGTCCAACTTTTGAAACAATTATAGGAGCACATTTCTCTGACATAGTGTCAATATATTTTCTTAGAACGCTAATGTTATCCCATGCCTTCTGCTACTGAAGCTAAGGGTTTCGTTTGAATACTGGGAAGGAACATGATTGAGTGACACTAACAGTGAAATGGGCCTTGCTTGTTTTTTAATAAGGAAAATGACCTAAATGTTCTTATGGCAGCTCTATTCTATGGTTTACAGAGCATAATGATTACTTTTGTAGATATTTTTTTTTTTTAAACAGCTGAACACCTCTTAAATAGGGCAAGTGTTCTGACATGTTTAGCCACCACTGTAAATGTAACATAAATACACTATTTAATGTAATATAAAATATAGTGGCAGGTGTATGATGTGGAAAGGAATGTAAATAATAATTGTGGGATTATTTGATACGGAGAAGATGAGTAGAATTCGGAATTGAATAGAGTTCTGGATTAGTAAAAGATGTATAAAGTAGAACCAGGCTAAGTAGAAGAGAATAAAATATAGTATAATAGAGAGTATAACAGAGCAGAATAAAAGAAAGTAGATGTTAATATGTTAAAGCTACAGAATAGAAAACAGATTAGAGTTAAGTAGGATCAAGTAAGAAGCGTAATGTGATCATTTCAATTTTAGTACAGTACTGGCATAAAATAGTATAGAGTTAGTATAGAGCAGAATAAAGTTTAATGAACAAGAAGATAATAATATATACTCATTCATTCATTCATTTTCTTTTCGGCTTAGTCCCTTTATTAATCTGGGGTCGCCACAGCGGGATGAACCGCCAACTTATCCAGCATATGTTTTACGCAGCGGATGCCCTTCCAGCTGCAACCCATCACTGGGAAATAATAATATATACTATATATTATTAATATTATTATTAAGTTAATTAAAATTTGTTACTATAAAATGTTGTATTATTATTAAATACTGTTAAATTAACACTATAATAATAATAATCAACCAAAAAAATTAAGCAGCTATGTGTGATATGTTTCATGATTGGATAAATAAATGAATAAATATTATGATTGAATAAATAAATATTATGATTGAATAAATAAAAATATTATTATACATTTTTGCTATAACTTTTAATATAAAATGTTTTATTATTATTAAATATGGTTAAATAAACACAATAATAATAATAAACCAACCAAATATATAAATAAATAAAGCATCTATGTGTGATGCGTTTCATGATTGAATAAATGCATGAATAAATAAAAAAATATTATGATTGAATAAATAAAAAAATAAATATGATACATTTTTTATAAAATTGTGAATATAAAATGTTTTATTATTATTAAATACGGCCAAATAAACATAATAATAATAATAATAACAATAATAAACCAAGCAAAATAAATAAAGCAGCTATGTGTGATGTGTTTCATGATTAAATAAATAAATAAATATTATGACTGATTGAATGAATAAATAAATAAATAATAATTTTAAATAATAATTTTAAGGCCTGAAAATATTAGATTAGCATTATCATGTCAGGCTCCAGTAGAGCATGTTTAGAGTGGAGCACAGTGAAGTACAGCAGAGTAAAACTACAACAGCACTTTGGTAACACTGTCCTAAAATCCTCCATCTATTTCTGCTCTCTCTGTTCTTCCTGCCTGTGTTGCTTAGAATAGCACAGCTGCTGGAGAAGACTAAACACTGTGTGTGTGTGTGTGTGTGTGTGTGTGTGTGTGTGCGTGTGCGTGTGCGTGTGTGTGTGTGTGCGCGTGTGTGTGCGTGTTCAGAGACTAAACAGTGGCAGTCCATTTTCTTACAGCTCCCTCATTTCCTGCTTTTGGCAGGAGCAGGTTAGCGCAGGCCCAGACACACACACAAACACACATGAAGGGAGCGGATTAGATTGTAAGATCTCTCTTTTGCTTTATGACATCTGAGCGTGCGAGAGAGTGTGTGTGCCAAAGCGCGTCTGTTTTAGATTATAGCACTGTAAGCAGATCATGCGCCGTCTTTTAACACACAGGAGGGATGTGGAACAGGTTTGTTACTGTTCTGTGTGTCTGAATCGGTGTAAACTGGGTCACAGAGCATGTGGAAAGTAGGCCAGACGCTCTCTTTGAGGCAAGACGCTGCAGGTGAACAGGGTAAAACAAAATGATAATAATAATAATAGTAATATTTATCAACATACTTCACCAGTTGATAGATTACATTAGGAATTGTAAACATTTTCTGTATTAGTTTTTTTTTTTTTTTTTTTTTTCTGAATTGTTAGCATCTACGTTCCTACTTTCATCTATGGTCATGAACTTTGGGTCATGACCGAAAGGACAAGATCTCGGATACAAGCGACCAAAATGAGTTTCCTTCGCAGGGTGGCAGGGCGCACACTTATAGATAGGGTGAGGAGTTCTATCACCCGGGAGGAGCTCGGAGTAGAGCCGCTGCTCCTCCACATCGAGAGAAGTCAGCTGAGGTGGCTCAGGCATCTGTTTCGGATGCCTCCTGGACGCCTACCTAGGGAGGTGTTCCAGGCATGTCTCCGGGAGGAGGCCTCGGGGAAGACCCAGGACACGCTGCGGCTGGCCTGGGAATGCCACTGGATCCCCCTGGAGGAGCAGGAGGAAGTGTCTGGGGAGAGGGAAGTCTGGGGTTCTCTTCTAAGACTGCTGCCCCCACGACCCGGCCCCGGAAAAGCGGTTGAAAATGAATAAATGAATGAATGAATGAATGAATGTTAGGTTTAAATATGCAAATGAGGCATTGGTTATTGAAATATGCACTCATTTGCATACATTCCATTCACAAACCTCAGAAGTCAGGTTGAAAACATTCATTCATTTTCCTTTGGCTTAGTCCCTTTATTCATCAGGGGTCGCCACAGCGGAATGAACCGCCAACTTATCCAGCATACAACTTACACAGCGGATGCCCTTCCAGCTGCCTATGTTTAAAATCTCCAGATTACCGGCAGGGCTGATGGTTGAAATAGATAGGGCAAGAGACCTGCTGCACTGCTATCCACTGTGTCTGCATTCAGACCCGGGGATTCAGGAGGAGAGAAGTCCTCCTCATTTATAGTGTGTATATAAACATGATTCTCTTTATAATGATATAACAAATTGTGGTTATGTGTATATATTATATGAAATTACGAATAACCTATCGTATATGTAGCAGGGAATTAATTTACTGTTTATTTCTTTGCATTTTAACTTTGTAAACTATAAAATCAAAGGTTTCCTCATGTTTTGTGTCTGATTTTTTGAGCTAACTGATAGTTGTTCGCCCCCCTCTTTTTCCCCTGCTCTGCTGGCCACGCCCACTTCTCCCTCTACTCACAGCGCTCCACTCCAGGTGGACTTGAACTGAAAGAGGGGGGTTTCATGGCCCTTTAAAGGTGTATTTTGGATCCCTCCTTCACTGTAAAACATGCTGGGTTCCGCACAATTGATTTGCGTTGGGACAACATGAAGGAATTAAGTTAACTTATTACTTTTCTACAAATTTAAGTGGATTGAACATAAAACAATTAAGTTGTCCCCAAAAAACCTCAAGAATTGTGTTGTTACAGCTTATTTTAAATAAGTTGTTTGAACAGTGTGAGTGTTTAGCTGAAAAAAAGAAGAAAAAGCACTAAAATTCTAAAAACCGTCATACATGAAAAAAGGTGTCTTTGCCTGTCAAGTCTCTTTAAATGGTGCGTGTGCTTGTTCTCACCTGTGTGTGTGTGTGTGTGTGTGTGAGCCTGTGTCATGTGTCAAACGTGTGTGTTCTCTGACCCACCCAGTTCTGTGGTTTATTTCTAAAGCCTTTCCTCTCTCTCTCTTCTGTGACAAAAGGCAAAGCACAGGTCAAACAACCCAAAACATTCACCCACCTGCACTCCTTTAAACTACAGTCAGATGTAATTTTTCAAGCTAAAAACAATGTCTTTTTAAATATTATCTCTTGATAACACTGTAATAGCATTGAGAAGCTCATGGTCAAATATTTGTGGTCTTCCTGACTTTTTTTTTAACATATAAAATCAAAAGTTGCAGTCTGAAAGCTTTAAAATTTTACATTTTAAAAGATGTCTTGAGGGGTAATTACTGAATTATTTGTAATGTATTGTAATTATTCATTTTTTCCAGTTTTCAGCAGGCATTACTTCAGTGTATTTTTGGTATTTTAACATTTAGTACCTACTGTAATGTCTATAGATTTTTTATTAAGATTTTTTTATTGCTATATATATATATTTTTTTTTTTATTAAGAGATTTTGTATTCTTTTCTGTTGTTGTACATTTTAATAGTTGCTTTTTAAATGGCAATATTTAATTTATTTAAATATTTATTTAATTAGTTTTTATTTTATTTTAATTTAGAAAAAAAAAAAGTTCATGAGTTTTTTCATGAACTATAATGATGCATCAAAAATTAATTTAAATATATTAACTAATATTTTAATGTATTAACTAAAATATTAGTATTTAATACTTTATTTAAATATTTATTTAATAATATTTTATTTTAATTTAGCTAAAATTTATGTTTATTTTTCATTAACTATAATGATGCATCACAAATTACTTTAAATTACTTTATTTTAATTGATTAACTTTATTACCTAAAATAGTAGTGTCTAATATTTTATTTAAATGTATTTAATTCGGGGTTTTTTGGGGGGCTAAAATTGTTTATTTTTCAATTAACCTATAATGATGCATCAAAAATTACTTTAAATATATTAACTATTATTTTAGTTGATTAACTTTATTAACTAAAATATGAGTATTTAATATTTTATTAAAATATTTATTACATTTAACTAAAATATAAATTTATTTTTATAATTGATAAAATGTTTAAATAATATTGACAATTGACAAAAAATTTATATATGTATATTATACATGTTTGTGTGTGTGAATTGTAATTTAAAAGTAATCATTTATTAAATATTTCAAATTAAATATAAAACCAACTGCATTTTAGCTCAATACAGTAGGTTTTTATTTTCTGTAACATTCAGCTAAAAAATGTCTACTTGCAGAAACACACACACACACACACACACACACACAGATGCCCCATCCGCACAGAGGCATGCCAGTAAGGTCAGCGGGTTGTCTGGACTCCACAAACTGAAGAGGAAATCAGTTGCCAGAGAGCTGTCAAAGTCTTTTTAGAGGCCGAAACGTCTCAAAAAATTGTGTTTTTATAACATGGGCCACCGCAGTATTATATATTCTCCAATACCAGATGTGTAGGATGCATCCCAAATGACTATATTTTCACCCACACACACGCACACACAAAAAAGTCAAAGAATAAAAACAAGTCATGCCATGTTAGCAGCATTTACTGACTACCTCACAGTTTCCACGGATACACTTTGATGTTTGGATCATGGAAGCGTCACACCTCCCAAACCACACACACACACACTCTCTCTCTCTCTCTCTCTCTCTCTCTCTCAAGGCCATCGTGTTTATCCAGCAGTTGGGAAGTGGAGTGTGATAGAGAATTCCTGAGCTCCAGCAGGCAGGAACGCAGAAAGAAAAACTCCCCGAAATGTTTTTGGCCAACTTTCTCTCAACAAATCGGTCTTAACATCTGCCTCTTGTCTAACACAATCCGAGTGCTACTGCAAACAAACGTAGCAGCTAATTCTCGGGACTGCGGTTCAATTTTCATGAAGTGTCCATTAAATGTGATGTTTTCATTCATTAATTTTCCTTTGGCTTAGTCTCTATTTCAGAGGTCGCCACAGCAGAATGAACCGCCAACTATTCCAGCATATGTTTTGCACAGTGGATGCCCTTCCAGCTGCAACCCAGTACTGGAAAACACCCATACACACTCATACACTACGGACATTCATTCATTCATTTTCTTTTCGGCATAGTCCCTTTATTAATCTGGGGTCGCCACAGCGGAATGAACTGCCAACTTATCCAGCATATGTTTTACGCAGCGGATGCCCTTCCAGCTGCAACCCCTCACTGGGAAACATCCATAAACACTCATTCACACACATACACTACTTCGAATTATATTCATATTGCAATGTATATCGCTGAAAAAATATATATATTGCAATGTCAGATTTTCCCAATATCCTGCAGCCCTAAACTAAATACTGAGAAAATCGCCAGTTTCGATGTATTTACAGTAGTGATGTTTTGTTCATGTATGAACCGTTTGTAGCGAACTAGAAAAGCAGACTCCCATTGGTCAGAGCCGAATCTTCAGCCGCAGGTAGGGGCGGGACATTATTTGATTGGAAACACCTTGTGGCTATTTACACGGGAGTATCAACTCAACTAGGATCATACCATTGTGCAAAAGAAAGATTCATTTTTCTGAATGCCAACCTGCGCTAAAGACCAAAGTGTTTTAATGGTAAGACTTTGCCTTTATCTATTTTGTTCGATGTGGTTCTGTGTTGTTAAATTGTGTTGTTAAATTAAAGTTTTAGTAGTTAGTTTTAAGACAATAACAGAAAATATTGGTTGTCCTAAATAGGAATTCAGACAGAATGCATTGGAAAACACAATTTGCATAGAGTGGAATGGGAAATATGCAAGGTTATAAGAAAATAGCTGAACAACTTAAGCTTTACTTTTTTTAGAATTATGTTTAATGCGTGAGACACTGCAGAAGACATGTGATGTGAATGCTGTGGTCCATCAAGCACATTTACATACACTGTAAAACCCAACAGTCAACTTTATCAAATGAAGTGAGTGTAGTTAACTCAAAATTTACTGAAAGTTAATTCTACTCATTTGAGTTTTGAACTCAGTGTTGAAGGTAATGAGTTAATTAAATACCTCATTACTTCAACTTTATTGGAGTAAGTTCACAGTACTCATATAGATTAGTTTTTTAACTCAAATGGTTTGTAGCAATCGGTTTCCTCAAACGATTTGAGTTGCCTTAACTTATTGGGTTTTACAGTACTCGGTTGGTTTGAGTTCTCTTCATTTATTGGGTTTTACTGTGCTCAAATTGCTTTGTTTACTCAAATGGATTACGTTCACAGTACTCATTAGGATTAGTTTTTGAGCTTAAATGGTTTGCTGCAATCGGTTTCCCTAAATGGTTTGAGTTACCTTAACTTTTGGGGTTTTACAGTGTAGAAACAAAACTGGAAAATCGGTGGAATGGAAAAACTTGCAAAGAGCTGCTACTGTATGTCTGATACCGTAATAAAGCCATTCATTTATACTTAGTGGACACTGATGAAATAGAGTGGCTACTCTCAAACTAAAGTTCATCATCTTATAATACAAGATAAAAAAAAAAGATAAACGCCAATTCACACCACACCAACAAACACAGACAGATGGCAACTGACACTTCGTATGATTTAGTCAGATCAATCTGTGCGTCTGAAATTTCATAGCAAATTCACAGTATTCAACAGTAAATAAGTAGAGAATTACCTCTACTTCTGCTGACATTCTGAAATGTATCACTTTATGATCCCTTAAGGCCACAGGAGAGGATTTATGAATGGAAGTGAAGAAACACAACAGACGCAGGACAGTCATGTGATAATGACTACATGGATCTGCTCAAGTAAATCCGAATTCTATTCATACAACTCATAGTCATGCTATATACAGTAGTCAACATTTGAAGTGGACCATAACTTTTTTTTTTTTATAATATAAAATTGTCCAAAGACAAGAATGGAAAGGTTTTGATGCACTTCAAATGTTGACTACTGTAGAACATACTTAATGATTGTGAGGTAAGTTCTGATTGAGAGTTGGCGAAGCTACTCTCAAACTGTAGCTTGATAAGCTAAAAGCTACTCATCAGTTAGCTTGTAAGCTACTGCCAAACTACACTTCTAAAAAGTAGTTAGCTACACCCACACAGCAAAAATTCTCTGGCCCACACAATCAGCTTTTGCTTGGGCCACATGTCGCAGTGAATTATGGTACATGACTGGACCAAATCTGGCTTCCAGACAAGGTCCAAACATGGACCATATCTGGGCCAAGTTAATAACTCATAACTAGACCTAAACTGGGCCAGATAGGGCTCATGTTTGGCCATTGTCTGGAAGCCAGACTTGGTGTGTAACGACTGCAATTAAATTGATAAACCCATGCTATGGGCATGCTTTTTGTTTTAAGTGACCTGATTTGTAGATTTATTTTATTTTTTTTAATTTGAAAAAGAACAACATTTTAAAGCAGAACAATTCAATGTGTGCTTGTGCATGAAATGAGACAATCAGAATTTAAAAAATAAAGAAATAAAAACTGATTAATAAAATATATGTAATGTAGGTTAAATTCAGGTATTTTGCAACATACAGGAAACAATAGAATAATAATAATTAAATCTTGATTGTTTCCTGGATTAAAATGAAGGGATTAGAAGATGCAAACAGGAAGATGGAAATGACTTTGTGTATTAGTATATTTCTTTACTCAAGAAATAAATTAAATGTATTTTAAATGTGGGTCAAAATAGGCCAAACTCACATTTCAATTTTTAACATCTGGGCCAAATACTACATTTAACATTTGGCCCATGTCTTGTATGCCGCCTTAAAGACAGTGCTACCTGGTGCAAACCTGGGCCATGTTTGGCCCACATGCTGTATGCCAGTGCCGGATGAATGCCTGCTGTGCCAGCTATATGCAAAATCTGGGCTAGAATTCTTTGCTACTTGGGTACCTAAAACTAACTATTGACACTGATGATGCCCTCACACATTATCTTTACTTCATGTTAATTACCAACTGTTAGAATATTTATGGATTGAATTTCAACCATTGTAACTCGAAAAAATATGGCCACAAAATCATAATCCCTGATGATTTAATCAGGAGATTATGAAATTGAAGATAATCTTTCTGCGATAATGTTTCTGCTACATCTGAAAGCATGTGGAAAATACCACCATTTAATAACATATTTTTTATCCAAAATGCACTTACTGACTGCACTCGTGTATTTAAAATATTCTTTGACATGATTCTGTAATCCTGTGATTATTAGTCACATTGAATCAATAAAAGCAGGTAAAAGTTTTGTTTATTCATAAAATCCTATGGGGATTTTCTGGGTTTCTTCATAGATGTTTGGAGTTTCCACAAGTGAGAGCGCCCTCTAGAGCTTCGGACGTCATTTACTACTGATCACACAACCATGCTTCTCTGACAAGATGTGCATGACAATTGCAGCTTTTGATTGATCACGATTGTAAATTTAATTTCAATTGATCATTCAGTCCAAGCTTTGTTGTCACCAACATATTTTAGTGAAACTTTTTTAGTGTGGTGTGCAACTACAGCTGTGATTAGAAACATATGAAGTATAGATCATGAACATGCAAGATAACACGAAGAGCCACCTATATCCTGCATTGTACCCCAAAATGACAGAACAGCAATCCACAACATGAGCGTTAACACTTGAAAGCAATCAGTGTCTCTAGAGTACTTGTACTACCTCTAGAAGTGGTCAAAAGTGGACAAGCTCAAAAAATCCTTCAACTTGTTAACACCTGCAATGTGTTGTTCACTTGTGATCAGATGGACGAAAAGAAAATCGAAATACCAAGTGTAAACGGGGCCTTTCTGTTAACCTCTCTAAACTGAAGGTCCACATTTTAATACAAATACACATTTGTATTATATTTTCCTTTAATATTTGAAGTATCTTTTTAGCAATCATAATTAACGAGGCAAATTAATTGGTGTGAGGAAATTGGAATAGAACTTTCTTTAAACTAATGTAAGTGTATTTAGGTATAAAGTGTAAGTAAGTATAAAGTGCATTTCCTGACACATGATTAGTGTATCTCTGTCAGCAAGGAGGGCTTTACATGTGATAAATGTAGTGAAATAGTCAGGCTGACAGAGAAGACCTCAGAATTAGAGACACACATCCAAACTTTAATTGAGGATAGTAAGAGTGCAGGTCTCTAGATAAGGATTTGGATGTGACTAGCCTAGCATGCCATTCACATTGTTCGGCTCCGGTTGTTGCGTCTTCGCAGAGAGACGGCTGGGTCACTGTGAGAGAATCTAGAGGTGGAAGAAAAACACTGTATGTCCGTTCCAACATCAAACAGGTTTAGCCCCCTCAGTGATGCACCCAGTGAGAAACCTGATGAAAGTGCCCTAGTAATTGGCGACTCCATAGTACGGAACGTGCAAATAGAGACACCAGCCACCATAGTCAAATGTCTGCCAGGAGCCAAGGCGCCTGACATCATGTCAAATTTAAAAGTGCTGGCTAAATCTAAATGTAAGTTCAGTAAGATCGTTATCCTCGTCGGTGCTAATGATGTTCGGCTACGTCAGTCGGAGATCACTAAAAGTAATGTTAAAGAGGTGTGTGATCTTGCAAAGATGATGTCAGACATCGTAATATGCTCTGGTCCCCTGCCCGCTTATCGTGGTGACGAGTTCCACAGCCGACTCTCATCACTTAATGGCTGGATGTCAAAGCGGTGCCCACTGAATAACATAGGCTTTGTAGACAATTGGCCAAGTTTTTGGGGTAGACCTGACCTGTTGAAGAGAGATGGTCTTCATCCCACCCGGGCTGGGGCAGCTCTCCTCTCTAGTAATCTGGCATATAGTCTTAGTGTTGGCACTTGACTAACTCGGGCCCAGGTCAGAGAGCAGACAGATTGGCTTAACCAACCGTCTGCTAGCCTCCACAGTTTACCTAACTCAGATAATCTGCAGCACATAGAGCCACCTAGATATAAGAACATAGAGACTGTCTGTTCCCCGAACCTTTAAATATAAAAAACTCCCAAACCCATTCAAAGGTAACAATCTAATTGATGTTCATCAAATAAAACATAAAGGTAATCAAAAGATAAAACTCGGATTATTGAACATTAAATCACTCTCCTCTAAAACTCTTTTTGTTAATGATTTGATAACTGATCTAAAGCTAGATGCACTTTGTTTAACAGAAACCTGGGTTAAACCAGATGACTACATGACCCTAAACGAGTCTTCACCTGAAGGATATCATTATAAACACGAGCCGCGTCTTAAAGGCAAAGGTGGAGGTGTTGGCATTATATACAGTAATATTTTTAGTGTTACTCAGCGATCTGACTTCAAATATAATTCATTTAGTAGTGTTGTGTTCATGAAGTAGTCTTGTATATTTCAGTGTGCAATTGAAACAATAAATTTCAATCTAAATTTATATTGGCAACTGTATATAGGCCTCCAGGGCACCATACAGACTTTACAAAAGAATTTGCTGATTTCTTATCCAAAATAGTTCTGGCCACAGATAAAATTTTAATTGTTGGTGATTTTAATATTCATATAGATAATGAAAAAGATGCTTTAAGTCTGGCCTTCTTAGACATACTAGCCTCTGTTGGAGTGAAACAGCATGTCTCAGGGCCTACTCATCAGCATAATCATACCTTAGACCTAATATTATCACATGGTATCGATATTAATAATGTTGAAGTTGTGCAGCAGAGTGATGACATTTCAGATCACTATTTAATCTCTTGTTTATTGTGCATTGATAGGTCCACAAAACCACGTTAGACATAGTTGCTCCGTTACACTTAAAAAAGATTGGGGGGAAAAATCTGACGCCATGGCACAATGAGCACACACGTGCCTTAAAGAAAGCAGCCCGGAAAATGGAACGTAGATGGAAGAAATCAAAACTAGAGGTTTTTCGTCTGGCCTGGAAAGAAAGTATACTTAACTTTAGAAAAGCTTTAAAATCTGCCAGATCTGCTTATTTTTTAACTTTAATAGAAGAAAATAAATACAACCCTAGGGTCCTCTTTAACACAGTAGCCAATCTAACTAAAAATAAAGCATCAACATGCATTTCTCAACACAGCAGTAATGACTTTATGAATTTTTTCACATGCAAGATTGATGATATCAGAGATAAAATAAGCACCATCAATCTGCCTCCAACACCTTCGTCCCAATTAGAGCACTGTAGACCGTTAATAGATAAACTTCAAACTTTTTCAGCAGTAGGTGAGGAAGAACTGTCTAAACTGATAAATTCGTCCAAATCAACAACGTCTATGCTAGATCCTATACCGACCAAATTATTAAAACAATTGTTTTCAGAAGTTTCTGAACCTGTTCTTAACGTTTTGAATTCATCCCTACTTTTAGGATATGTTCCTAAAACTTTTAAACTAGCTGTCATTAAGCCTCTTATTAAAAAACCACAGCTTGATCCCAAAGAACTAGTAAATTATAGACCCATTTCAAACCTGCCTTTTCTATCAAAGATACTAGAAAAAGTGGTATCTGCTCAACTATGTTCCTTCCTGCAAAGAAACAATTTTTATGAAAAATTTCAATCTGGATTTAGAGCATTTCATAGCACAGAAACAGCACTCCTAAGAGTTACAAATGACCTCCTTCTGTCGTCCGATCGTGTTTGCATTTCTCTCTTAGTGTTATTGGACCTCAGTGCTGCATTTGATACAATCGATTATAATATTCTCCTTCATAGGCTTGAAAATTATGTTGGTATTACAGGAACTGCATTGGCCTGGTTCAGGTCTTATCTATCTGAACGTTATCAATTTGTATCAGTTAATGAAGAGGCATCATACAGATCAAAAGTACACTGTGGGGTACCACAAGGCTCAGTTCTTGGTCCCTTACTTTTCACACTATATACTAGCTACCGCTAGGCGATGGAGTTAGCTTCCACTGTTATGCTGATGATACACAACTTTATATCTCCTCTCAACCTGATAATATGTATAAATTTACTAAATTAACAGATTGTATAACTGATATAAAAAATTGGATGACTAATAACTTTTTATTATTAAATTCACATAAAACTGAGGTCTTGCTTATTGGACCCAAAAACCTCACACGAAAAAACCTAGAACACTGTCTAACCCTTGATGGATTCTTAGTTCAGTCCTCATCTTCAGTAAAAAATTTGGGGGTGATTTTTGATAGCAACCTGTCATTTGAAGGCCAGATTTCAAGCATCTGTAAAACTGCATTTTTTCATCTTAAAAATGTTGCCAAACTTCGACATATGCTATCAGTGTCTGATGCGGAAAAGCTTATTCATGTTTTCATGACCTCTCGGTTAGACTATTGTAATGCGTTACTAGGTGGTTGCCCTATTGGTCTAATTAACAAACTTCAGCTGGTTCAAAATGCAGCTGCTAGAGTGCTTTCTAGAACAAAGAAATATCATATTACTCCAGTTCTTTCATCATTGCATTGGCTCCCTATTAAATATCGTATAAATGTAAAAATTTTATTGACTACCTACAAAGCCCTGAACGGCTTAGCTCCCCAATATTTGAGGGAGCTCCTGGTATATTATAGCCCCTCACGTCCACTATGCTCAATTAATTCTGGACAATTGATTATTCCCAGAATATCAAAATTAACTGTAGGCGGTAGATCTTTCTCATATCTGGCACCTAAACTCTGGAACAGCCTTCCCAGCACAGTTCGGGAAGCAGACACACTCTGTCAGTTTAAAACTAGATTAAAGACACATCTCTTTGCATTAGCATACACATAAAACACAAATGCTTTTGAAATACAAATCCTTTAAAGGATTGTTAGTCTGCATTATTTAGGGCAACCGGAGCCGGGAACACTTCCCAAAAGACATTATAATTTGAACGGCATCTGTGCTTATGTTAGTCTTTTTTTTTTTTTTTTTTATTCCTGAGGTTTCCATAATCCTGGACCAGGCCGTATTCTGAGCAGCTGCTGTGGTGGTCATGGAGGAGTGGAGAGTATGAGACTGATTCCTGTAAGACCCCAGTGACAGAAGAGTCTTCGCATTATCCTGAAGGGCCAGCCTGTACACCAGCCGATGACCTCTCCCACCTGCAGCTTCTCCACGATGGACGTCCAGCGTTCTCCAGCCTCCGGCGCCTAGACTGCAGCTCTGCACAAGACGTTTGGCCATAGGAGAAATGGTCGTGTCCAACTGAGCCTGATTTTTCTCTAGGTTTTTTTTTCCTTCACTTTCGCTAATTGGTGAAGTTCGTTCCTCGCCGCTGTCGCCACTGGCTTGCATGGTTCGGGACCTGTGGAGCTGCGCATCGATGGATTTGCTCTTCAGTGTTTGGACTTTCAACAGCGAAAATTAAACCACACTGAACTGAACTAAACTGAACTTAAACTCTGAAAACTGGACTGACACTGTTTCAATTTACTGTACTCTTCTATGTTAAGCTGCTTTGACACAATCTACATTGTAAAAGCGCTATAGAAATAAAGATGAATTGAATTGAATAAAGTGTATTTTATAGATACATTTATATACTTATAAGGAGCCACGCAACCAAATGCTTGTGTCCCCAGTTTTCAAAGCATGTGAGAGAGCAAGAGTTAGTGCAGAAGCCAATATTAAAGTGTGAAAATGAGTAGTGTTGGGTGTAATAAGTTACAAAGTAACTAGTTACTGTAATTAGATTACTTTCCACATAAGAGTAAAGTAGGGATTACTTTTCTTTCTTATGTAATTTGATTACAATTACTTATACTCGCCTTAAATCGCCTGTAAATAAATTCAATAGTTTATCAGTTCAGAGAAACAGAGTAACAAAATATGAATATTTTGCAGAATAAGTCTATGAAATATGGCGTCATTACTTTGAAATGCTTTTTTGTTTTGATAAATATATATTTAATATTCTTTAAGTGGTTTAAAAGGTCCAGTTTGGCTCAACTGTAAAGAGTTTTTTTTCTATGCATGTAGATTTATAGGGATTTTAAATTGTATTGAATAAAGTAATTACATTAATTGAGTAATCAAGTTACTTTTCAGGCATAGTAATTAAATATTAAATATAAGTTTTAATAATTTCATTAGAAATTAATTACTTTTTTGAAGTAACTTACCCAACCCTGGGAAGAATATGAAAAATGTATAAAATATAAGAAAAAGCTAAATTGTTGAAACCTTTATAAGGTAAAATATTTAATTATATTTGTAAAAAATGTTTAATACACAGATTTAATTGGAAGTCAGTATAAAAGCTGTCAAATAGGAGAGATATGACCCAAAATTGAAGTTTTGATGATAATTCAAGCAGCAACATTTTGTACTAACTGTAATTTATGTTATGATTTTAGTAGAAGGAATCTTGCTTTTAATACAAGGAACTATACAAGGGATAGTTCACCCAAAAATTTAAATTCTGTTATTTACTCATCCCTCACTTCTTATTTATTTTCCTACTATCCGCTTGTTAAGTGTGACATCACACGAAGTGGTTTCCGGGTCCAAGTGCTATATCAAACTGTATGGGGAGGCTCAACAAATGGTGATAATAATTTAGCTTACCCAATTCACCTGTACCGCATGTCCTTGGACTTGTGGGGGAAACCAGAGCACCCGGAGGAAACCCACGGGAACACAGGGAGAACATGCAAACTCTACACAGAAATGCCAACTGACCCAGCCGAGGCTCAAACCAGCAACCTTCTTGCTGTGAGGCGATTGTGCTACCCACTGCGCCACTGTGATGCCCCAACTGCAATTTATGTAATGATTTTAATAAAGAGAATCTTACTTAAAGTGACAGTTCACCCAAAAATTGTAAATTCTGTTTGCTACAATGGTTGTCAATTGTTACAGGTTTCCAACATTCTTCAAAATATCTTGTTTTGTGTTCAACACAAAAAAAGAAACTTATAAAGGTTTGAAACAACTTGAGGGTGAGTATTTTTAATTTTTTGGGCGAACTATCCTTTTAAGATTAAACATTAAATTAAAAAAAACAACTCAACTGTAACTCCACGCATACTAAGTTTTCTAGCAATTCGGTCTGTTGGTTGAACATTAATTGGCTGTGTTCTTAGCCGATAAAGCATTTCTCATTTCAAAAGAGCCAAAGAATGAGCGAGAGGTTAAACAGGAGGAGGAGAGAGAGAGGGACTCTGTGGATGACAAAAAAAAACCTTTTGGCCCCCGGCCCACAAACTCCTCTTTGTGAAGGGCTTCAAACGAGTGGCCGACAGAGGAGTGTGAATGGTGAATCTCCTGGCTAAAAAACATACTGCCCCCCGCCCGGGCCAGGCCTGTATCAAAGACGGCCCCTGCTCAACCCCCCTCCATCATCCATTCATCCCTTCATCTCGGCCCCTGCCTGGAGAAACTCCCCTTTTCAGCCTCATGCTTCATTAGGAAGGGGAGATTAAACGCACCTCTGGGCATGTCCACGGCTGGACGCTTGTGTGCTAGAAGCGATAAAACTCATTCAAACAAGTTAGTTGGGCTCCCTCTAGTAGATGCCAAGGGAATTATCAGGGGGGGAAAAAACAAAGCGCGGTGACGCTCGAGGAGGGGCTGTTTTTGTGCAGGACAGGGTTGCAGAATGACAGTTCGGCCCAGCTGCCGTGTGTTTAGAAAGGGGCTGGTCACCGTTCGTCCTTTGCTCTTTCTCTCTCTCTTTCCACAGCCAGCTGGAGTCCTTTGTAAAAGTGTAGCTGTGGAAACAGGGAGGAACATGAAATCTGTGGCCTTTCTATAAAACAGCATGTGCGTGTGTGTTTAAAAAAAAAAAAAGGGGAGAGAAATAAAAATAGACCACCAGGCCTGTTATTGCTGAAAAACATAAAAAAATTAATTCTGAATTATTTCTATATTATAGTCCTAAATGCTAACTGTAGATTATGTGAGTGGATGTGTTTACTAACAGTGCGCGTGACCTACTTTCGCTTGTCCTGAGTTCATACACATGGCCAGTTTCCCTGAGCTGTCAATCAGTGACAAACACACCCATGCACGCTTACTAAACACACACACACATACACACATGCATGCGCTAAATGTCAGTTGACAGGTGACAAATGAAGTGTCATAATCACAGTGCACAGCAGGAATAAATCATACGGTTATGGTAGTTTATGTACAGTCGTGGCCAAAAGTTTTGAGAATGACATAAATATTGGAAATTGGAAAAGTTGCTGCTTAAGTTTTTATAATAGCAATTTGCATATACTCCAGAATGTTATGAAGAGTGAT
>CAIGQV010019124.1:1393413-1461802 GCA_903798115.1 Danio jaintianensis | reverse complement strand
CTCTCTCTCTCTCTCTCTCTCTCTCTCTCTCTCTCTCTCACACACACACACACACACACACACACACACACACACACACACACACATAGAGGAGAAGGAGAAGGAGTTTCCTGTGGCAAGCAGTGTGACAGGATCATGTCAACGACCGCACTTCCTTTCTGTGTGGCCTGAATCAAAGCGTAGAAATTCTCAAAGAAGGCCGTTAAGTTGTAATTACGTAAAGTGCACAGTCATCAAACAGTCGAGAGAACTCAGAATCACTCTCTAAAAACAGACTCAGATATCAGTAAAACGTCTTCTACTGTGGTGGATAGTCAAAGCATGTTTTTAGCTTTATTACAGTGAGTACATTCAGTATCTGTGCTTTTTTTTATTTTGACATCGGTTACGTAGTTGAATCACTTAATTCACTATATTTCTAATTAAGCATAATATTGTACTGTAACTGCTGTTTCTTGTTAGTTTGAACTGGAGGAATCAGCCCCACAGACGCAATTGTCATGTTTGATATTTGAACGAACAAACTTTTTCATCGTTTAACACTCGAGTGAAGTGTGTTTCCATTAGCATTGTTGACTATTTGTGGTGGAAAGTTCGCTAAGTGACTCGAAACGAGCTCAAAACGAGCCAAGAGTTTGTGCATATACAATTAACGGTGTGAAAATGCTAATTTATTACTGTAAACTCATAAAAATCAAATGTTAAATTTAAATCATTAATGTCCATATTCATTTGAAAAATAAGCATACAATTAATGCTTATGCATCTTTTCTTTTGCCGTAGCACATATATGTACCTAGTATGCTTCCATAATGTTCTTTCTAAAGCACATTTTCAATATGTGATGTCTGTGTTTACTTAAAGTAATATCTTATTAGAGTATCTGTACTTATTTAAGTATTTGATTAGTTTACTTCATCCACCACTGGTCTTCTAAAAGTCAGTGCATTTTTGTAACAATTAACAGCATCTTAATGAATGACACTGTATTATGTGGATTGTTACAAACCTTATAGTCTAGAACTGACAATCCATTAGCTTTAGCCATTAGGTTTTGACTCCAGTATGTCAAAAAAAATTTCATTGTGCAGTTACCGCCTCCTACAGGCTGACAATAAAAGTGTTTTTATCACCCTACAGTTACAGTTAATACCCCACATATTTTAGAACTCATTTTCTTGTGTTTGTAAAATATGTTTTTGAAAGACACTTACCAGGGTAGCATTTATTTGATTACATATATACTTGAAACAAAAGCGTTAAGCGTTTTCTTTTTTAGCACATTTATTACTTCAGCGTTTCGGGCCTTCAGAAATCATGCTAATATGCTGATCAAAGTTATCAAGGAACAGAAACAGCATTTCTTTGAACATTAAGATGTAAATGCATTTTCTGTCATTTCTGATTAATCCTTGCAGAATAAAATTAATGACTTTCGATCTGTAGTATATTCAAAAAACCTTCTAAAACATTTAACTTATTTTTAACCTTTTACATTTGTATAACAATAAAACATTTTTGAGCCGTTCTTAAACTAAAAGTTCTAAAACTTTATACTAAAATTAAAAAAAAAAAAATATATATATATATAAGGTTATTTGCAAAAATAAATAAGTTATTTATATAAACTCAACTTATTTTTGCTGCTTGTTTAAACAACTTGTATAAAATGAGCTAAAACAACCTAATTCTGGAGATTTTTGGGGGAAACTTAAATGTTTTATGTTCAGTCTAGTTAAATTAGTTACATTAACTTAATGGATTTGTGTTGGGACAACATGAATGAATTGTGTGGAACCCTGCATTTTTTACAGTGTGTATATATATATATATATATATAATTTGAAACCCATATAAACAAATAGTACATAGATTTTCATGATTTTACAGTGCATTTCAGTGAGTCTGATAATTGTGTAAAAGTGGGAACCGCATTAGATCATCTCCTCTGTAATGTCTCTGAAAAGGTAAGCTTCAGGTCATAGATTTAGAGGAATTGACATGAAAGCTCAGAGCTTATGTGTGTTTGTGTATTTTTCAACATGCCCACACTAGCAGAGCATTTCAGACAGCATGTTCATTCTGTCGCTCTCTCACTGACACCCTCTTTCATGTCTCTTTCTCTCACATACACATCTATACTTACACAGGCTGATTAACTCTGGGGAGGAAGAGGAAATCATATAAATCTTTGAGCTACCATCTTTAAGTATAAATCAGCAAAGCACCTTTCATGGTGAGCGAGAGGAGTGTCTGAAAGGAAATGATTATGTGTGCGGATGAGAAAAAGAGAGTGACTGAGGAAGGGAGGGAGAGATAGAGAGGAAGAAAAGTAGCAAGACTGTTTAACTGAAATGCCTCACTGAGTGATTTGTGAAGTCTGGAGAGAAGGGCTGTGCTATAGCCACACACACACACACACAAATCACTATCTCAAAGCAAAACCAGCACTCTTAACTGTTTCTAATACAATATGAGTAATGCACACACATTTTATGGCAAAAAAAAATCTAGTGCCTCTTTAACCCACATTAAATGCTGCGTTTACACCTAGTTTTAAAGGGATAGTTCACACAAAAATGAAAATTCTGTCATCCACTTGTTCCAAACCTGTTTGTTTCTTTCTTCTGTTTAACACATATAAAATATATATATATTTATTTATTTATTTATTTTTTACTACTATAGAAGTCAATGGCTACCAGTTTCCAGAATTCTTCAGATATTTTCCTTTGTGTTCAACAGAAAAGCGGAAACTTGCAAGGTCACTAAATATTCATTTTTGGGTGAACTATGCCTTTGAGATTAAGCCAGTAAATCTAGCAAATATTCTCGTGTTACTTTTGTCCCTGCTGACGGGGTCAAATGTAACAATGTGCAATGTATGTTTAAAGTGAAATTGTTTTGAAGTTGTTCTACATTTGTTCAAAATACCACCTGATATTGACAGACCACGCTTATGAGTTAGTAAACACAGCAGAAATATATTTCTGTCTAAAACATTATCTTTTAAAAGTAGGCTTTCACGAAAATGGTACTTTCGTCCCCGCTCTCTCCTATGCTATATGTCAAAACTTTAACCCGTGGAATAAAAAAACAACACAGATTAACATTCAAAAGTTTTACAGTAGCGCTACTGCTTTTACTTAGAGTAGAATACCGCAAATTCCCAATATACAGTAAGTAAAAGTAGTAAAAATACCCATAATGCAGTGGACATTATAGTTGTGAACTGTAAAGAATGTAAGCAGTATTTTCATTCATTCATTTTCCTTCGGCTTAGTCCCTTTATTCATCAGGGGTCGCCACAGCAGAATGAACTGCCAACTTACCCAGCATATATGTTTTACACAGCGGATGCCCTTCCAGCTGCAACCCAGAACTGGGAAACACCCATACACACTCATTCACACACATACACTATGGACAATTTAGTTAATTAAATTCACCTATACTGCATGTCTTTGGACTTGTGGGGGAAACCGGAGCACCTGGAGGAAACCCATGTGAACATGGGGAGAACATTCAAACTCCACACAGAAATGCCAACTGACCCAGCCGGGACTCGAACCAGCGACCTTCTTGCTGTGAGGCAACAGTGCTAACCACTGAGCCACCGTGTTACCCCTAAGCGGTATTTTGCTGGGCATTTTTGCAGTAAGTTACTGTAAAATTGCGGCAAAGTCTAACAGTGTACTTGACAGTAAACATGAGGTTTTACAGTTTTGAGCTCTTTCAGAAGTAGTTGAAAAATACACTCATATGATCAAATGCATTTGAACAGAGGCCTGTTGCACAAAGTTGGGGCTTTTACCCAGGTAAGTTAGTGACTAATTTAAGCAAACTTTGAGTTTTCAGGGCTCAAGAATGTGCATGTTGCCATGGAAACATACGCTACATAGCTAGTCTGCTCTGAAGCAGGTTTTATTTTGGGTTAGAGATCACAATCTCAAACTGGACCAATCAGCTGTGAGTAATGTGACATTTATATGTCTGATGAAATAAAACCACTCCCAGTCCTCTTTTTGCTCCAAATTAAAGTCTTTTACACTCATATTTGAGTCAAAGGTGTCTTTTGTTGCTACATTTCTTTTTATATTATATGAATTATGATGAGTTATACTTATGTTATATTTGAATATATTCTTATAGTTTTGATTTTCGTTAATCAACAATAATGGCTTTAAATTCAATTAACATTTAAATATTCAGATTTAATTCAGAATTCAGGTTTAGATATATACATATTCTGATAAATTTGCTTTATAAAGCTTTTAAAACTTTAACTGCCTGCTCGACCAAATAGTTGAGCATATTTTGAGTCACTATATTTTATTGAGAGGAGTATCTAACTTAACTCAACCTGATAAGGCCATCTCTACTGTCTGCTTATGTTATGCCAAAACATTCAATAGTTGTCACCAAGTCAATCAACAGCACTCGTCACAACACTCAAAAACAAAGAAATCACTCCTGCCATGTGAACTGTTTTTGGTGAAAATTTTCCAGGTAAGCATTTGATTTTTTTTGGCATATTGCGTTCTAAGAGCCCTAAATTGACTATTTTGAGCTGTTTGTGAAGCTACATTGTTAAAATAAAATGACTGACTTGCATTGATATAATAATAGTATTGCTTTAAGTTTTGCTGCATCAACAATGTTTATTTCTGCCTTGCAAATGTATTTAAACTCATTATATTTTTGACAATGATATCTCTTAATCTTCAACACAGAAGTGAATTGCTGGTGCTCTTGCAGTTCAAATGAATCAAACTGATGCTCTCACGTGTCGTGTGATTGGCTGTTTGCTACATGTGTCACTCTTTCAGCTGCATGCTTTCCAGAGTTATTTATACACTCTGGGTTGAACCCCGAGTTGACAGAGAACATTTATATCAAGCGTTGTGAAACGACTTAACCTGATCTTAACCAGGTTGTGTTTGTTTGGTTTTGTCAACCCAAATTTACTCTGCAACCCAGAGTTTGTTAAACTTCAGGCCTCAGGCAAAACTGCCACCTACTCCCTGCAGTGACTTAACATATTTTCTTTCACACCAGAGGCCTGGTTAGAAAACTTGCAGACCACGACAACAGTATTATAACCAGCTCAAAGTTAGAAGCAACTCATATTCACTACATTGGAGACACTGAAAAGACTTTTTTTTCATCACTAGTGATGTGAAGACCGCACATCAAATAACAGATTTATACAATGATGCTTTGATTATCACGCAAAATCATATTGTATTCTCAGGAATTGATTGAAGTACAAAAATCTGTAATCAAACAACTTGGGAAACAATGATTTATATAGCCTAAATATAACTAAAATGCTGACTAGGCAGCAAACTGAAATAAGATGTCCCTGATAAACTTATTAAAATGAAAATAAGTAAATGTAATTGACTGATGAATATTAAAGCAACTGGAACAAAATGACAAATTGAGACTTAAACATAAAGCTGAAAATATATCAATATAAATATAGGAGCTAATATCATTCTATAATAATAGCCTAATAAAACAAGTGTTGTATTATAGTAACTATAATTTTAGACTGTAATGTTTTAAAACAATCCTTTTAACATTTATATGCTGTGTCGTTCTGAAATGATTGACAGGTATATTTGCATGAAGGCAGCATGTTGTTTATAACACGTGCTATCTCCACTCCTCTTTATATGATATCGCCATCTAGTGCTCAATATCGGAAAGTTTCCCTAAAAACACTGCATCGTTTTTAACGGATTTGAGACTTCATTCATTCATTTTCCTTCGGCTTAATCCCTTTATTCATCAGGGGTCGCCACAGCGAAATGAACCGCTAACTTATCCAGCATATGTTTTACACAGCGGATGCCTTTCCAGCTGCAACCTAGTACTGGGAAACATACACACTCATTCACAACGGCCAATTTAGTTTATTCAATTCACCTATACCGCATGTCTTTGGACTGTGGGGGAAACCCACGCCAACATGGGGAGAACATGCAAATTCAACATATAAAAATGCCAACTGACCCAGCCGGGACTCGAACCAGCGACCTTCTGGCTGTGAGGCGACAGTGCTAACCACTAAGATGACAGACTTTCGGTGCTTTTCAGAATATTAGCTTGGAGTTCATAAATATGGATTTATAGTCTCTTATTATTACTGCAGAGGGCTTTTATTATTTAAAACAAAATCTATATGAAAGTCGTCTGATTCTGTGTAATAAGAGTTTAATCGATAAGGATGAGATCACATATAAGTGAGTGTCTGTATTGATCGACTCCACTGGATGGCTTGTTTCTGATATCACCGCTGCCATATTTGGCATTCTGAGTCAGCTGGTTCACACTTTCATTACACAATCTCTATAATGAAATCTCTCCTTTTCGACAGGAGAACATCGAAATAAACAGCAGCATGATGTACTAGGGCCCATTTCTTTGCATAAGACTACAAAAAAGTAATATTCTATAAAACTATAGTTCTGCATTTTCAGGTTTTTAATTAGTTTTTGCTTTAATATTGTTTTCAAATGGCTGTTTTTAGTTCTTAGTTTCATTCAGTTTATTTTTTCAGTTACTATGATTTTGTTTTCAGCTTACAAAATGTTTTGGTAGTAAATGTTTGGTGTAGTTCTGTATTATTTGGCTTTAATATTGTTTTCAAATTGTTATAAATTCAGCTACATATATAATCAGTTTAGTTTTAGTTATTTTCATTATTATTTTTGTTTGGATTTTATTTTGTGAGTGCATTTCTGTTTGCTTTCTGTTTTAGATTATAGTGTAGCAGTGTTTTGCAAGAAGCGAAATATTACAGCAGATTTCAGCAAAAACTTTAATAACAAAAAGGTAGTTTTTAGTTCTTAGTTTCATTCAGTTTTAGTTTTTTAATTACTATGATTTTTTTTTCAGCTTATAAAATGTTTGATAGAAAATGTCCAGAAAACGCAGTTTCAGTCTTGAGTTTTTGTATACAAAAATAAGTTTGATTTGAACCTGCAAATGAAACAAATCTGCATTAAAAACAAACAAAAAAGGGTAACACTTTAAAATAACTACACACTATGAATCATTTATTAAACATTAGCAAATAGTGATTTCATTCTTTGTTAAGCATTAACTCTACATCACATTAGTAAGCAGTTTATAACTACAGCTACAAATGCTGTATTCTTGACTTTGAATAGCTATTATTATATGCCTAAATAATAAGATACATAAATGTTTATTTGAATACTTTATTAATCATTTACTTACACATTCTAAATGATCTTAAAAACCACCAACTACTCTTAAATAACTAGTTTGTAAATAATGCAATACTTAAGTAATGAAAAATGAATCATTAAAGTATGAAAACACAATCATTATATAAATTATACATGTGCTTATAAGTCAAGAATACAGCATTTGTAGATGTATTTATAAACTGTTTACTAACATCTGTTAATGTAGAGTTAACGCGTAACAAATAACAAATTAACTATTTGCTAATGCTTAATAAATGATTTATAGTGTGTAGTTACTATCAAGTGTTACCAAAAAAGGAAAATAAGAGTCATAGATAAGTTTAAATATGCTAGAGATGTTAACTATCTGCCATGTTGAATGTCATAAATGAAAGTGTTTACCAAAATTCCACAGCAATGCACATCCTCTGGTTGTAAAAAATTAAAAAAAAAAAAAAAAATTCTGCATAGGAACCCTATCAGAGATGAGAATGTGTTTTTTTGTTTTGTTTTGTTTACATTTATTAACTCAATATTATATGCACTGTCGGAAATAATGGTACAAATACTGTCACTGGAGTTAGTAGTAGCTTTTTATTACCTTTTAATTACTTTTTAGGTATTGATATGTACCCTTAAGGTACAACCAACATAGGCTCATTCTGAAAACGTAGCCCTATATACATTTCTGGAGATCGCAAATTATGTAGCCAGAAGTACGTATGGCTGCATTTCTTCTTTAAAATGAATCCTACGGGCCGGTATGATGCTGTTCCTTCTCGCGCCTACCAGCTGACCGCTTACCTCCGTATGAACGGCTTTCCCGCTGTTACCAGTTTGTACCATGTACGTTGGCGAACTTGAGACGCAGAGAGGAATTGACCACAACGACGGGGTTCGAGTCCAGCGAAGAACGGTTCCAGAAAGTGGGTAAGACCAAAAAAAAAGCCAAAAAATAAAATAAACAAGTAAATAGCAGGGTGAGAATGAAAAATCTAAAAACGTGGTAAAAATGAGGCGAGGGCTTTTCTTTTTCTGGATTGCTTTTGAAAACACTTTTGGTTGGGTTTAGGTAAGTGGGTGGGTGGGTCAATCGGTGCTTTTTAAAACCTTATTGGTTGGGTTTAGGGAAGGAGGAGGGTGGGTAAGTTGATCAGTCGACAGCGGCCTCTGGTGGATTTACGCCAGAAGAGCGGGTGCGAATGGCACTCCCGAGAGAAATTTGAGATCTCAAAAAGTGTACACAGCGGCCTCTGGTGGATTTGCGAAAACAAAAACTTCAAAAAAATGTAGCTCCTAGGACGTATTTGGCTTCTCCAGAAATGTATATAGCGGTACATTTTCAGAATGAGCCTGGGTTGGGTACAACTGTGGGCCTTTTAGGTACAAACCTTTATTTATGAGAATGTGGTAACTCTTTAATGTTGTACAAGCTAACGCCTTCACCTTGTTGTGCTAGCTTTACAAAATCATCCGATGAATAGATATTCATACATTGACTGATGACACACAGCCAAGTTGTGTTCATGGACCAGCTTTGACCATTCTGATATCCCTTATGAAGAGATAAATAAAAATAAACACTAGAGAGGCATCTATGTGTATGACACGAGTGCCATATGATCATTCATTGACATCATCCCATCCTCGGTTCCCCAGGTTTAAATGGATTAGTTGCCATAGCAACAGCAGCATCCTGCTCCTCAAGGGCTAAACTAAACTAATGTTGTGCTCAAGTCACTTATTTGTTCAGCACAGCACACATCTTGACCCGCAATAACAACAACAACTCAATGTCAGAACATTATGTTTTTCTTCAGAAACACTGGAATCACTCTTGTTAATGACATGTTCTGTATTTGAACTAGGAACACAAACACAGCAACAGCTTTTATTTATAGAGAGCAGGGGTTGTCACAGGATAGCTAGACTATCTGAAATGAATGGGATCGCTTATGCAGTACTCATGCTGAATCCTGGGTTGCTGAGGCATGTGGGCTCTCATGAAAAAATACACCCATGCTGACTTAGTTTTCTAAGTTTTGCTTTTGGGAGAACCGCACTACTACGTTTTGGATCATGTACAACAAATGTAAAAGCGTCTAAGACAAAAAGGGTTTTTAACTGTCAAACAATAATTCTGTAGATTAGAATGTCTGTGGTTCAATGTTTTTTTTTATGTCCAGCATGGTTATCAATATTTTGGGGTAGGCTATGCACCAGGGTTGCCTAAACTCGGTTCTGGAGGGCCGGTGTCCTACAAAGTAGTTCCAACCCCAATCAGACACACCTGGGCTTTCTAGAAACATCCTTGCAGGTGTGTTGAGGCAAGTTGGGGCTAAAATCTGCAGGACACCGGCCCTCCAGGACTTTTTGTTTGGGCACCCCTGCTATACATTAATACCTAATTCAAACACAGGTTTCTTACGTAAAGGCTACACGCTATAAAAAAAAAATCTTGCCTACTTTTTGGTTGAATAAAATTAACTTTTCTAGTAATTGCAACTTACATCAGTCAAAATGACTAAAAATATTAAGTTTAATTTTTTTTGCTGAAACCCGATTAACCGATTTAAATTAAGCTTGAGACTTTTTGACATATGTTTTACATTATTTAATTAATTATTCATTAATTTAGAATAATTAGAAGTAATTACTATGGCTTCCTACCCATAAAAACAAGTGATGCATTGCTAAATGTATTTTATTTTATTAATTATATAGAAAATAAAGCTTATTTTGTCCAAAACAAATTACAAAAAAGTTTAAAAATCTATTTTAATTTGGAGTAAATAGTGTTATCTTTAACTTTTTATTTATTAGATTCATTCATAAATATTACAGTACTGGCTGCTGAAAATTCAGTTTTGCCACAAAAAGAAACTATTATCGCATGATTATCACATATATTTTCTTTCATTTTAGTTATATAGTTAAAAAACTACTGTACACAAAAAACATTTGTAAAAGTATCAGATTCTGTTATTTTTTTTGTAATTTACTGTTTTGTTTTCTTTTTCCTTTTTTTAATGGTACACACTATGGGACGTTGATCTCTGCTCTGTCGACTTTTGATGTTGAAAATTCAATTCTGCAGTTTAACAATGTGACTTTTATTGACATTTTAGTTGTTTGAAACAATGTATTGTATTAATTAATTATATGTATATGATTAATTCCGGGCACTGTCGCCTTACAGCAAGAAGGTCGCTGGTTCCAGTCCCAGCTGGGTCAGTTGGCATTTCTGTGTGGAGTTTGCATGTTCTCCTCATGTTGCCGTGGGTTTCCTCCGAGTGCTCCGGTTTCCCCACAGTCCAAAGACATGCGGTATAAGTGAATTGAATAAGCTAAATTGGCCGTAGTGTATGTGTGTGGATGAGTGTGTATGGATGTTTCCCAGTACTGGGTTGCAGCTGGAAGGGCATCTGCTGTGTAAAACATATGCTGGATAAGTTGGTGGTTTATTCCGCTGTGGCGACCCCTGATGAATAAAGGGACTAAGCTGAAGGAAAATGAATGAATGAATGATTAAGTCCATAACAGAAAAAGTTTATTACCAGGTTTCTGTACCATAATTTACAAAAACAACCCAGACAATTATCACTTCAAATTATTAAGAATGTCAATAAAAGTCAGTTTTTTAAACTCTTTTCTAAATCAAAGGTTCTGGAAGGAAAGCTAAAGATCCCATAGTGCAATTCAAAAGCATAAATAAATGGGAAACCCCATGAATTAAAAAAAAAATGTGAAAAACTTTTAATTTACGGATTTGTTTTAGAGTAATTCATATAATATAATTTTAACTAGTATTTAAGTAACACAGAATCTTCACTTGCATTGATTATACATTACATTATATTTATGTACACTGTAAAAAAAATAATTAACAGTAATTAACAGTATCTGTATTTTGTGAATCACAAGTGTTTTCTGTTTATTTACAGTTGTGAATTGCATTATGGGACCTTGATATCTGCTCTGTTGACATTTGATGTTGAAAATTCTACTCTAAAGTTGAACAAAGTGACTTTTATTGACATTTTAGTAGTTTGAAATTATATAACGTATAAGAAATAATATAGAGAGAAATAAGTCTGTAAAATAACAGAAAATGTACTGGCAGTTTATTACAAGGTTTTTGTACTGTAATATACAACACCAACCCAGACAATATATCACTTTAAACTGTTAAAAATATCAATAAAAGTCACTTTTTCGAACTGTTCAAGGTTAAAAGTTGTTGGAAGAAAGATCAATGTCCCATGATGCAATGCAAAAGCATAAATAAACAGGGATAAACCTATATATATATTAAAAAAAAAAAAAAAACGATATTTTTTACATTTAATTTAATTAAAAGTGAACACCAAAACAGGATGTCTCGTCAAAAAATAAACATGATAATAAGCAAATAGTTTCACCTCTCTGGACTTTATCTACTTATGTGTGAATGTTTTTAAACCCTGCCTGACACCTGCTTCCTAATATCACACATGACATATGTCTACCAAAATAGACTGATGCTGGACAGAGTTCAGGATCTCTCCCTCCACAAAATCATAAAGACATTTTTTTCATACATATTACAAATATTTACTTTTATTGGCTACTATTTTACATTATGATTACATTATTTGGCTGCTTTATATCACCATTGATATAACAGCCTATAGGCCTTATAAAATATGACTATTGATTATTTTTAAAGTATGATATTTTATTTGATCAATATTGATGTATGATCGTAATCAGCTCATAATATGGATGCTGACTCGCAACAGTCATTGAACTATGAGTAAGCACAACATGACGATCTCCCTCATCATATCCGTTAACACTGTCAAACAAACAACTGACGAGAGAGAGAGAGAGAGAGAGAGAGAGAGAGAGAGAGAGAGGCGCGTGCATGTACTCACAGAGGCGGCGGATCCAGCAGTCACACATACCCTGTAATTTTCGGTAAACAGTAACCGGCGAGAGAACGAGAGACAAAAGCGACTGAATGAATCTGCGGGATCTGCTGATAAACTCCAGCTTGGCTGTGAATGGAGCTATAATGGATCTGAGTGAGTTGCCGCTTGCGCTCGTTTGCTCGGGTGCTGCTATAGTTGAGTCACGGGCGGGTACGGGACCGGCCCACACCGTCACATCCGTTAAACACACCGATTCCCGTACCGGCCAAAGCACGAGACTGCGGGACTTCCCATCACACTGAACTGAGTAACCCCGTATAAACCAGAGGGAAATGGTACTTAAATATATAACGTTAACTGAAGGGAGAGAAAAAATACAATAGGTGGATGATGAAATGAACCCAGTCGAAGACGGAAAATAAATTAACTAAACGAATCCATTTGATTTTTTACCTCTGCATTGTAGCTAATTATTGTGCAGTGAGACAACAAATAACCCAGACGTTAATGTCATGTTTAACCTAGCAGTAGTTAACCTGATCTATTGGTTGCGTCAAATAAACACTTGGGTCAAAACTCGGGGTCTGTGTCACACAACCAGAGTTGAGGTTGGGTTATTTGTCAGCCCTGCATTGCAGTAATGGGCTGCACGGTGGCACAGTGGGTACGTACGCAGTGGGCACGTTCGCCTCACAGCAAGAAGGTCGCTGGTTCGAGCCTTGGCTGGGCCAGTTGGCATTTCTGTGTGGAGTTTGCATGTTCTCTCCGTGTTCCTCCGGGTGCTCCGGTTTCCGGTTACAGGTGAATTGGGTAGGCTAAATTGTCCGTTGTGAATGAGTGTGTATGGATGTTTCCCAGTGATGTGTTGCAGCTGGAAGGACATCCGCTGCGTAAAACATATGCTGGATAAGTTGGCGGTTCATTCCGCTGTGGCGACCCCAGATTAATAAAGGGACTAAGCCGAAAAGAAAATGAATGAATAATAGTAATACAAATTATAGGCCTACGTCCTAATAAAAATAACAGTGAATGCAAGTAACAACAATGATAATAATAACAGCAGCAATAATAGTATTAATCAGTTAATTATTCAAATTTGGGGGCAAACTTCATGACTATTATTATTATCATTCATTCAGGAATGAATGGATGAATGAGCACACAGTTTGATGGACACAGTTCAATAGAGTAGCTAAACTTAAAGTGCAAAGGAATGTAAAAAGGGAAGTGTACATTGTAAAAAAAAATGTCTTGCTGCCTTAAATTTTTAGTTCAGTTAAATTAATTTTGTAATTAATTTTTCAACTTACATCAATCAAACTGACTAAAAAAGTTAAACTTTGTGTAACTTAAAATTAGTACTTATTAAAATAAGCTAAAGCGACAAAATATTTGTTGTCTTGACTTTTTGTCATACAATTTTGTACAGTGTATAACTTTGTTACAATTTTAGTAACATATTCATTATAAATGGTACTGTAGAGTGATACATTAATAATAATAATAATAATAATAAATCATATATGAAATCTCAGTTAATACACAGCTTAATATATATATTTAAAATATATATATATATGTATAAATAAATGTATGACTAATATCATATAGTCTAATATTGATATATAATATGCATATTGCGTCAGTCCACATGACAGTTTCCGTAAGTATTATATGTCAACCACAAATATATACTTTTATATTATATTTATATTCCACGAGTCAAAAATAAATAAATGCTACTAATAAAAAGCAACAGTTAAAAATAATTTAAAGGAAAAGTTTAAAATAAATCTCTTAACATGATTACAACTGCTTATTCCATAATTCTTTATATAAACATGTAGCCTAAATAATTAATTAGCGGCAATATGTACACAATTTCACTCCTTTAACATCTCTAGTGTTATATAACAGGTGTAAATGTTCAACAATCATGTGTATGCGCTGCTGCTCTAAAACTCGTTCCAAGCATGCCCTTCAGTCAAGCCTCAAGTATTTTCATGGAGCATTAAACATCAGAGATTGGGATTTGCTCAATCTCGCCCTCGTGTGGTATAAAATCAACAACGCAACTCTCATCTGTTTCATCTCTCCTTCTCTGTCTCTTCGTTTTTTTTAATAAATATAGTCCTTGTAACCAGCAATTCCATGCTTTTTGAAGGAACAGGCAACCTATTATATACCACTAGAATCTAATTTAGTCTCTCATCTCATCAAAATCGCTTTTCATAATAACATAATGCTGCCATCATTTGGTTTATAGATAAACACGTTTGGACTCAACAGGATTTGGTCATCCAGTAATTCATTCATTCATTCATTTTCTTTTCGGCTTAGTCCCTTTATTAATCAGGGGTTGCCAACTTATCCAGCATATGTTTTACACAGCGGATACTAAAAAACAATTACAATTAAACTTTATTTCAGTTTAAATCAGTCAATCAATAAATTAATTAATCAACAAATCAATCAATCATGATTTTTAAGCTATATTCCTAATAAGAATAAACCCCCCCCCCCCCAAGATCAATTATTTTGAGGTACCTAAAACCTAATTTATACAGGGTTTCTTACGTAAAGGATACACACATCAAATTAACTTTTCTAGTAATCCCAACTTACATCAGTCAAACTGACTAAATATATTACGTTTTAAAATGTAGTTAAAACCAATTAACTGATTTAAATTAATTAAGCATAAAAACACTTGTCATGACTTTTTGTCATATCATTTTTATATTATTTTATTTATTTATTTATTTATTTATTTATTTATTTATTTATTCATTTTCCTTTGGCTTAGTCCCTTTATTCATCAGGGGTCGCCACAGCGGAATGAACCGGCAACTTATCTAGCATATGTTTTACACAGCGGATGCCCTTCCAGCCGCAACCCAGTACTTGGAAATTATTTATTCATTATTTAGTGTTATTAGAGGTAATTAGTATGGTAATTAGTCATGTAATAATGAGACAACAATGAAATAATGCTTTGTTCCTGTGTTCCCTACAAATAAATACAAGTAAAAACATTAATTTCAATTTGGAGTCAATAGTGTTCTTTTTGAACTTTGTATTCATCAAATTCGTTCATAAATATTACAGTTTCATAACTAAAAATAGGAGTATTGCCTGCTGAAAATTCAGCTTTGCCACAAAAAGAAATTCTATTTTTAAACTATATATAAATAGTAATAAGTTATTAAAAAAAATATGTAAGAAAGTAAGAAAAAAAATATTGTAATAAGTTTATTGTGCTTGCCAAGGTTGCATTTATTTGATAAAAAAAAATACACCTGTCTCCAGAAGAAAAAAATATTATAGGAAATACTGTGAAAAAAACTTGCTCTGTTAAACATCATTCGGGATGTATTTGAAAAACAGTTTAGCATCAGTCATGAATCAGATGAAGAATGGTGGAATCTGTTTTAAAGAGGCGTCTTCCTAATCATTAAAGTACTCACAAGGAGCTGGAGTTTCCTTGTAAGCTGAAGGCGTGAATGCATTATATCCCATTACCCACGAGAAAGAAGCAGACAGAGAAAGAGAGAGATGGACAGAAAAGCAGATGATGCATACAAAAAGAGAAACGCTCAGACAGACGGCCAGTTCTAATCCTTTAATGCTGTGGAAATGACATTTAGATCAAAGCTGCTAAAAGGACAAATGTGATATGCATTTGTGCACATCTGTGAGAGTGTGTGCGTGCGTGTGTGTGTGTAACTTGGAATATGGGACAGCTGATTATTAAAATTCTGATTATTGTTTTATTTAATATAACAATTCCTGTAGTTCATATTTTAAAATTGAACAGGTCAGGCCACTTTTTATAATTTTACTAATATACAGATATTTGCTGCATTCTAAATAGTAGCCTAGGGTTGTTCCAAATACATAAAATAGCAAAAAATTGTATATTTAAATCTACTATTATATATAAATATATAAAAGTGATAGTTCACCCAAAAATGTACATTCTGTTATTAAATATGCCGCCTCACGGTGTTCCAATCCCATAAGACCTTTGTTCATCTTTGCTATACAAAGTAAGATATTTTAGATGAAATCTGAGAGCTCTCTCTGACCCTCCACAGACTGCAAAATATCTTACTTTATGTTTCGAAGATGAACAAAAGTCTCGGGGTTTGGAATGACATGAGGAAGAGTAAACAAAATTTTACATTAATAAATGGAAATTTACTAATAAGAAACCTAATTTTAAGATATTGATGTCTGAAATATGCTTGTATTTTACCAGTATCAGAGACTCTCTAAACAACAAAGCCCTACGCACTCTAACTTCAAAAATTTGTGAACTCTGTAATGTATTTATTCATTTATTACATATGTACATTTTGTATATTTGTATTTTATTTATACTTGCCCCCTGGCATGTATACTTTTTTATTGTAAAATGTTATATGCTATTCTTTAAATAAATAAAAAAAGACATGAGGAAGAGTAATTGATAACAGAATTTTCATTTTTGGTTAAACTAACCCTTTAAGGAACCAATATTATTATTTTCTGACCACTAGGTGGCACTGTGTGGGAGCTGTGCACATAGCCTTTGGTCAAAACTCACACCAAGTTTGGTCTGAGTACTAAAGCATTGTGAAGATGTAGCCTCATATCCACTCGAGTATGCTCTTCATTGCATTCATTTGTACATTATAGTTTTTTTTAAAAGTGGGAAATTGTTCATTATGGAAAATGTTGTCATAGAATGCAATCAAATCATCTTGAGCCAAAGAATCACATGAAAGAAAAAAAGAATGGCTGTCATCTAGTTTAGTATGCTTAAGCACTGAAATATACAGTGCGTTCCGAATGGTTCCAGAAACAATCATGGTCACCGCATTGAAGTGTTGTTTCAATAGCTATGTTTCTATTCACCTATTTTAAACTTTTTTTTCGATAAGAAAAAATGCGCATAAACTACGATGGAAACACTTTCACCAAACAAATTCCAGTATGCGCATTAAAAAAGTCATGTGATTTTGTTATAAGAGATTATGTGATGATAAAAATGTGTGTGAATGGACAAACCAAGCGGCTGACCACATTGCAAAACATCTGAAATGTTGTTTTGGTCATTCAAAAACGCCGTAACCATTTCAGTATTAGCATTATTATACTATTAATTTCCTCCAGAATTGTCAAGAGCGTCTTTCTTCCGCGTCTCATGCCTTCAAACACCACCACACGTTCATTGCGTGTTCATTTCAAGAGTTCACACTTAGCTCATGATTTATAAATAGCTTGTTTGGCATGCTGTCCCGGGAGAGAGCCCTGAGCTCAAGGGATCCTCGGGCCCAGGGCTCCCTCCCTTTCGCAGGGCGAGGGGAGATTGAGCTCAGGTCGATCTCAAAACTCCCCCGCTGCTGAGGCTAAGGTGAACTTTCTGAGAGTAAGACATTTAGGAAAAGAGACTAATTTAGGAAAAGAGACTAATTTTGTCTAGAGCATATTTGGACGGTAGGAGGAAACCGGGGAAACCCACGCGGACATGGGGAAAACATGCAAACTCCGCACAGAAACACCAGATGGCCCGCCGAGGACCCAGAGCCAGTGGTATTCTTGCTGTGAGGCAACAGTGCTAGTCACTGGGCCGCCGTGCCGCCCATTCTGGATAAAGGTGGAAGAAGGGGAAGAATGGGGGCTTCTTCCAGATGAAGGTAGTTGTAGAAAGGAAACGAGGATATATATAGTGACGGATATTTTGATTGGATCATCGTGATTAACTAATGTGGGCCAGCTGGGTCAATCATGAGCGCGTGCTCCTCTCGAAATTAGTTTAATATTTAAACTTCACTAAATAAAGAAAATATTCACGCAGCTTCTCCTACCGCAGCACATTCTGTTTTTACTTTTGATATTTGGCGCCAGTTATTTAGTAAGTGACGATTTTGTCTCATTGGATGGAAACGCTGCTTTATTCTCATTTTTTATGCGATATTCCACTTTTGCGCACACATGTAATTTGCATCTCTGGATGGAAAAATAGCTAACGAAGTGCTCAAACTTCTAGTCACAATCTCGAATGCTACAACTGAGGGACACTTCAGGCCACCTTGATCCTTTGCACAGGGAAGTTATTGGGTGTTATACACTGTGTTCCATTCGGAAGGGCTCATCCCTATGCCCTAATCCTTTCAAAGCTGTCACTTCAGAGGGTAAACCCTTCAAAGGTGTTAGGGCACAGGGATGAGCCCTTCTGGATGAAACACAGTCACAGCCTCACATCCTTTCCGGTGTTCTCTTCATTGTATTTGTTCTAATCAACTTGAATTCTGTACATTTTGTCAGCATGGTCTGAAGGTAATCTGATTGGATTTCTATGAAAATTGAACCAATGGTCTAGGAGACATTTTCAAATTCATAGCGGGAAAATGCTCATCACTGAAAATATAGGGTTATATGAATATAGGGTCAGCAGAGTCTGAGCGAATTTTTGCCCCTGTGGTTTTTATTCATTTTCCTTTGGCTTAGTCCTTTATTTATCAGGGGTCGCCGCAGCGGAATGAACCGCCAACTATTCAGGCATATGTTTTACACAGTGAATGCCCTTCCAGCCAAAACCCAGTACTGGGAAACACCCATACACTCTCAAATTCACACACACACTCATACACTACGGCCAATTTAGTCAATCCAATTCACCTATAGCACATGTTTTTGGACTGTGGGGGAAACCAGAGCACCCGGAGGAAACCCATACGAACACGGAGAGAACATGCAAACTCCACACAGAAACACTAACTGGCCCAGCTGGAACTCGAACCAGCAACCTTATTGCTGTGAGGCGACAGTGCTAACCGCTGAGCCACCATGCCTCCCCCAGTGGTTTTTCTCACCGGAATTGATTATTTTCATATACCTATATGTTTACTTTACTAACGAACAAACTGGCCAAATTTAGTCAAAAACCTACATTATTTGATATCAACTTCTTATGAGTATAAAGGCAATACTACACTTGCAATTGTGTTTTATTGAATATCTATAACACAAAAAGACCACAAAAATCACCAAAGGGAAATTAACAAAATTATTTGCCCTCCTGTGAAATTGAAATTCTTTTTACCAATATTTACCAAGTGCTGTTAACAGAGCAGGGGAATTTTTACAGTGTTTCCTATAATAGTTTTAAAAAATTTATAAAAGTAAAAAAACGTTAAGGTCAATATTAATAACCCCCTTAAGAATCTTTTTTTTTCAGACTACAAAACAAACCAATCATCCAATAATGTGCCTAATTAACCAAACTGTCTTAGTTAACCTAATTAAAGTAATTAAGCCTTTAAATTTCACTTTAAGCTATAGGGCTGGGCGATTAATCAAAAAGTAATCGAAATCAACATTTAGAACCTTTAATCGATCTAATTTTTCCAGTTAAATTTTTTTCAATTACTTTCCCTATGTGTGTGGAGTCACTTGACCCCGCTCTGTTAAAGCTGAGGCTGATTTATGCTTCTGCGGCCACTTTTCAGCCACATCTGATCCCTGGTCAAGTAGGATGATGGATTCTTGTGCCTTACTTTTCACTACATTGACAATAATTGGAAGCTGTATTAAAAATATTATTCATTCATTTTCTTTTCGGCTTAGTCTCTTTATTAATCAGGGGTCACCACAGCGGAATGAACCGCCAACTTATCCAGCATATTTTTTACGCAGCGGATGCCTTTCCAGCCGCAACCCAACACTGGGAAACACCCATACACACTTGCATTCACACACATACACTACAGCCAATTTGTCTTATTCAATTCACCTATACTGCATGTCTTTGGACTGTGGGGGAAACTGGAGCACCTGGAGGAAACCCACGCAAACAGGTGGGAGAACATGCAAACTCCACACAGAAACACCAACTGACCCAGCCGGGGCTCGAACCAGCGACCTTCTTGCTGTGAGGCGATCATGCTACTCACTGCGCCACCGTGACAGCCAAACAAAAATATTATTTACATTAAAATATTTGTTTACAGAAGATGCAAGAAATGCACTATTTAAAATATTATTTACAGAATATACAAGAGTTATTTTAGTTAGAAGAGATACTGCTTATTTTTTACTTTTAATATGAAAAACATTTTGTTTCCAAAAGAGCAAGTTATTTATTTTCACTTTTATTTATTTTCACTTTTTTTTATTAGAAAAAAAGTGACTGTTGGTTTGAGGCAATGTGTGTTTTCATTTCAGTACAAATTTACTGTACAAAACTTGTCAGTGAACTCTGAGGGCAAAAAAATTTAATGAATAAATAAAATAATCGTTCATTAATTGTAATTGAGTTAAAATGTTCAATTAATTAAGATTTAGATTTTAGGCCGAATCGCCCAGCCCTACTTTAAACTGAATACTAGTATCTTATCTCAAAATAACTAGCAATGATGTTTTGTCATCATGGCAAAGACAAAATAAATTAGTTATTAGAAATGAGTTATTATAATGCATTAAAAAAAACATTAAACAGCTCTTGGGATTTTTTTTTTAAAGGAATTAAAATATCATAGGCTAATCATTTTGACTTCAAATGTACAGTATAAAGATATTTCCACACATGCTCAAAATACTTTATTTTTCAGCTGACATTCAAGGTTTCCTTTTTCATGCTTTTAGCTCCCTATGATCAATTTCTTCAGCAACAGTAAGTCAATAATGTATGTGTTTTTGTGTAGTCCCCGAGCCTGAGGAAAAAGCATCAGGTGTGCTTGTGTTTTATTTTGTGTACATCAATATAACGCATTGTTTGTTTCTATTTTACCTTCAGGCCTTGTGTTCCTCCAGTGAACACCTTTCACACTGACAGTGATTTCAGTGTCGCTGAAGGACGACAAGCAACTGTGCTTTGTGTTTCTCGTCATCGTTCCAGTCCTACTGCAGCTTGGAACTGAACCATGAGGCGTTGAACCATGTTTCGTCACCAGGGCTGTCATGACGCCTCAAATCACCAACTCTCAATGAGAATGAAGGATTCTTGCACTCTCTCTTCACTCCCCACATGAAAAATGCTATAGTAATTTATAGTAAATACTAATGTTTTTTTATAGTATAGTATTGTAGTATTTGGTGACACGATGGCTCAATGGTTAGCACTGTCGCCTCATGGCAAGAAGGTCGCTGGTTCGAGTCCCGACTGGGTCAGTTGGCATTTCTTTGTGGATTTTGCATGTTCTCCCCGTGTTCGCGTGGGTTTCCTCCGGGTGCTCCGGTTTCCCTCACAAGTCCAAAAACATGTGGTATAGGTGAATTGGGTAAGCTAAATTGTCCGTAGTGTATGTGTGTGTATGGATGTTTACCAGTGATGAGTTGCAGCTGGAAGGGCATCCGCTGCGTAAAATATATGCTGGATAAGTTGGCGGTTCATTCCGTTGTGGCGACCCCAGATTAATAAAGGGACTAAGCCGAAAAGAAAATGAATGAATGAATGAGTATTGTAGTATTTGGTGACACGATGGGTCAATGGTTAGCACTGTCGCCTCGCAGCAAGAAGGTCGCTGGTTCGAGTCCTGCGGCTGGAAGGGCATCCGCTGCGTAAAACATATGCTGGATGAGTTGGCGGTTCATTTCGCTGTGGCGACCCCAGATTAATAAAAGGACTAAGACGAAAAGAAAATGAATAAATGAATGTTTCGAAGCGTTGGAAACACCATGTGATCGGGACAACTGTACAACAATATATATATGGAAAATAGGTATTGAACACGTCATGTTTTTTCCTGGGAATAATATTACTAAAGGAGCTGTTGGCATGGAATTGAACCAGATTTTGGTAAAAACCCAAACAATACAAACATAAAAATAATGAAAATCTGAAAAATGAGTTATGTGTAATAACAATGAAATGACACAAGGAGAAAGTCCTGAACTACTGAAACGTATTTAATACTTTATAGAAAAGGCTTTTTTGGTGATGGCAGCTTAAAGACGTCTCTCATATGGAGAATGAAGTCACATGAATTGCTCAGGTGTGAGTTTTTCACAGACCTCAACAGAGTGTAAAAATCTTGATGGTTCTGTGGGTCTCGTCTATCTTTCTATTGGATTCACGTCAGATGATTGGCTGGGCCATTTTACAGCTACAGCATTTGAGAGTTTCCTTGGCTGTGTTTTGGATCATTGTCTTGCTGAAATGTCCACCCTGGTTTCATCTTCATCATCCTGATAATGTAGATGTTGGACTGAAGCAGCTAATATTAATTTACAATGATGAAGAGCAGAAGGTTGCTGAAGAATTACTGAGAGATTTCAGGTGCTGTCTGGGCTTTCACTGCACTTCTACACCTCCCTTTCTTCATGTGTTCAATATTTTTTCCCTGCGTTATTTCATTTTATTACACATAACTTCATTTGTAAACTAATTAGATTTTTTTTCTTTGCATATATGGATTTCTTTGGTTGTTTTCTTGTGGTTGTTGATATATGTACCTTTATACGCATATATTTTCACCTTTATTGGGAGAGGACAGTGGAGATTAGAGAGAAAAGCAGAGAGAGGGAAAGCATCTGCGAAACACCTCAAAACAGGAATCGTGCTCGGGTCGCCATGAATACCGTAGTCTAATGACATTGAACTAACCGCAAGGCTATAGGCGCCGACATATATTGCCGACTTTAAAGTATAACCTATAAATGCTTATCTAATATAACATTTGCTAAACAGGCCAACAAAAAAGTTCGAGTCCCGGCTGGGCCAGTTGGCATTTCTGTGTGGAATTTGCATCTTCTCCCCGTGTTCACATGAGTTTACTCCGGGCGCTCTGGTTTCCCCCACAGTCCAAAGACATGCAATATAAGTGAATTGGATTAACTAAATTGGCGGTAGTGTATGCATGAATGAGTGTATGGGCGTTTCCCAGTACTGGGTTGCGGCTGGAAGGGCATCTGCTGCGTAAAACATATGCTGGAATAGTTGGCGGTTCATTCCGCTGTGGTGACCCTCTGATAAATAAGGGACTAAGCCGAAGGAAAATGAATGAATGAATGACTGAATAAACTGCAAATAGACAAACCAAGGTTGCTGCACACTTTACTGCCTGATTCCTGAGGAGTTTCATTTAATTGATTAACAATGTTGTTTACGTGAATAGTGCCATGCAGAAGTAATGATGTTTTACCTAATCCTGACTGACTTCTTTTTAATCAGCGATTAAAGCTTGGTAAATAAGCGCTCTCAGAAAAACCACACACGCGGGGCATCCTTGATGGAGGGTTTTTATACAGAAGTCATTCCACAAATCCCAAAATCTCGTCTCTATCTATTATGTTCCTCTCCGTTTCCTCTCTCCATTCCAATTTGTCTCAACAGCTCTTTTTCTTTCTCTCCGGCCTCCTTTCGTCCCACTTGTCTGCAAATGTTTTTAATTAGCCAACTACGACCCTGATGACAGTGTGACGAGGAGAAAGAATGAGACTTTCTAATCGTTGTAATTAAACAACAGGCTGAACGAGGGAAGAGACCTTGATGCTCTCTATTCATACAGATGAAGTGACAGAGAGAGGAGAAAAAGAGAAAAAAATTAAATAGTGTTGGGAGGAAAAAGGAGGAAGAGTGTACATTTTTCAAGATTGAAGGAAAGAATGTAAAGTATGGAATATGGGAAGTAATTTAAAGTTGATATTAGTTGCAGTATATGCAACAGAAGTTGGTTATAGCAACACTCATTTATACATTTTTTTTCAGCTTAGTGCCTTATTTATCAGGGATCGCCACAGCGGAATGAACCGCCAACTATTCCGTCATATGTTTTATGCAGCGGATGCCCTTCCAGCCGCAACCCAGGAAACACTCATACACTCTCACATTCACAGCTGGGACTCGAACCAGCGACTTTCTTTCTGTGAGGCGACTGAGCCAACGTGCCGCCCCCGTTATTATGGGTCAATGACAAATATGGATTTTGATGATGCAAAATGATCTAGAATAAATGTCCAAAATTCCAGAAAATGCCATTTTTATGTGCATCTTAAACAAAGCAAAACACATTTTTTCATTCATTCATTCATTTCACACTTGTCAATTTGTATATTTGCATTCACTATTTACTTTTATTTTTAAAATATATTTATTATCTGTTGTTTGTCCTGTCTCTGTAATTCTGTTGCACTGTTGAAGCTTTGTCACGAAAACAAATTCCTCGTATGTGTGAACATACCTGGCAATAAAGCTCTTTCTGATTCTGATTCATTTTCTTTTCAGCTTAGTCCCTTTATTAATCTGGGGACGCCACAGTGGAATGAACCGCCAACTTATCCAGCATATGTTTTACACAGCGGATGCCCTTCCAGCTGCAACCCATCACTGGGAAACATCCATACACACTCATTCACACACATACACTACGGACAATTTAGCTTACCCAATTCACCTATAGCGCATGTCTTTGGACTTGTGGGGGAAACCGGAGCACCCACGTGAAACCCACGTGAACACGGGGAGAACATGCACAACTCCACACAGAAATGCCAACTGACCCAGCCGAGGTTCGAACCAGCGACCTTCTTGCTGTGAGGTGATCGTGCTACCCACTGTGCCACCAAAACACATTTTTTACATTTTAAAATGAATTGCTAGAAATTTTTTTAAATTAAAAAATATGAATATAAATAATCCTAAGCATGTCCTTTTCATCATTATTTTCAATAAAAATGTTAAAACACTTGGAAAACAAATGGTAAAAAAATATATTTTAAAAAGAAAATGTAATATATATATATATATATATACACACACACATACATATATAATAGCACTAGTTGATTTAATAATGTTTTTTACCATTTTTACCAATTTATTCTTACCACATACATACATAGATACATATGAGAAATTGTCGTTCCAAAATCAGGTTGACTATATGCCAGGATCATTGCTAAATTCATAAAATAACTACCTAACTAATTAACTACTAGCTAACTAACTGACTAACTAATTAACTAACTAAATAATTAAAGAAAGAAAGAAAACAAGAAAAAAATGTATATGTTGTTTTAAATTTAATTTGTTTGATTTCAGCTAGTTCCTAAAAACATTTCTTATTTCTAAAATAACAATGACTATAATCAAATCTTTTAAAATAAGTCTAACTGAAATAAAAACTAATAAACACCATATAAACAAAATGGTAAACAATAAAATAATAATACACAAAAAATAGCAAAAAAAAAAGTTAAATAAACAAACTAAATAAGATAATAACTTATTAACTCAAACTTAACTCAACACTACAATAGTATCTCAATGAAAATAATGCTTATTTTTCTCTTGTGTCGCTGTGTCATTGGCCATGATTACTTTCATAAAAATTCCAATAGTGCTTGTACCTGTGCTGCTCTGGATGGTTCTGACAGTAGTTGTAGTCCGCGGAGGTAAAATGGCCTGACGTGTCGCTCTCTCCTCTTCCTCCTCCTGCGAGCAGCCTTTCTCGATGGCCCGCACGTAACTGTGGCTCCTCATGCGGAAACATCCGGAGCCTGGCAGATCCAGAGCATCTACAGCCTGAGACTCCATCTCGCTGAACACACTCTCACACACGGCCTCGATCTGCCCGTTCACCTCCACCTCACTCACCTGCAGAGGGAGACAACGCAACGCTGTCAAAAGAACAGCTCTACACCATTCTGATACCGGATAGTTAATTTACAGTCAAACCAAACTGTATTCAGATATAATTGTGGGTATTTTTGTACTAGTGGGTGCAGGACACTTTTTTATGTAGCCTAAGTGAGGATACACTCAAAAAATGTGGTTTGCTGTTTGTTTAAACTACTTATTTAAAATGAGCTGAAACAAACACCATTCTTGAGGTTTAACTTAATTGTTTTATGTTCAATCCACTTAAATTTATGAAAACTAATAAGTTAACTTAATTCCTTCATGTTGTCCCAACACACATCGATCGTGTGGAACCCAGCATTTTTTTTACAGTGTAGGAAAATAGAATAAACTGTGACATATTATACTAAAACAAATATGGGGAGTGAGGAAATATTGGAAAATAAGTTTGGTTTCAGAAACTGATTTCAAGCTGTCATTGAGGCCAAGGAGAACCAACAATGTACTGTTAGTTGTGTAAATAGTCATACTTAAAGTTATTTTTGGTTGATTGTAAACCATAATTTACATTTCTATCAAAGTTATCTTACATCATGTGTTCTTACACAGTTTAACTTTTACTATTTTCTAAACTATAATGAATAACCTGAGACCAGCGTTGGGTATAGTTATTTACAAATTAACTAGAAGAAAAACATCACTTTTGCATATACAATTGCATTTATTTAAAAATATGTATTACTCCACCCACACGAGTGGCAAGCAGAGGACTACAGTTTGACAAATATTGCAGCTGTTGGACAACATAATGTACTTTTGAGGCTCTTTTAGGTGGGAATGTAGTTGTTTAGATTGAAACTATGCAGTTTATTTATAATTTATTATTATTAAATATTCATAATTTCGAAGATTCAGCAGGTTGGCCAGCCTGCCACAAGGAGCAGAGCAAAGACAAGATGGCGACAGACACCGCATAATAAAATAAATTCAATAAATATGTTAAAACACTTGGAAAACAAATGGTAAAAAAAAATATTTAAAAAAGAAAATGTAAAATGAGGGCAATCCTCAGGGGAAAAAAAACAGCATTTTTTCCGCGTACGTTTCAAACTACAGCTGAACAAATCATTACAGAAAAGGTAAGTGACATTCTAAGTCGATCTCTCTCTTTTGTATTTTGTAGTGCTGTATTTATACCATATAATCTGGAGTTTGCTTTGGCTTTTTCAGGGTTAATTATTGTGATCTCCCGATTGCAACAGAGAAATACTGGGAATTCTCTGTAGACTGATGGCATTTGATGCCGTTCAGCCTTATAATCTCAAAAAGTGAGCAAAATCACCTGTTTTGTCATCACTTTAGACATTATGCTAGAGAATCATTCAAATACTAGCTCTAAAGTGACGTTTGTGAAGTAGCAACGGTTTCTGCTGTTCTGACGTCAGCTGCAGATGTGTATGAACGATGGAAGAAAGTAGTTCCTCGTACGCTTTTACAATATATGGCTGTATATTGTATAATAAAAAAAATTTACTTTAACTTTTTAAACAAAGTTAAAGGATCGTGTTTGACTGAAATTCAAAGAATTAAGAGATCAATTTCTACTGTCTGTGTTGAGATTTATGTGGATTTGTAGTATTGAGTTAAGCGAATTAAATGACTTATTGAGTATAAGTTACATTTCAGACAATGTAATCAGAAAAGTTATTTAAATACAATTGTAATGGTGTCATTTGTAATTAGTAGTTAATTACTTTTTTGAAGTAACTTACCCAACACTGTGACTGTGACAATGTGAAATGTTAAAGGTGTCTAAATAATGTTTGGTTTAACTCTAAGCTCCTGATTGAACGAGCTTAATGATGTTTACTAATATTACACAATGCACCATTAAAAAAATCTTGGATGTTTCAACACAGATTTTGATCAAATATGGACAAATCCAACCACTGGGTTAAAAATGTAATTTCCAAAATAAACTCAACCATTAAATTTATCCTTATTTGTCACAAAGCTGGGTTTAAACATCCTAGAGTGTTTTCAGATTGCTGTGTTGAGAAGGCAGGAGACCTCCAAAGACATATGATGAAGTTAAATGCTTCTTTTCACAACTATATTTTTCACAAGCTATAATTCTAACATTATAACAAAACTATAAAACACATATTGCACACTTTACTATTTCAAAAATTTCATACATTTTGAATGATCTTTAGCATGATTTTTTTGCCCTGACTTGAAAAACGTATTATTTATTATTAACAGTATTACTGCAAGGTAAATATGTGGACATAATAAAAAAATGAAATACAAGATCACCCATTACTGAAATAAGATGGAATGAAAATTAAATTGGGTTAACAATTTTAAGCTTGTGAAAATTATATGGTTGTATTATATTCAGCTCATTATATGTTACTTATTTTAAAATGCTACATTTTTTTTATAACATCTACAGTGGTAAGTGAAAGTTTGTGAACCCCTCGCAGAATCGATGAAATTGTGACAAAATAAGTGAAATAATGCAAAATGCATGTTATTGTTTGTTCAGTACTGTCTTGAACAATATATATTTACATTAAAAAGAATTTATATATAGGTACAAGGCAAACAAAATAGGTACAATTATTAAAATAACCCCCAAAATGTTGTGAAACCTTGGATTTTAATACAGTGTGTGGTTACCTGATGAGACTATATTTATATTTAATTTTTTTGCTTTGTGGAGGTTGTTCGTGAGTCTCTTGTTTGATCTGAGAAATAAAAGCGCCTGCTGTTCTTCAGAAAAAAATCCTCCATGTCCTGCAGACTCTGCAGATTTCCAGCAACTTTTGCATTTTTGAAGCCTTTCCAGCAGTGACTCTATGATTGAGATCCAGCTTTTCACATTGCAGACAACTGAGGGACTCAAACACAACTATTAAAAAAGGTTTAACCCCTCACTGATGCTCCAGAAGAAAACACAAGACATTAAGAGCTGAAGAGTTTTAACACTTTTAAACAGAATGAAGATGTCCACATTTTTCTTATTCTTTCCCCATTTAGTACTACCCTTCAGAAATAATTGTAGATACTTGCTATGTTTCCCAGGAGACAAATTAAATACAATTTACCTTGATCTTCAAATTCAAAATGTTTTCATCCCCAGTGTGAAAAGATGGATCTCAAAATCCGACATTCACTGCTGGGAAGAGTTTAAATATGCAGAAGATGCTGTAACATTGAAAAACCTGCAGGACACGGAGGATTTTTTCTGCAGAACAGCAGGCAGTGTAACCGTTCAGAACAAACTATATATAGTTTTCACTGTATTTTGTAGTATATTCTCGAAAATACCAAAAAAATCAACTGTTTAAAATGTTCATTGTCGAAAAATCTTTTATTTTGAACAAAATCATATGTCCAAGGCACTTGAAAAGTAAATAAAAAAGTTAAAAAGCCTTTTTTTAACATGGATATTATTATTTTTTTTTAATTCTTGTGTTTTGGCATTTTGGAACTTGCCTTCATCAGGGTGCTATTGAAATAATAGCAATGTTAATAAAGGCTTTTTAACTTCCTTTTATAATGCCTTGAACTTATGGTTTTGTTGTTTATCTTTATAAATTCCTTATCCAAGGAGCACCAACACTTTAATTACACTCTGAAGCACTTTTTGTTTAATTTTGAATCATTCATTTTTGTTTAATTGAGTTCTCTTTTCTATAGCAGTAAACATAACTTTTACAAAATAAAAAAGCAAGAAAATCACAAAGTATAATAAACACAAGAGTATTAGTGCATTTAATAAAAATGTTGAATCTTTACCATAAGATTTACTTCTAAACAAGTTAATGACAGCTTTTCAGCCTGAATTGTCACAACACCAAAATAAATATAAAAAATGAGTAAATGTCATAACTGAAAATCACTGATAGCTGAATTAATATTGTTAGACCAATTGTTGGGGGTAGTGCGCATGATGGCTCATACTGTCATTTAGGGTCATACAGAGTAAGTTTAAGTCTCTAATGCCCATTCTGCATCATTCTCAAGAAGGGTTAAGCACACTAATACAGATAACAGAGCAGAAAATAAAAGAGTGCAGAGGGGAGGAAATCTGTACAAGTGAAAGACTGCATCACTAGTGCTCTTTCTTTACTAGAAGTGTAAGAGGTGAGATTGAATTACACAGAAATAAATCAGAAAAAGGAGTCTCGTGATTGGAGGATGGAAAGGAAGTGGAAACAGGTTGTATGAAACAAAAGTGAGATGTGATTGGATGAAAAAAAACAGCAAAGGGAGCCACAATCAGAGTGCATTTACACTAGTAGTGTGTTTTTGTTTTAAAACTGCATTTTAGAATGAAAACACAGCTCGTCCAGACTGCCAATTTTACTGTGTTTCAGAAAATCAACCATCGTCCACACTATACAGATCAAAATGCATGATACATTAACACTCACTGGGCATGCACATATTTTCACAGCATCCACACTTGCTGCCTACCACTCGTGTAATGATCATATGAGAAGGGCTTGACAAAGAGTCCAGAAGACCAATCAGAGAATGAATGTGGATAGCCACGCCTCCATTTTCAAAAGTTTGTGTTTCAGTCAACACAGTCTCATGGATACGTACCTCTGTCTACATTTCTGGAGAGTGCAAATTATGTAGCCAAAGGTAGCCAAAAGTACGTTTCATCTTTAAAACGAACACTATAGGGCGGTATAATACTGCCAAAGGCTTCTGTTCCTTTTAGTGCTACCAGCTGACCGCTTACCTCCTTACGGATGGCTTTTCCGGTGTTACCAGTTTGCCCAGTAGCTCACCACGTACCTCGGTGGACTTGGGATGCGGATTGCAGTGGACCACGATGACAGGGTTCGAGTCCGGCGAAGAATGATTCAAGAAATCAGGTAAAAAAAAGCAAAAATAAATAAATAAAGAACAGGCTGAAAACGTGGTGAAATCACACGGCTGCGACGGCTTTACTTTTTCTATATTGCTTTTGAAAACACTATCGGTTGGGTTTAGGGACAGGGGTGGGTGGGTCAGTCGGTCAGTCAGTCAGTCAGTCGACAGCAAGATGGCCTGGTCGGCTGAAGTGTATATTGCGCCCTCTGGTGTATTTATGCGAGAAGAGAACGTGTGAGAGAAATTTGAGATCATCAAAAAGCGTACACAGCAGCCTCTGGTGGATTTTCAAAAACAAATACTGCGATTTCCCAGCAATTTCGCTGTCCCCAGAAATGTAGTTCTGGGTACGTATCCGCATTGAGCCTGGGTTGGTTTCAGTCCATCTACACTGAAATGGAGTGCCAGCATTTCCAAACTAAAACAGGGTCTTTAGTGTTTTTCCAAACACTCAATTTATGCGTGTCAAAAGTACTGGAGTGGTGTGGACGGCAGGTGTAAGAGCAACAAAACTTTAAAAAAAAGTTTTAAAACAAAAGCACACTAGTGTAAACAGCGGCACACTACTAGTAGCAATAAAACACCCAAAACGTTCACAAGGTACATTTCCAGCCTGATCTCACAAGGGATACGTATCTATTTTATGCTTTGTCAGTTTAGTAGCTAATTCATACGAATTCGTATGAGTTCAGTCGTACGAAAGTGTACAATTTTAAAAAGGAGGCGTGGCACCCAACCCGACCTCTAAACCCAACCGTCATTGGGGGATAAGCAAATCGTATTAAATTGTACCAATGAGATCGTACGATTTCATATGAATTAGCCATTAAATCAAAAAGTTACGAATTGCCGTGAAATAGCGTTGGCATTTCCATTATGCTTTAAACTGTGTAAATTTTAATTGCGAATTGAAACTACACCTAATGTAAATGTGTACATTTCGCAAAAATAGCTATATATTGCCAAAAAAAGGGTATAACACCTGCATTATGTAGTTGTCAGAAAATTGGGAATGCACCTTTCTGCACATGACTTCTGCGTTTCAAATTATGGGTTGCATCTGGTGTGGGGAATTTTCTTTCGAAAAACCTGAAACAATTTTTTTTAAACAATAAGTTTGCACTACAAATAAACAATATCTGTAGTAAAAAACTGAATGAGAGGTATGTTTGACTTTATTTTTATGCATTATGAAAATAAATGTACTGGCCATAACTGTGGCCAAAGCTCTTTTTGCACTGGGAACTGGGAAACATCCATACACTCTTTAATCCAATTCACTTATAGCGGATTTCTTCGGACTGTGAGGGAAACCGGAGCACCTGGAGGAAACCCACATGAACACAGGGAGAACATGCAAACTCCACACAGAAATGCCAACTGGCCCTGCCAGAACTCGAACCAGTGACCTTCTTGCTTTGAGGCGACAGTGCAAGCCACTGAGCCACCGTGCCGTCCTTCTTTGAAATCTTATTTGAGGATTTTTACTCCAGATCTTTTATTATTATTTTTTTTCCCACAATACAGTAATATTCAACACGTCAATAATATTGATCTGAAAAGATTTGTTTCGAGCTTTTGCGGTTATTGATTGTACTGTAGGCTGAAAGTAATCTGTTAAATCTAATAAGTTGCTTTTTAATATTTAATGGATGGCCTGTGAGGATAATAAGGTCACATCATTGTGCAATAAAAAAAAGTAGCATAAGTTACTCAAACAATTCACAAAAAACCTATAATGGAACATAGGGAATTGGTGGATGTTTAGAAAAATCACAATGGAAGGATTTTTTCTGCATTTACAGTCACATGGTATTTGTAGAAAATTGCTCCCTTGGGCTCTACAAGCGGCCCTGTTGCACTGCAGTACTGAATTCTTTTCTTGATCTTTTCATCCAGAAATTCTGATTCAATAGTTTCTCTGTGAAATCATGTACACTATAATTTCCCTGAAATGTGCATTCACGGCTGCTTCCAAGTACAAGGGGACTGCATTGACATTTATGGTTGTCTAACACGCCTACACATCTTACTTCAATATAAGTAAACATTTTATGTCTATTGCTATGATTTTTGGAATTACGATTTTGCGAGAGGACAAGTTTCATTAAATAACACTCAGTTCAAGGGCGTAGAATTGGCATGGACGGAAGGGACGTGTCCCCACCAATATCCACCAATGTCCCCATCAATAATTGAATCGCCTTCAAAATAAAATAATGCTCCGTTAACCTTTAGTAACTTAGACATGCAGAAAGGGTTAAATCACATTTTCTTGTTGGTCCTCCTTCCCCCAAACACATAAGGAGAGTGTGATTATAGCTGGGCCATTTTCTGCTGTCATAACTCCTCAAAGCCAGATTGCAGTAAAATCATGTAAATTGACTTTTGCAGCATCTACGTGCTTCGTTAATTGTTATTTGAAATATCAAGTGTTTAAAGCCTTTATTCATGTTTATAAAAGCGCGAAAGAGAATTTGTGCTGTTCTATGCATGCACTCTAGGGATTTATGTCCCCACCAATGTCAGGAGCAAACCTAGGTCTTTGACTCAGTTAATGGAAATACCATTATTTTTGCAATAGTTTTTATCTGCATTTAAAAAAACATTGCAAACGATTTCCACAATTCCTAAAGAATCACCTACACTCTACACATTTTAGGGGCTATTTAAGCAAAAGTGTTCTCAGCCAAAAACAGGAAACATTTTGAAAACGGGTTGCAAAATGCACGTGTTTGAAAACACCACCATTATTCTTTCCATTTAAACACCCATTAGGAGAATCTTTGAAAAGATTGACATCATGCACATGAGTAGTACATGTTTAGTGTGTAGACATGCGCAGTGCATGTCGATTTTGAAGGTAAGAGCAAACATACACAGCAAAGTAATGGTAGTGCTGTCTCTGCTTTGCTAACGCTGTGAAATTACTTCATTTTACTTGTTTGTTTACATCTGTGAGTGCAATTTGATATAGCTATAAGAAGTAGAGCAACATTTTAGTGATGGAACTCCCACCCACAAAGAGCTAATCTTCAGTTCCCTACAGGAAATGTTTAATAACAAAGTGTCAGCACAGATGTAATACAGAGTTTTTTGGCAGTTTTTTCGCAGAAGAGTAAATGCGAATCATCCTGAAATCGTTGCTGTAAAACTAAACACACAATTTTTCCTTTTTAATTACATTGTTGTGTAAGTTTACACTAAGCTCTGCTCACACTGTGGGATTTCAGCCACAATTTGATCATCTGATACAAATTTGGGAAATCCTAAAAGATTCCTGTAATCCTATAGGCTAAAAGCTGCGGTCTTTGATTGTTAGTTTGACACGTTCACCGACCGCTGATTAATGGCCATTGCGATCAAATCTTCCCTCCGTTGAAGTTCTGGCAGTGTCTTTCCTGCAGTAATACTTCGGCTGCAATGAGCGTCAAACCAAGAACCAATAGGTGCGCAGAATCTGATGATGCAATCAGCACGACAACTTCACACCACTGTTTTTTTTCTGGTTTTATAGTTGAGTTATTGAGTCATGCTGTGAGCAAAATCACAGATTGTTTATGTTTGCTGTGAGGTCTCATTTTAGAATAAGGGTTACTGATGGATGACGTCAAACACCAGAGTTTTCATGCTACAGTAGTCTGTGTTTCCCACGTCTTGATTATGGTTTAGTCTGACATTACGACAACTGAAATCTTTTAGTCTGACAAGGTAATCATGTTCGTGCAGTCTGACAAGCTACAATCATTTAAGATTATTAAAAACCACACAGTGCTAGCCTTATAGGCACCTACAACTCAACGCATGTCTGCATGCCCACACACATACATTCGGAATACGCATGAGAGGACCAATGAATGATGGGTTTTTACGGTGAGTCGACTGAGCTTTTTGTCACTGAAATGATTGATTTATCCTCAGGGACCAGAAGAGACAGATTCGCACACAAGCCTGAGGGCAAATGTGTTTTTTCGCGGTGGGAGGAAGCCACTTTTTAAAAGGTAAGGGCTGTTGTCTGTCTGAATAAGCTGTCAGCCTCTGAACGCTCACCTTAAAACTGTCTCGTTTGTAAACGCTGCCCGTCACCTTATCCCAGGGCTACAGGAGCTAATCTTGAAAACTCACCTTAAAATCCCAAGGCTAAAGACACTAATCCTGAAAACTCACCTTGAAAATCCCTTAGCTACACGTTAACATTGTAGAACGCCACTCAAAAATTGCTTTACATTACTTAAAGGGCTTTGCTGACACCAAGTCACCTTAAAAATTAAATTGAAACTAGCAGTTAACATAAAAGCTTAATATTGTTGACACTTAATCTTAAAGAAACACTACTTCTTTTTTTTTTTTGCAAATACGCTCATTTTACACATCCCCCACAGTTAAACAGTTGAGTTTGACTATTTTTAAATCCATTCAGCCAATCTCCATGTCTGTTGGGAGCACTTATAGATTAGCTTAGCATACATCATTGAATTGGATTAGCATCTATTAGCATCTTGATCAATTAAAAAAAAAGAAAAAAAAAAAAGATTAAGCACAATGATATTATGAAGCACCTGAAAATAATCCCAAGCTAGGTAACAGCACTGCGTAATATCATTGTGCCTGCTGCACATGGTCTAATGGTCTAATCTGACTCAAATATTTATGCTAAGCTAAGCTAAAAGTCCTAACACCAGACCTGGACATAGGTTGTTTTCACATGACACCATTGATGATGTGTGAAATTCAGATGGAGGGCAAGAAGTGATTTTTCTACATTAGAATCGCTATCAGAACATCAAAATGTTTATATTTTGTGTTGTTTCTAACTGTTTATATTGTAAAAATAAGAAATAAGAAATGCCGAACACCTTTTATAGACTTCCAAAAGTTTTTGCTCATAAAGGGGGAAAAGTTCAAGAAACTGGCTGAAAAACGGAAGAAAGGATGGCATGTAATAAAAAAAGTTTCAATACATCCATGTGTACAAACTTTTTTTGAATGCGATAATTCATTTGATAGCACCAATAAAGATTATATACAGGCCTAGCTATGTGTATAAATATGTTAATGTGTTATAAAAATCAGATACAAACACCACCACACTTATACAAAATCCAGGAGAATATAAATAACGTAACTTGCCACGTAATCGCTGCAATGAAATCTCCGTCTTGTTTTGCAATAATCCAAGTCTTTACTGGCGTTTTGGTGGAATAAACAACCATAATGTTAACATTGAGATGCGCAGCAGCGATGAATGTTTGTTGATGGTAAGTTCATCGACAGAACAAAAAAGAAATGCAACCCTTGCAACAAAACTAGACGATTATTATTTTGGAGCACTTTTTCCTCTTTACAAAAATAAATAAATAATAATGTAGACTATGCGTCCACGCTTTTGTATGCTTTCATCTGTTATTTCATGATGTCTGGACAATATCCGCATGGGGAAAAAAATTGTAATTTAGAATATACATGTTTTTGAACCACAGAGTAAAGCGTATAATGTGTACAACTCTTTGTTAATGAATACTACAGAATGCTGTAGCATAGTAAACTGATAAACTGTAATAAATACTGTAACGTTAACCTCAAAGGACGCCTCTGTCAAGCTCCTGAAGTTTGCAGACGACACCACACTTATCGGCCTCATTCAGGACGGTGACGAGTCTGCTTACAGACAGGAGGTTAAGGAGCTGGCTGTCTGGTGCAGTCAAAACAACCTGGAGCTGAACACGCTCAAAACAGTGGAGATGATAGTGGACTTCAGGAGAAACCCCCCTGCTCTCCCCCCACTGAGCATCATGGACAGCATTGTGGCAGCAGTGGAGTCATTCAGGTTCCTGGGCACCACCATCTCTCAGGATCTGAAGTGGGACACTCACATTGACTCCATTGTCAAAAAAGCTCAACAGAGGTTGTACTTCCTTCGTCAGCTGAGGAAGTTCAACCTTCCAAAGGAGCTGCTGAAACAGTTCTACACTTCCATCATAGAATCTGTCCTCTGCACTTCAATAACTGTCTGGTTTAGCTCAGCTACGAAATCTGACCTCCGAAGACTACGTCGAATAGTTCGGACTGCTGAGCGAATCACTGGTACAATCCTCCCTACTCTCCAAGAACTGTACTTATCCAGAGCAAGCAGAAGGGCTGCCAAAATCACTCTGGACCCCTCACACCCAGCACACTGCCTCTTTGAACTTTTACCTTCTGGTCGACGCTACAGAGCACTGTGCACCAGAACAGCCCGACACAGAAACAGTTTCTTCCCTCAGGCAATCCATCTCATGAACACTTGATGATAGTAATTATGGAACAAACATCACTACCTGCTATACACTTTTTATACACATAAACACTTATTTAACAACATATTTTACATGCTAATTTGCACATAACAGCTGCTGTTGTATATAGTAATATTCCTGTACATACACTTGTCAATTTGTATATTTGCATTCACTACAACTTTCATTTTTTAAATATATTTATTATCTGTTTTTTGTCCTGTCTCTGTAATTCTGTTGCACTGTAGAAGCTCTGTCACGAAAACAAATTCCTCGTATGTGTGAACATACCTGGCAATAAAGCTCTTTCTGATTCTGATTCTGATTCTGTAAACTGTGGTGCATTGTGGTGTATAATTATAGCGTAGAAAACTGAAGGCTATTGAATAATTTGTTTATTATTACAGTTGTGTTGTACCACAGCAACAATATAATTACTACGACAGTTTAATTCAAGTAATTAAGTATGTCTCCCATTCAGTTTTTTACTTCCTGCCCTCCATCTGAATTTCGCACGTCACCAGAACCATGTGATTGCAAACAACCTACAGTATTGGGTGAACGGATTCAACAAATGGTAAAACTCAACTGTTTAACTCTAGGGGAGTGTTCCTTTAAAGGCAGTGCAAGTGATTTGGTTCAAAAACATTGTTCTTGTTCCAATTCATCGAATGTTAACATGATATTGCCACTCTGAAATCATCCACCCTACCTTTAATATTCTGTTATTCGCATACGTCTCTAATTAGCTACAGAAGTCCATTCAGATGCACATTGTGCTTTATTTCAGTTTGAATTATATTATGTAATGTATATTTGGTGATATTTGAAAATACAATCTTTTAAGTAGACGAGTAGCAGCGCTATTAAGGCAAACTATCACATAAAGTCTTGACAGCACAAATCTTTTTTTTTTTTCCTTACTGATGAGCTGCATTTAACAACTTACACTATTCAAGTATATATTATATTTGATTGTACTTCTATATTCATATTGAACTTGCACCCTCACAACTTATAACTCATATAAATATCAAAATTAAATACAATCATACGCTGACTAAGGCCTACGTATATAGTATGAAAGTTTGATCCCATAGAGAATTTTCTTTAAAAGAACCTTTCCAGTTTTTGAATGTGGTGAATAACATTTAAATCATTTACAGAACATTTACCCACAATAAATAACATTTTGTTGAAAAAGGCTATAAAAAGCACATGAGTTCCACGTAGGCAATCGGAAACGTGGAAACATGAAAATGTTACAAAACCACACGTTTCACATGTGCTCCATATATATCGCATGTGATTTTAACATGACTGAAGCTCATAAGCTTAATGTGATTTATCTGTAAGGGGATGTTAAAGGCAATGTGGAAATTATACATTGACGATCGGTGGGGTCATCTTTTTTGGTAATGTTAGTTTGTGTAATTCATGCTTCAGTGGATCAAATTTATGTGTTTATTTAAATTACATCTAATTTATTCATAAAATGTATTTAAGTTTTCAGTGTTTTGTGGGATAGGCTATTTAGTGTATTCTGACCTGATTATCAAACTATACAAACGACTTATCTAATTTGACGTTACTTTCAGGCAATATGTAAAAACAAACACCTATTTTATGAGAAAACGTGGTTTTCTCCCAGCTTGTGAACTCTTACGGTGTCTATCAGTGCTCCAAATCTGCCATGTTCAGACTGTTGAATGACTTTTTTCTTGCATGGACTGATTGGCGTGATTATGCATTCACAATGGTATGAACCGTTATAGGGGTGGTCAAATGGATGTTTATTATTTTAATTATTAACATTATTATTTAAAATACAGATCAGAGTGAAGTTTTTTTCTCAGTTTCAAGGGGCTGACACCCCCATACATCTTGTTTTGATGTCCTTCAGGGAGGATCAAGCCTTAATGGACACGCGAACACGGGGAGAACATGCAAACTCCACACAGAAACGCCAACTGACCCAGCTGAGGCTTGAACCAGCGACCTTTTTGCTGTGAGGCGAACGTGCTACCCACTGCGCCACCGTGCAGCCCCCTTGCTATAAACAGTTGTAAAAAAAAAAAGCTACTTTTGACAATTAAAATGTTATGCTAAAACATGCTTTCTTTACTTTCATTCAGCCTAAAACATTTCTGTTTGTTTATACCGTCTAGAGAGAAATAATGTAGACACTAGACACAATGGTAACACTTTAGTTTGTCACAATTCTATTAACTACTTATTTCCTTCCTATTATTAAGATATGAATTGTTCATTAGTAGTTATAAAGTATGATCTTATTCTGCATCCCTAATCCTACCCAAAACCTAAACCCAACTTCTACCTTACTAACTATCAATAAACAGCTAATTAGTAGTTTATTAAGCTGGTAGTGTTAGTTAATGGTTTGTTAACCCTTGTGCACTGTTCAAATTTACTACCCTTTTGTTATATTCGGGATGAAAACATCCACTGAATTAAATTGCTGTAAGAATGCATCAGATAAATATTTTTTTGAATTTTTTTTGCATAAATCTGTTAATCAACCTCAGTCCTGATCAAAACTACTAAATTGTTTAGAAAATGACAGGATTTTAACTCTTTAATTGCCAAGTTCACTAATGATGTCACTGATTTGGTGAAAAAAACCCCACACAAAAATGACGTATTTTCAATATAAAAGGTAATTGTGGATTGGATTTTTTTAACCTTTTATCACAGTCTTGGACATGTGAACAATTAGTAACAACATTGCCTTTGATGCATTATTAGATTTTAATTTTTTCGCCTTAATTTACTGTTGGTGGCTGTTTTTGCCCCATTGACTTCCATTATAACCACATTTGATGGTGCATAAATACACAGTCTTTGTTTTTATTTACTCCATGCAGTTCTGCATATTTTTATTTTCTCAGACACATCAAGGTTAGTGCGCAAAGGTCACTCTCACACACTCACAGACACACATACACACACTTTAATTTGCTGTTATACTCCATATAAAATCCAGAAAGTACGCTTTTTTTTTTACAGGCCTTTGTAAAGGGTTAATGGTGCCAATTGATGATCAACAGCAAAAATTACAAATTTTACCCCATCCCAACAGAAAAACCACCAACAAAAATGCATGATTATATGGTGTCATGGTTTTGTAATAAAAAAGTGTGGTTATAATGGAAGTCAATGGGGCAAAAACAGCCACCAACAGTAAATTAGTGAGAAAAAATTCAAATCAATCAAAAACAATGCATCAAAGGCAATGTTGTTTCACATGTCCAAGACTTTGATAAAAGGTAAACAAAAAAATCCAGTCCACAATTACTTTTTATATTGAAAATAATCATTTTGTGAGTTTTTTTCCCCCACCAAATCAGTTACATCATTTATGAATTTGGCAATTAAAGAGTTAAAATCCTGTAATTTTCTAAACAATTGATTAACAGATTTATGCAAAAACATTGAACAAAAATATTTATCTGATGCAACTTTACAGCAGTTTAATTTAGTGGATGTTTTCATCCTGAACATAAAAAAAGGGTAGTAAATTTGCCCAGAGTGTGTTGTTGAGTTGTTTTTTTTATTCAAAGCATTTTCTCAAAATATGTGTCAAAATAAGATTTGTGACAAAAATCATTCTGCTAGCTGAAACAGAGAAAGGTTATAGCTAAATTAAGACTCAAAATCCCCCCAGAGTGGATGAAAACATCCCCAACAATACATAAGAGTTAATACAGTGAATTATGACCTAAACTAAAGTGTTACTGACACAATCGAACTTTCTAGTGCACATTTGACCTCCTGTGTGTGCATGCAACACTTTAAATGAACAAAAATATTTACAAGTATAGTTTTCCTCAGAAGCTTCACGTTCTTCTGAAAACATATGCAACAAAAAAACCTTTAAGACTATTATTTGTGATTCTCTAATCCTAATCTTCCATACTATACTACGCTGATAGTATGCAAATTAGGATTCTGAATAAGGGATGGACGAAGAGATGATAAATTATTTCATGAGATGAATGAAAAACGGATTACTTGAGAGCCAAAATATAACTTTTTTCCTTCCCCGGTTTTCCTCCCCTCTGCAAACCTTCTCAGACGAAGGCTCTGGCTAGAAATCACCGTTAGGATTGAATCTTAATGGTGATTTCCACCAGAGAACAAGAGGGGCGATGACCAACCTGACTTATGGTGCTCATGGCCCTCATGTAGCTCTCATTTCGGGAGCGAAATTTGGGCGAAGCCAGCAGAGTGGCCGGGTCCAGACTGTCCAAACTGCGGTTGATTGAAACCTCACTCACCGCTCGCAGGTAACTGTGACTCCGAATCTGCAGCTTGGGGGAATGCGACTCCGCACTGATCCTGCAAACGAAAAACAAAAAAGTAGAAGAAAGAGAGCATGAACAGGTGTATATAATGAGGGGTGAGAACTAAACGAGAGATCAGATTACTCTTGTAACTCGCACTCATTCATCATGTTCCAGTGTTGGAGGTCTCATACTTATTAATGTTGACCTAAAAACAGCTCTATACGTGCGTGTTAGCATTTATTTATAGTTGAACTCAGAATTACGAGCCCTCCAGAAGTATTAGCCCCCCAGTATATCTGTTTAATGAAAAGAAGATTTTTTTTAACACATTTCTAAATAGAATAGTTTTAATAACTAATGCCATGATGACAGTTCATAATATTTTACTAGATATTTTTCAAGATACTAGTATTCAGCTCAATGTAAAGGCTTAACTAGGTTAATTAGGCAAGTTAGGGTAATTAGGCAAGTCATTGTATAACAGTGGTTTGTTCTGTAGACAATAAAAAAATGCTTAAGGGGGCTAATAATATCGACCATAAAATGTAAAAAAAAAAATTAAAAACTGCTTTCATTCTAGCCGAAATAAAACAAATAAGACTTCCTCCAAAAGAGAAAATATTATAGGAAATACTGTGAAATATTCCTTGCTCTGTTAAACATCATTTAGGAAATATTTGAAAAAGAAACTTAAATTCACAGGAGGGCTAATCATTTTGACTGCATTTCTGAGACCAATGTAAATGTGAGCTGCATAGACAATTAGTTAGTTATTTAGTTAATTAATAAGAAGATTGACAATAAGGTCTTTGAAATATGAACGGAAATGCATTAAAACATGAACACACACACACAAACACACATTCTATCCCTCCAGGTCAAGTCAATCTTAATTATGGATGTGGCTCTTAAAATAGTATGCAGTTACAGCAAGAAAAACACACATTAGTCATTCTTCACTGGAGTGAGGAATGAAGAGAGAGAGAGAGAGAGAGACAGAGAGAGAGAGTAGAAGAAGAAAAACAAAGAGGGAAGGCTGTAGAAAAAGTACGAGAATAGATGTAGAGGAAGAGATGACAGCGGATGAAATCAATTAAAGCAGCAAATGATGAAAAACAACAAGAAGTGTATTGTGAGGACGGACGGATATAAAATTAGGTTATATGGAGAGTAAGACAACGTTCGTGTTCTCATTACATGTAATTATTTCAGAAGCTCCTTTTACAAAGATGAATTTTAGGATATATATGTTGTTTATGCAGTCAAATCATATTATATCAGTATATTTATTTAATAATTAGTCAGTTAAGCTACAATGCTAGATGATTTACAAGGTTTCTAATGTTGTTTTCAGAGATTAGCACATTATTGTCTTTGTTGTCTTTTTTTCAATCAAGGTAAAACCGAATAACAGAAGTAAATAATAAATACTGACCATGTGTCTTGACAGAAAATTCACTAAAACAAAAAGAATGTATAGAAAAAAAAAATAGATATGACTCAGATCCCTCATCTGTGGAAATGTTTTGCGGAAATAAAGCGGATCTGTCTGTAATGAGCACAGGCCTCAGGGGATTGCATATTTATTACATAACACAATATATATGTTTTCTTTTCTTGGTGTTTGCATGTAGTTGTTTAAGCACACCATAAGTGTGTGTATGTCTACTGTATCACTGTGTGTCTAAAAAACAGATAAGCTACATTTATGTGGGATCCAGGTTTATAGATTTTTACTTCTTTTAATATGCATTATTTATTAGCACAGTTTCATGTATGTGTGTGTCCGTGTTTGAGTTTAAGGCACAATGCTCAGATTATAAATATTTAATGGCGTGTCACATCTAGTTAAGAAGAAAAATAAAAAGAGCGCATTACAAGATCCCTAAGCAGTGTTCACCATACCCTGTGTACACACTACAAAGGAGCGTCTGAAGAGTTAAAAATGTTTATTTGAATGCACTCCTGCACATTAGGAATATGATGCAGGTTTATTTTAGGGAGTGTTTTCATGACGCAGATTAGACTAAAGATGCAGCTTTTCTTTGATCCAGACTTGCACACAAACTGCTCTGCATTTTATATTACAAAGCCTATAAACAAAAGATACTGTGAAGTTATTCATTCATTCATTTTCCTTCGGCTTAGTCCTTTATTTATCAGGGGTCGCCACAGTGGAATGAACTGTGTTCAATAAGTTCAATTTCAAATGGTTTATTTCATTTTCAAGATCTGAGGTGAAACTATGCTGCCACTTTCAGTAGTATGGCAATAAATGTCATGTAAAATGGCATTCAAAGTCACATTATTACCATTTAACACTGAATAAAGCACATGAGGTGTACCTGAGGTGATCATAGTTTATCCTGTTGTTCACCTTTCTAAAATAGAAATTTCAGGTGTTGGTTAGGACAAAAACTCCTTTTAATATGGACAATATTTCTTTTATTGCGTGCCATTGCTTTTAGTTAGAAAACGGTTCAAATCAGCCTTAAATCAGCCTTTAGGCTCGATAGTCAGGCACACTCATGTCAATCTGGCAACCTGAGCTTGCGTGGACTCGTCAGAGAAGGAGCTGAGTGAAAATGTGTTTTGATCCAGGAGTGCAGTACCTAGTTCAACCACTGGGTGTCAAACTTACATACTGCACCTTTAATTCTTTTTCAATTTATGCCTCTTATGACTTTAAGCACCTACTTCTGTTTGCTTACAAGTTCAACAGTAATGAAAAACTTGAAATTTTTAACACATTGTCCCATCTTTTTGTCTTTTTGCATCAAATTATACAAAATAGTATTGATAGCAGTATCGGAATTGATATTTTTATCAATGAAATCTAAATGACACCCATGCCTACATACTAGAGAGCATTAGATTGATCAGAACATTTGATTTGAGGCCGAAGTGTTCTGTAATTACCTGAAAATATTGATCCATGAAGGGAAGTGAGAAAATGCAAGTTTTGAATGCTTCTATCTTTTATCGTCTATCTTTTCTTCTATCTTTTATTTTGTAGCACAATAGTTTACAGATATTGCAACTTGGAGACTGACATCTTCATACTAACACACAAAGAACAGTCATTTTAAATTCATGAGGACTTTGATTTCCTTCAAAAAGTATCAACTTTTTTAAAACTGAACTTCTTACATTGAACTGATGAGCATCCACTGTTGTCACAGGGACAATGCTTATATTATACGAATGCTGTGTTTGCAAAGTTTACACACAAGAGCGTGCATTCACACACACACAGAACCAAAAGTGTGTGTTGATTCTCTTTATAATGCAAATCAGTTTGCTCTCATGAATAAGGTTGTGGGATAAAAGTGACTCGCAGCACATTGTAAGTAGGATATGCTGTCACAGTATAAATGAAACCAGCTATAATAGCAAGATGCACGTGAGTCTTTAAAGAAAAAATTTAACTCAAAACCAGTTCCTGCGTTAAAAATGACCTAATTTTAGATCATAAAATGGTGTGCAACTGAAAAAAAAAGGCTTTAAAGGCTTAGGAATATTCCCATTGAAATGACTTTGTTCTGCTGGATTTTTAATAAAAGGGGAGAATCAGAACAAATCATAATTTAAAATGTAATAGTTAATAAAGAAATATAGTAAGATGATAAATCAGTTATCATAAGTTTAGTCATTTTGTTATGTGGCTTTGTCATTTTCATTAGTTTTACTTTCAATTTCAAGAAAACTATGAACAACTGAACTCAAAGTCAGTCCCTGCGTTACAATTACAGCCCATTTTCAATCGATACTATGTTGTGCAATCGGGAAAAATATATAAGAACTTGGCAGGAACTTTAAAGGCACAGGAAAATTCCCTTTGAAATGACTTTGTTCTGTTGAATTTTTAATGAAGAGGAGAGTGAAAGGATTTCACTGTAGTGGTGAGAGTCTCAGGACAAGAAGAGATTTTATATGAAATTGCATGGAGTGTGTGCATGCGTTCAGAAGTTGGCTTTAAGGACAAGACTACAGCGTCTCCAGAGACACATCCCAGCAGCACTTAGAGATATGGAGTGGGTGGAACGCCTATAAAACAACATGTTTAAAATGACCCCAGAGAAGACAACGGCTCATTGAAATTTTAGTCTGATTGGCGGTTGCACTCTATAAACTTATGGCTTAATGTACACACAATACATGCATTTAATTTCCAATGCACAAGCTAATACTTTTCCAGACTTGAGTTGTCACAGTACCAGTATTTCAAACTTAGCTAGGATACCTTATAAAAATACAGATACTCATAAAACATTCGGTACCACAGCAAAACATGATTTAAAATGATTGTTTTTAATTTATTTAAGTTATAACCTAAAGCATTGCTCCATGTTAAAGGTGCCATAGAATGAAAATCTGGCTATACCTAGGCATAGCTGAAAAATAAGAGTTCAGTACATGGAAATGCCTCAAACACCATTGTTTCTTGGTTCTCAGTGTAAAATGCCAGTGTAAAACAGGCCAATCGGAAAAAAACACAGACTCTGCCGATCTACATGGGATCATTAATATGCACACCCCAGGCAGCATTTGATTACTCACAATATTTCCTAGTGAGATTACAACAATGATTATTTTCCCCCTTAGTTTTAAGGTTATCTTAGCTTGTATATACTTTCTATGTATGTGGGACTCTAATTTTGAAAATGATACAGGCTTTAAGGAAGAGCAGTCTTCAAAGCAGTTCAGTGAAGCAGGCAGCAATGTATGGCTGTTTCTTGATTCCAAGAACGCAGAGAACGGACTTGCGTTCTCGTGGAGAGCGGTCTTGCCAGGTTACCTCGAGTCGGAAGAACTCGAGAGACCATAAGAACACAGAATGCATCCTCTGAGAAATGACATGCTGCGTTCTTCCTGATGGTCACATGACCTTCATGCATTTTTAACGGAAAATTATTTAAACATTACAGCATTCATATAACGATTTATTTTTTCCCCCTTTCAATATATATAACTTGCACGAAACCAAATATACTTTGCACAATACCAATAAAACAGATTTTAATATGAATTTCAGCAAATAAACACCCTTAATGTGTTTATGACTTTATTAAGATTTTCATATTAAGGTTTACTTTCACCATCTCATTTAGGGAAACTCCTGAGATAAAATAAGTTATATCTCTGAACTTTAATAATAAACAGGTATACAATGATGACTTTTGGGACTTCTCGAGTGAGTTTTGCGCTCAAGTCTGCATCGATGCATCCTCGATATCAAGAACGCATCTGGGAACTTTCACGCATCCTCTGTTCTTGCGGTCTTGAGTTTTGGAACTGAACTTTGGAGGTTGATGATGACGTTACACGAGAACTTGAGGACACAAGATCGCTGAAGAACACATATTGAGAAACAGCCAGTGTCTACGAAGCTCTCATCTGTTCACAGCCCATCAAAATGCAGGATATACGGATTATAAAGCTATTCAATGTCACCAGAAGAGGCATAAGGTCTGTTTAAATTAATCTTTTGTTAGTTTAATGAGTATATTGTGAAATTTGCATACTGTGGCACCTTTAAGGATTTTTTTTATTGGCCCAGCTAAAAAAATATAAGGATAAATATATAAATATTATTTATTATTTAATATTATTTTGAACCATAAAACATTTTAATAAATGATATTAGAAAAGAAACTCCTATCGCCTATATTTTTGAAGACAAGTGAACAGTCAGTAATAAACAAATAACCAAATTACAAAATTCAACAGAATTAATATACAGATGAAAACAGTTGAACATTCTTCAGGTAGGTCTAACAGTGATTTTGCGTTTTGAAGTTGAATAATGTTTGACTGCAGGTTTCTGTCACTTTAAGAACTTTATTTTTAATGTTTACTTTCACTTTAAATGGAATCTACTGTTTTAAAGAAGGGTATTTTGACTTATTATATAATAAAGAGAGAGAGAGAGAGAGAGAGAGAGAGAGAGAGAGAGAGAGAGAGAGAATAGCAAATAAAGCACAAGTATGGAGCTCTATACAGTTAATATAGTAGTATCTATAGTATATATAGTATAGTATAACTGATTTAAAATTTGTGATTTAAAATGAGATCCTCTCAGCTTGAGTGCCGACGACCGATGGCACAAAATGTTATTAATGCAGAATTTTAGAATTTATTACTGTAAAGGAAAATCATATTTAGGTCAACTGTCCGTTGTTTGTGAACTCTGCAGTAAAGACAGGACTGTGTAAGTCTATTGTCTGAAACAAAATATGTTTGACATATTGTTACAACACCTGAACAGGTTACGTTTTATTCATAAACTGAACATAATGTTAAAATAACATGAAATATTGTTTATATATTTTCCCTGCTGCTAGTACAGTTACGTAACTTTCTTAAAATGTTAGCACCTTTTTATATGTCTTTGTCTTTTTTCAATGTTTATATATGTCAGTATACATTTATTTTTCTTATATACTAGGCAATATGGTATACTCTTCTATTATCATTATCAGTATGGATATCAGTATTCAACAACATTGGGAAACGTTAAACAAATTATCAGTAAATATTTGTAACTTTATAAATACATTAAAAAGTACTTTAAATAGTACATTAATGTACTTTGTACTTTGATGTATCGATACTGTGGAAAAGTGCCCTACAAAGGAAAAGTGCAGTAACTACGCTAACACTAAATGCCTTTTAAATGCACTTTCACACCATCCAGTCAAACAGGTTTTGGCTAGATATGTTTTTTAATTTATTCTCTGAAATGTTGAAACAAAATTGAATGCGTACACAAGATATCACAAAGTTCATTTTCGATATTTTCTCCAAATTGATCAAACGTAGTTACTACTTTAGAGTGCAGAAAAGTGATATTTTATCATTTCAGAGGCCATGTCCACATGTAGATGGGTATTTTTATAAACAGAGTTTTCCTTGCTTTCATTTAAAAAAAAATCTCTGCCCACATGAAAACGCAAAAACATACTGTGGTGCATGTTATGGGCACGTCAAACCAACAGATGGACATAATGACACTTTTATTCTGAGTTCACACTACATGTGATATTTTGCGAGTAAATTGCATGCAAGTCAATGGAAACATGAGAACAGTAGCGGATTACTGTTCCGAGGTCGAACAATGCAAAAAACCAATGCTATCTCACGGCAATTTGTAACTTTTTGATTTAGTGGGTAATTCCTATGAAATCGTACAATCTCATTTGTACAATTTAGTACAATTTGCTTATCCCCAATAATGGTTGGTTACACACATTGGGTACACACATAGGGGTGGGGTGGAGTTGGGTGCCATGCCTTCTTTTAAAAATCTTAAATTTCCGTACGACTGAACTCGTACGAATTAGCCACTAAACTGACAAAACATTACGTTTCCTCATGAGATCAAGCTAGAAATACGCAATGCGTTTGCTGCGAACGTGCATAATTTGCATTTGCAACTTCCAAATTTGGTTTGAACCCAGCTGTGTTGGCCAATCAGAAAGAAGAAAACATGTCCTGAGGAGAAAACTCGGGTTATAGTGTCCACATGACCACACTGTACCCAGATTTTCAGAAAATTATCACCCTGGCCAGTGTTTTCAGAAAGCTTCAGTTTCAGTCACCCGAAACTTGTGTGGACAAACAGTAAAACCGTGTAGAAAAAATACCAGTATTTTGAAATATTTATTTTGAAAATACCCGTGTTACGTGGACAGGGCGAGAGAGTTCAGTATAGTATTGAAGTATATGTATATGTATTGAAGGACTCACTTGAGTGTGGTCATCTCAGTGAGAGAAGGCTGGGTGGCTTTCAGGTAGCTCGCTCGCCGTGCCTGGACCTTGGGTGAAGGTTTGGGGCTACAGTCGGAGTCTCCACTGTCCTCCTCGGCCATTGCCTTGATGTAGCTGCCGCTCCTCATCCGCCGGCAAGGGATCTCATCATCCTGGCCCACAGAGGAGAAGCCTCCCCACTCATCCTGAGGAACCTGCAGACAGAGGAACAGTTAGATTCTTATAAACTACTGACACTTAGAAGAATACTCCACTCATTTTTGGAATTTTTACAAAACCCCTAGAATAAAACAGTATAGTTTTATCATTTTTTAATCCAGTCAGCCAATCTCTGGGTCTGGCGGGGGCACTTGTAGCTTAGCTTAGCTTTGCATTAGGTCAGATTAGACCATTAGCATCTCACTCAAACATTTCAAAAAAGAGTTTTTATGGATAAAGATTTTTTATGAATAAACAGCTTAATGTTAAATTAATAATAAAATAATAATAATAACATTTATAATAAAAGCGTAATTTATAATAAAAAAAATCTGTGAAAAACTGTTTTACTAATTCTAGCACAACTGATTTATTTCAGTCACATTTCTAACTGTAACTAGTCATGTAGTGCTATTTTTAGTACTTTTTACATTTGATAACTAGACAAAAATCTCAATTATTTTATGTTAATGAATTATTTAATTATAGATAATAATCAAATAATTGAATAATAAACACTCTGCACATCAAATTATAATAATAACTCATTGAATACTGTACAAGTCAATAAAATGCATACAAACACAATTCGCAATTCTGAATTGTTTTTTATTTTATTCGTACATTTTAGTACAAATTACTCAGGTGGGGTAGGTATAGCTGACGCAAAACTGACATTTCAACACAGTGTCGAGATCCTGAAGTGCAGATGTTTGGAAACACCCAGGTCAGATGACTAAACCAACTCAAAAGATCGAGCATTTCAAGAACTGACAAATCTGTGTTTGATTGACAGGGTTTGAAATAAAAACTCTTTTGCACATAGCCTAGTGGACAGTACTCCAGCATATAGTGCAACTGTGATACGGGCATCCCGAGTTTGAATCCTGACTTGTACAAAACCATAGAAATTATGATTTAATAACTTTTAATAATGCCACTTTTCTGACAATATGTAAAATAGCTACATTTCCTTGTGAGATCAGGCTAAACAAAGTACTGGGGAAGTCACAAGCTCACAAGAAAAACAACTTCTGACAACTATTATTCATTCATTAATTTTCCTTCGGCTTAATCTCTGATTTATTAGAGGTCGCCACAGCGGAATGAACCGCCAAGTATTCCAGCATATGTTTTACGCAGCGGATGCCCTTCCAGCCACAACCCAAACACCCATACACTCTCGCATTCAAACACGCACTCATACACTCCGCCCAATTTAGTTCATCCAATTCACCTATAGCGCATGTCTTTGGACTGTGGGGGAAACCAGAGCCACAACTATTATATACTGATGAATTATCTTGGGTATAGAAATTATATAAATACCATTTGCCGCCAAACCTCATTTAACCTCAAAATCATCAATAATGGCTATGAATAAGCAGCATGCTGATTGATGTTTTAAAAAGAAAGCACAGAACTCATTTAAAAATGACTAAACTGTTCATTAATACATCACAAACCCTTCCTGCGTGCTTATCCTAAAGTATTAACCACGAAGCTCCCTGCTTAACTAGATGACGCAGCTCTGACTATGCCTTCTCAATCTCTTCCCACATGATCTCTATTACACATCAAACCTCTCTGATACATGAGATAATACACTCTTAAAAAGCTAAAAGCACATCAGGCAACCCACACACTAGCACCTGCTGCTCCCACTGCAAAACAAAAAACAATATTGACTTCTTCACAAGCAACCTCATTATCCGAAAATGATCTTGATAACATTTTACTCCCACTTGCACTATATTCACATACGACACACGCAATGTGCACTTCTCCAACCCTCACCTCAAAAGCCTCTCACCTCTCTGAGATGAATAACAATCATTTCATATTATCCAGCACGGCTCGGCTTCTTTTTTTAAATCTTCCAGCATTTTTACAGAACTATAGTGAAGCTTCGGGCTCACTCTGTGATGTGCATCGCATGCTAACGCAATTCTTTTACACGTTCCCTTCTTTTTCAGGCGCTCTACCAAGGGGGCGAAGCCAACAACCTTTCCTCCGTCACCGAAAACAGAAGAGAAAGGGCCACAAAGAGAGATATTGTTCAGACTGGGGGAAAAGATCCACTCTCTGGGTAGTGCTTTTTTTTTTAAGAGTAGAGGATGGAAATGAGGAAAAAGTGAAGAGCTAGAGTGAATGAAAGGAAGCAAAGTACCTGAATGCTACTTTTGAAAGTTTAAAGATTTAAAGAGATAGTTAACCCAAAAATGACCATTTACTATTCACTTGTTCCAAATCTGACACAAATGAAGGTATTCTGAAAAATGCTGGTTGCTGGCACCCATGGACTTCCATAATAATTTTTGTCTTCTTAATGTGGCTGCTTTTTTCCAACATTCTTCAGAATATTTCGGGCTCAACATAAATGTTTAGAACCACATGGGTGTGAGTAAATGATGACAAAATGTTTGTTTTCGGTGAACTATCCCTTTAAGGCAGGGGAGTCAAACCAAAGACTATGGGCTCTATTTTAACGATCTAAGCGCAAAGTCTAAAGTACATGGCCCAAAAAAGCAATAAGGGCATGTCCAAATCCACTTTTGCTATTTTAAGAATGGAAAAATACGGTTTGCGCCCTGGCGTATGGTCAAACAGGGTTGTGCTTATATGTGCTTATATGAGTTATGGGTGTGTTTTGAGCATAACTTACATTAAACCAATCACAGTCTCATCTCCCATTCCCTTTAAGAGTCAGTTGCGTCACGCCATGGCGCATTTGCTATTTACATGGTGAAGTTTGTAAGTGGGAAAACTGAACGCTTCAAAAGCAAGAAAACAGTTAAACAGATCATCTGCAGCGTGAGGATAAAGAATGAGCCTGCTCCTCTTTACTTTCTCTTTACTTTACTTTTACTCTTTACTTAGTAAGGAAACGGTGGAAACTCACTCCACTGAAGACTTCCTACATATTTAATTTCGTTTAAGCACAAAGATTTGTTTCAAAACTATTTCTAAATTCACTTTTAATTTCCAGCAAACGAATAAATTAACAATAATAATGAAGTGTGGTAAAAAAATGTAGTTAAATCCAAACACACGTCCTATTCCTATGACCCATATGGTGATGCATACGTCTCCAAAACCCGACAGGTGGACAAATCTAAACTTGTTTTTATTAAAACCAATATAAATATGCATATAATAAATAATAATAATAATAACATTATACAAATTGTCATGAATAAGCAGAAAAAAGCTGGACTTTAGAGCAGCTTTTAGTTGGTCAATGGCGCGGTCTATTTCAGTTCCTCAAAATAGCAACGCATCAACATTACGCCTTAACACACCTCCTTTTGTCGGTGCAATAGCCCAGTGGTTAGCGCACCAACATAATGTACGGAAGTGCTCCGGGCATCCTGAGTTTGAATCCCGGCTCATGGACCTTTTCCGATCCCACCCCCACCTCTCTCCCACTTCACTTCCTGTCAAACTACTGTCCTGTCAAATAAAGGCAAAAATGCCAAAAATAAATATAAACAAAAACACCTCCTTTTTAGATCAGCACACCCATAAGTTCACAAAGTGGCACAAATGGATTTGCTATTTAAACAACGTGGCACAAAATGTGAAAATTACTGTTGCGCTGGTCTGAAAATTGCAACAAATCGCGCTATACACATCTTGCGCCTTATTGCGCTGTGTGTATGATAGGGCCCTATATATAGAATACACAAGACATGTCACTCGTATAGTTTTGAATGGAGGATAACGTAAAGGTCAGTATGGCGAATTAAGCTCTGCCCTTTAGTACAGGGGCCAATCATCGATCGCTATAGACTTACATTTCCCATTCACAAGACATGAGTTTTAGGACAGTTTCTGCAGATGTTATGAACCACTTGGGGTCAGCAAATGCACTGGAATTCTTGCTTCACAGAAATGAGAAATATATACACATAAAGCTTGAAATCTCTGCATTTAAACGAACAAACTATACTTGAAAACAAATTTTCCGTACTTTGTGATTCTTGTTTTCCCCCCCCCCATTTATTTATGCTTTTGAATCGCATTATGGGACCTTGATCTTCCTTCCAACAACTTTTAACCTTGAACTTTTAACCTATATTGTCTGGGTTGGTGTTGTATATTACAGTACAAAAACATTGTAATGAACTGCCAGTACATTTTCTGTTATTTTACAGACTTATTTCTCTAAATATAATTTTTTATACATGATATTATTTCAAACTAATAAAATGTCAATAAAAGTCACTTTGTTAAACTCTAGAGATGAATATTTTTTACATAAAAAGTCAACAGTGATCAATGTCCCATACTGCAATTCACAACCATAAAAAAAATGGAATCACAAAATACATAAACTGTTAATTAACAGATATTTTTTACAGTGTACCCAAACAAAGAATCATTGCCATCAAGACCAAGTTGGGAATTACTTCAGAAGACGAGCATGATCGGACCAGGCATTATTCAGAGGATCATAATATATAACACGGCCATAAATGAGGTTGGTGTCATGATCTCTATCCTTTCGAACCTCCGTGTATGCTTTTGTATGTAATCCACTGGCATGAATACTTAAAGGTGCGGTATGTAAGTTTGACACCCAGTGGTTGAACTAGGTATTATATTCCTGAATAAAAACAAACGCAAGCGCAGGTTGCCAGATTGACCAACAGGAGCGAGTCTGACGGTAAAGGCTGATTTAAACTGTGTTCTAAACAAAAGCAACTTCACGCGATAGAAGGAATATTTGCCATATTAAAAGGAGTTTTTGTTCTAACCAACACCTCGAATTGATATTTTAGAAACGGCTTCTATTTCTCACAGGTGAACAACAGGATAAACTGACAGGGCTGTTTACCTCAGGTACACCTCATGTGCTTTATTCAGTGTTAAATGCTAATAATGTCAGTTTAAATGCCATTTTACATGACATTTATTGTCATACTACTGAAAGCAGCAGCATATAGTTCACCTCAGATCTTGAAAATAAAATAAACCATCTGAAATTGAACTTTAGAACTCTGATAAAAGTTCTAAATGCAAACCAACACATATCAGTGATTCAGCATGTACATTTAATAATGTTAAAGAGGTTTAATATGTATTAATTCGATTAGAAACCTTACCATTTTGTGAGTGAGTGCATATTCTGTGCTTCTGAATGGCTGTATTTAAATTTCTGTCGTGTTTCGTCTGGTGCAAACAGCCAAATTGCTTATCACTGCAAATCTCATCATGTAGCGTGTTGTTAGGACACGAGGTTACAATGTAACCTGCTCAACTAATGTTTACGCTAGTAATATTTATATTATTTGCTAATGAATAACCACCTCATGTGGAACTGTGAATCCGCATCTCATTTCAGAGGCTGCTATTGTCCACCGGAGGTCGCATTTCGGTCACGGATGTAAACTTTGAGAGCCTTTCTGAATGAATGAACGAAATATGCAGTTTTCCACCATGGCAACCCGGGTTGCTGAAATACAATTGGCTAAACTGACATTGCGCTGGTTAAATGACCAAAACAAAGACAGACGTTCCGGCATGGAAAACACATTTTCAAAGCAGAATATCTGACTTTAGCATTGTTTTTCAGATAAACAAGAATGTTCACCTGGCATGTATCTGCAAACATATTATGGTATTTTGATGGTATTTTTAGCACCTTTAAATTCGCATTTAGTGTGAATTATATGCTCTCACGTGCCACATAAAATAATCTGGTGTTTGACACGTGATTCAGGGCCAGACAGGTGAATAGGGTAAATAAATTACTAGAAGATTGATTACATAAAGAATTGCATTATTTGTTACACATTTTCTAGAATGTTTTTAAATATGCAAATGAGGCAATACATGTGTGTACACGTACACGTACAAAGTACACGTGAAATCAAAATTGATCAAATTTACTTTGTTACATTGATAGTTTTGTGGTGAACAATTATCATGTACAAATAATGTACATGAATATCATGAACATCTAAATTAAAGATCCCATTAAATTAAAATATATTTTTTTTAGATATTAGTATCAGTCTGTTAGTTTTAAGCAAGTGTGCTCCAAAACAGCGACACAATTCATGTTTAGAAAATATAAAACATCTAAGGCTTGCAGTTGGTCACTTCTGCCTAATTGGATCAATGATTTTGTTCACGTCACCTCATACTTCAGTTTCTCATCAAATCTTGACCAATCAAATGCTCTCTAGTATCTGACAGGCCCCGCCCCCTTCAAAACACTTCCATTTGCTTTCCATTTGAGTTCAGCCACTCTCACTGGCCGAGCTGTGATAAAAACATGGCTGTTTTTTTTAAAGGGGAGAAGCTACTCTATGTTTCACCCTCTCTTGCACATTTCAAAGCACGCCACGGGACCTTAAAGCATAACAACCTTAACCACGCCCCTCCAGCCATCAGCCTTCACCTTTACATCCAATCAGTTCAGAGTGGAAAAACACAAACCACGTCCTCTGTTTTCTCATTCAATATTACATTTCTCTCTGAAATATGTAACAATACAGAAGTAAAATTGTTCTCACTTTCTGGTTCTCACTGAATTTAATGTGCATACATTTGCACAAACTGTGGATGTTCAAAATAAATTTTCCTTCTTTTTTTTTAGATAAGATTTTGTGAATCTCTTTTTAGTCCCTTTATTCATCAGGGGTCGCCACAGCGGAATGAACCGCCAACTTATCCAGCATATGCTTTACGCAGCGGATGCCCTTCCAGCCGCAACCCAGCACTGGGAAACACCCATACACTCTCACATTTACACACACACTCATACACTACGGCCAATTTAGCTTATTAAATTCACCTATAGCGCATGTCTTTGGATTGTGGGGGAAACCGGAGCACCCAGAGGAAACCCACGCGAACATGGGGAGAACATGCAAACTTCACACAGAAACGCCAACTGACCCAGCCGGGGCTTGAACCAGCGACCTTCTTGCTGTGAGGCAACAATGCTAACCACTGAGCCACCTACCGCCTGAATCTCTTTTTATTACTCTATAATTTAGAAAATGACTGTGAGATTAGTGTTAGCTAAAGTCATACTGGCAACTAAGACGTCTGGAGATATCCATTGCACGTCATTGAACTTACAGTAAAGCTAACTCTATTAGCACAGCACAGACTCTCATTACTGCAGATGAGGGCTCAGATACGGGCACTTGGACCATTTTATTTAGTTCCTCTATCTCCTCCATTATCTGCACAGTCTTCTCTTCTTACCTTTCTTCTTTCTTTCTCTCCCTATGTCTCTCTCACATACACATATTACACTTTCCCCCCCATTGTATTCACTTTTTATTTATTCTCTTCAATGTAATAACTTTTGCAATTTATTATATTCAATGTAATAACGAATAAGCTAACAGTTATCTTAAATATAAGATAAATAACCTTAAATAAATAAAATTGGTATTATACAAATTGGCTATTTTTAAAGCATTTTTAACCATAAGAGTTTTTAGAAGTGACATTTAAACATTTTCTTTAGACTAATGTGTAACAACAATAGTTAAAGGTGCTGTATGTAAGTTTTTGACTCTTCTAAAGCATAAAAATACCATAATAATGTTTGCAGATATTTAAGAAACAGGCTAAGTGAACATTCTTGTTTATCTGAAAAACAATACTGAAGTCAGATATTCTGCTTTGAAAATGCGTTTTAAGTGCCGGAACGTCTGTCTTTGTTTTGGTCCCTTTAACCCGCCCAATGCCAGTTTAGCCAATTATATTTCAGCACCCCGGGTTGCCTTGGTGGAAAACCGCGTGTTTCATTCATTCAGTCATGAAGGCTCTCAAAGTATGCGCCCACCACTGAAAATGCAACTTCCGGTGGACAGTAGCAGACTCCGAAATGAGACACAGATTCAGAGTTCCGCATTAGGTTATTAATTAGCAAATAATCTAAACATTACAAATGTAAACATTAGGTGAGCAGGTTACATTGTAACAACACGCTACGTGACAAGATTTGCAGTCATAAGCAATTTGGCTGTTTGCTCCAGACGCCGCAGAAATTTAAATATAGCCATTCAGAAGCACAGAATAGTGCACTTACTGCACTCCAACGAAATGGTAAGGTTTATAATCTAATTAATACTTATTAAACCTCTTTAACATTATTAAAATGTACATGAATCACTGATATTTGTTTGCTTGTCACAGTTCTAAAGTTCAATTTCAAACGGTTTATTTTATTTGTACAGCAATAAATGTCATGTAAAATGGCATTCAAACTCACATTGTTAGCATTTAACACTGAATAAAGCACATGAGGTGTACCTGAAATGATCATTGTCAGTTTATCCTGTTGTTCAGCTGCAAATAATAGAAGCCGATTCTAAAATATAAAATCCAGGTGTTGGTTAGGACAAAAACTCCCTTTAATATGGAAAATATTCCTTCTATCGTGTGCCGTTGCTTTTATTTATAACACGACTTAAATCAGCCTTAAATCAGCCTTTAGGCTCGATAGTCAGACACACTTGATAGTCAGGTTGATGTCGTCAATCTGGCAACCTGCGCTTGCGTGTGTTTTGAACCAGGAGTTCAATACCTAGTTCAACCACTGGGTGTCAACTTACATACTGCACCTTTAATACAAACATTCAACTGTGCAATAAAACTACTGTATAGTTCATATAATGAAAAAAATAATAATAAAAGGAAATTAATGAAATGTCTTTATTTTAGTAAAAAATTTTTAAGTCAAATGTCAAATTAAATTAAGTTAAATTAAATTATATTTAATATGATTATTGCTATAATATGACTACTACTATTACTATAACAATAATAATAGTTATTATTATTATTATTAACGAATTCTTATTATCATTATAGAATAACCTATAAATAAATACATTAATTAATCTAATATGCTTTCTAATAGTAATATAAATAGTAATATAAAATAATAATAATAATAATAATAATAATAATAATAATAATAATACATTTACCAATACATATATTTCCCATTAGGTGGAGCAGTGGGTAGCGCTGTCGCCTCACAGCAAAAAGGTCGCTGGTTCGAGCCTCGGCTGGGTTAGTTGGCTCTGGTTTACCCCACAAGTCCAAAGACATCCGGTATAGGTGAATTGGGTAAGCTAAATTGGCCGTAGGTTATGTGTGTAAATGAGTGTGTATGGATGTTTCCCACTGATGGGTTGCAGCTGGAAGGGCATCCGCTGTGTAAAACATATGCTGGATAAGTTGAGGGTTCATTCCGCTGTGGCGACCCCTGATTAATAAAGGGACAAAGCCGAAAAGAAAATGAATGAATGAATATTTCCCATTATCTGTGTATGTGAAGTTTTCTATTAATCTCACTCAGAATCTGTAAGTAAATAATCTTCTTGTTTGTTCGCATGCTAAACAGGTTAGAACGATGTAATGCACAAGTCATGGTCATTTCACGTTTCTCTTCAAATTAGCTGACCTCAACCATATTTATCTTCTCTTCTCTGTTTCATCCCCTCACACTTCTCCATTCTACATGCACCTCACACTTCTCTTCTGCTCTCCTCCATCTTTCGGCTTTCTCCATCATCTTCTTTTTCCTCTGACTCAATTACTCAGTCACATTGGGAGCAGGAGAGAAAGAGAGAGAGAGAGAGAGAGAGAGAGAGAGAGAGAGAGAGAGAGAGAGAGAGAGAGAGATAGCAGAATGACAAACACCAAATCCATTTTTTCTCTTAATCTTCACACAAACAGTGGCTGATATCTAGGGGCTGCGGGCTGGATTTTTTCTCATTTATCTTTGTTTTATTTGTTTACGATCTCTCCATCGCACAGCCTCTGTCCACAACAAAGAAAACAAAGCACAAGCTGCAGTCTCTGAGTTCATTTTAATCTGTCACAATTCAGTGCCGCTAACACATAGCAGGTCAGTCCTCAGCATTTGTTAATACATTCGAACACACTGAAAATGCAAGTAGACACTTAGACAAGATAGACAGGATGGAGGTATCATTAGATACAGGGTTTCTGCAGGTTTCCAAGTCAGATCTAAGACTTAAAAACCTTTTCAAGACCATTATGACATTTCAGACTTATACAGGACTTTAACAGTTTTTTCTACTGGCCAGTGAAAAATATTTTTATACGCCCCATGCCCCAATTGAAATTGAGTTATTTCCTAGCCACACTCTAAAAATGTTGGGTTATTTCAGGCCAAATTGGGTAAAATATGGACTAACCCAAACATTGGGTTAAATTTGGTCCTATTATTCATTCATTCATTCATTTTCTTTTCTGTTTAGTCCCTTTATTAATCTGGGGTCGCCATAGCGGAATGAACCGTCAACTTATCCAGCATATGTTTTATGCAGCGGATGCCCTTCCAGCTGCAACCCATCACTGGGAAACACCCATACACTCTCATTCACACACATACACTACGGACAATTTAGCTTACCCAATTCACCTATAGCGCATGTCTTTGGACTTGTGGGGGAAACCGGAGCACCCAGAGGAAACCCACGCCAACACGGGGAGAACATGCAAACTCCACACAGAAATGCCAACTGACCCAGCCGAGGCTTGAACCAGCGACCTTCTTGCTGTGAGGCGACAGGAAGCCGAAGGAAAATGAATGCTATGCATGAAAGAAAATTGATAAAACAACGATGAACATTTTCATATAATTTGCCTGTATATTAATTTTGCTGCTGTTTATCAGAAATTTATATTACAAAATAGTGATTCAGTACACACAGTTGTTTTATTATTATTTACATAACACCTAAAATAGAAAATATAGAACCTAAAAATGTTGTGTGTGTCCCACTTCTGACCAGGATTCTGACCAGAACCAGAAAATCAGAGCACATCACACCTGTCCTCAGGTCTTTCCACTGGCTCCCAGTTACATTCAAAATAGATATTAAAGTATTATTACTTGCCTATAAATCACTAAATGGCCTAGGACATCAATACATTACAGATATGCACACTGAATACAAACCTAACAGGTCACTCAGATCATTAGGATCAAGTAAATTAGAAATTCCAAGAGTTCAGTCAAAGCAAGGGTGAATCCGCCTTCAGCTACTGGACCCCCGCTGCTGAAATCAGCTTCCAGAAGTGATCAGATGTTCTCCAACATTAGGTACATTCAAATCAAGACTTAAAACACATCTGTTTAGCTGTGCCTTTACTGAATGAGCACTGTGCTACATATGACAGATCACACTATTATGTCTTTCTTTTCTTTTTCATTCTGTTTTAACACATTTTTAATCCGTTTTTATGTTTTTAATCTTTGTTTTTATTTTCTTATACTTGTTTTTTTATTCCTGTTTATGTAAAGCACTTTGAATTACCATTGTGTATGAAATGTCCTATATAAATAAACTTGCCTTGCCTAAATACATATTTGGTGTTTTGTTTCCAGACATTTTGTGAGTTTGTCATACTGGAAGTTTACTCTGCGTTGCAGTGTAAAAACTCTAGCTAGTCATTGCCTATGCTAATTTAGCAGTAAGTCTCTGTTATTTGTCTGTTTTTGTTAGTAATTTTTTATAAATTAACAACACCATTTCACATGTGTTTCACATGTTACATGTGTGTTCACATATGTCACATGTGATTTTTAACAACCTGATCTCACAAGAAAACTTATCTATTTTATGTATTGTCAGAAAAGTGACTAATACAAATTTGTATGGTTTAATTTGTATATAAACATATGATTTTAATAAGCCGTGCCCCCAAACCCCACCAATAAACCCAACTGTCATTGAAGGATGATCAAATTACACTGTAACAAATGCTGGGTTAAACACAATCGACTTGTGTTGGGACAACATGAAGGAATTAAGTTAACTTGCTAGTTTTTTGCAAATTTAAGTGGATTGAACATAAAATAAAGAAGTTGCGCCCCCCCCACAAAAAAAAAAAAAAAAAACTCAGGAATTGTGTTGTTTGAGCTTATTATATAAAAGTAGTTTGAACAAACAGCAAATGTCATTTTTTTGAGTGTGTGAATGAGATTGTACAAATTCATACGACAAAAGTTATAAAATGCCATGAGATTGCGTTGGAGCATAACACATGAATGAACATGTGGCGCTCATGATTTTTCTGTAGGTGAAAAACATCCCTGTTCCATGTTTCATAGAAAAATGTAAAATCCAGCATGATGCATTAAAATACACAAAAACATAACTATATAATTTGTCTGTCAACAACAGCGTGCCCAATTCAGTTCCTTGAGGGTCTTCACAACTAGTTTCTAGTAACTGTATCCCAGTTCAGAGGCTACATCCTTCAAAGAATGAAGACTTCAAAGTGCAGGAAGGCTGAACCGAGCACTGTGAAATGTGGGATACAGAGGATAAACTCATCGCATAGCAACTGTGACAGCTGACATTGATGGGCAGCAGTAGCATTTGTACTGGACTTCTTTGGAAAAGATATTGAAACTAAAATTAAAAGTTCACCCAATAATGAACATTTACTCACTATTTACTTTTTTTCTGTTGAACACACATGAAGACATTTTAAAGAAAGCTGAAAACATGTAAATATGGAACTCAATGGTTACAGGTTTTCAGCTACAGTACGTTCAGCAGATGAAAAAAACTTAAACAGGTTTGGAAAAAGCGAAGGGAGAGTAAATGATGACATCATTTTCAGTTTTTGTGAATTATCCCTTTAAACTGAAAACAAGATTCAGCAGCAGTCTAAATATGTCCACCTTGATCTATGTATGTACACATTAGAAGTATAAACTATGAAATATATAAAATAGCATCTTAGTAATATATAACTACTATTTTAACTTGTTTGTATTTTTACCATTTGTTTCATTGGATATCCAAGTGAACTGAAATAAAGTAAACCAATACTTACTTACATTTAAACGTTTAATCCAACATTTTCTAAATTTCCTAATTAAAAAATAAACGTCACAGATTTTTTTAAATATTGGGACTGTCTGGAACTCTGGGCTGCAAAGCATGCATCAGCTGTTTCCTTCATTGCTCAGGAAATGAAGGCCACATTTGAAGGAGCTTTCTAACTGAGACAGCCTTCGTTGCATGGAGACGCAATTGGCCTTCGAATATGGCCTTCGAAAGATGCAGCTAATTTGGAGCGCAGCTATTGAGCCTGAACACTGTCATCATCTGGTTCAGGTGTGTTTAATAATGATTAGAGCTCAAATTTGAAGCTCATTTTTATAGTATATCAATGTATAGACTGTCAGCAAAAGTCCTATTTTTTATATCTAAATTTTATTGAGATGGGTTTTTGAAAGTATGAATAAAGCAAACAAAAAAAAACAAAAAAGTCAACAACAGAGAAGTTCTGCACCATTAGTTGCAAGGGCCCATTTTAAAAGCCTCATTAAATATGTAGGTAAGCATAGGCAACTCATGGAGACAAGCTGAATACATATGGAAACACAAATCTGATTGAATTACTTGAAACAGTCTAAGAAAACTGGCTTCTTTCTTTATTTGAGTAAAAAATACTCAGATTTCCCGTCTGAACAACTAAACAATTAAAACATCTGCAGCATTGCAGTCTAACAAATTTTCAAAAAAAAAAAAAAAAACCAGCAAGTCACACCAAATTAGCCAAAGACATTCATCTAGCATGTCATCAAAGAAAACAAACTAACAAAAATCCAATTACAGAACAGGTGCAAGATGCTCATCCTGTATGAATGCCCTTAAAATGATCAGACAAGCACATGCATGCAATATGTCCACTCTCCACAAGAAGATCATGCATTGAAAGACAGGAAATGTAAAAAGAGATGAAGAGAAAGATGAAGAGAGGTCACACCTTCCACACAAAGAAACCAAATCCCCATCATTATGTGTGGAAGCGGACCTGGTGACACTGATGCCAACGATAATGAAGATGATGGTCATGGTGATGAAGAAAGCAGAAATTTCTCTCCTACCTGTAAAAACTGGCAGGTTCGTCCCTGCTGGCAGGTCTGTGCTTTGACTAGGGCTTTATCGATATTGACCGTGGCCTTCTGGTACACCTCTCGGGCCCTGCTCACTGTTAGGGTGCTGGACCAGGAGCTCTTCTTGACGAGCGGTCCAGCCTGGTCCACTGCTGTGGGGCCTCCAAAAGTCAGAGCACCAACTGTAGGGTTGGAGCATGTCGAGCAACTCCCGACGTCATTGTTACTGCGTGAGGTCTTCAGGGACGAGCGCCCCCCTCCTAGCGTGTTGTAGCTTTGTCCCAGGAAGTAGTGGGACTGGGATTTGTCCGGATGGCGGCCCATGGTCATGACTCCAGAAGGTTGATGCTGGTGATAAAGGCAGATCTCTCTGTCTAGAGTGTCATCCGAGCTCCAGTAACCCGACCCCGGTGTCCGTGCGCGAGGTTTGGGTTCAGAGCGACTGCGTTCCTTGTTTTTCCCCCGTTTGTTGCTTGATGACTTATGTAGGGTTCCTAAGGTTGTGGTGGAAACATTTGGGTGGGATGCAGCCGTAGCCATTGCGTCGGCTGGTATGGCGGGATCATTTCCGTTGAGGCTGCGCTGGCCGGGACCTTCCAGGGAATGAGACTTGGTGAACAGTTTTTGGACCGAGTGTACGAGATGGCGAATACGGCCAGGACTGTCACTGCGCTGGTGCTCCAATGCTGCTGTTCGTTTGTATTGCAATGTGTGGTACCCGTCCTTCCTCATTGGTTGTTGCTGGTCAAACTTCTCCAGCAGTGATGCAGGGATGGCAGTGGAGTTGCATGGGCCACACCCTCCCATAGTTCCCCCTGCTACACCCCCTGGTCCCACATAGGGCACAATGGCACGTTCGTCCTTAAGCTCGTGATGTGAGCCATGATGTCTGCGTGGAAATGTGCTGCTGGCCAGATCGGACTGGCACCCGTAGAAGCCGTGGTCGCTTGGGTGGCTGGGGTTGAGGACATAAGGTCGTCGGTCATGGCAGAGGGTCAAAGAATCGTAGGATGGGTCACAGTGTGTGAGTGTGTGGTGGTGGCTGCGGCTGGAGGACAAGCCTTTCATCGTCATCCTGATACACTCACCCTCTCACAGCCTCATCCACACACACTGAGCCTACTGCAGAATAACAAATGGACAAGGAGACAAGAGGACCGGAAAGCAACGTAGAGGACGAACAGATTATGTGAAATAACAAAAACAAAACAAGAGGAACGAAAGGACAGAGACACAAAAACAGAAAGGGAGAGAAAGAAACAATATTAATTAAAGATTGTCACATTCGGTTTTAGCACTTTACTTGAAAGGGTGTTCATATGACTGTCATAACACGTCATGAATATGAATTTAACTTTATGCATGCATATTCATTCATTCATTTTCTTTTCGGCTTAGTCCCTTTATTAATCTGGGGTCGCCACAGCGGAATGAACCGCCAACTTATCCAGCATATGTTTTATACGCAGAGGATGCCCTTCCAGCTGCAACCCATCACTGGGAAACACCCATACACACTCATTCACACACATACACTACGGACAATTTAGCTTACCCAATTCACCTATAGCGCATGTCTTTGGACTTGTGGGGGAAACCGGAGCACCCGGAGAAAACCCACGTGAACACGGGGAGAACATGCAAACTCCACACAGAAATGCCAAGTGACCCAGCCGAGGCTCGAACCAGCGACCTTCTTGCTGTGAGGCGATTGTGCTACCCACTGCGCCACCGTGACGCCCCACGCATTCATATGACAACTGCAATTAAGTGTCGTTCTCTCAGTTATGTAATTTTAAATGCAAAATGACATTGCTTGAGACGTCTCTGTACCTGACAAACAAATACATTAGAAGTCTTTGTCTTTGTCATGACAACTTGATATTACTAAGACAACATAACTTGAAGTGTCAAATCATTTCATAACAGTGTCATTAATATTTAATGATCTTTTAATGACAAATTCTTTTTGTAATACTTTAGCTATAGTTTAGATCAAGAATATTATTATTGACGCTGTCATAAAATTCAGGACTCAATTATAATGGCCTCATGACAATCATGTTTATGACAGATTTATGACAATTTATGTTGTCTTGGCCATAGCAAAGACATCTCAAACAATGTCACCTTTGCATTTAAAATCACATAACTGAGCGAATGACACTTAATAACAGTTGTCACAAGCATGCATAAAATCTCACATTCACGATATGTCATGTCATAATTATAAAGGTTTCAAGACTTATCAACACTGCCTTTTCAAGTAAAATGTTATCCATTACGTTCACATTTTAAAACTTATAATGTCAACTATAGTGAAGTGATCTTTAAATAACATTTTGAATCATTCAGGATGTGATCTTACAATCCAGATCATACATCTGACTCATACTACATTAGAGAAGTGGAAAGCTATATTTAGTTGGCTGGCTGCCTGAACGAACAGAGAATTAATCTGTCTCAACTAGACGTCCTGTAAGTACACTAGTGTTGGAATCATCAAACCATGATCACGAACATTTACATAAGACATGTTCTAGTGTTCAAAAACAGCCTAACAGGGCGCACTGGACTGAAATAGAACATTGGAGCCTCTAGACATATTTGGACTATTCTGATGTGAAACAATGTGGTCTTTGACAGAATGGTCAAATACATCTGTCTTGAGGTTACGTTTACACAGTATCATTGTACATAAAATGGAAACTTTTTTTAAGGTTTAAAGGAACTAGAGGAAAGTTAATAAAATAAGACTTTTATTTAGAAAGGAAGGACACATTAAAATGATCAAAATTAAACTTTTAGATAACCTAAATTAAGTTTTTATTTCAAATAATTGCTGTTCTTTTATTTATTTTATTGATCCAAGAATTGTAATAAGTATCACTTTAATAATAATAATAATAATAACAATAATAATAATAATAATAATAATAAACAATAATTCTTAAGCCACAAATGACCATTCTAGAATGATTCTTAAAGTATCACTGAAGACTGAAATAATGACTACTAAGAATTCAGCTTAACATCACAAGAATCAATTACATTTTAAGAAATATAAATTTAAAAATAGCAGTTTTAAATAGTAAAATACTATTACTATTTGGATAACGCAAATTAAAAAAGAAAGTAGTGATATCTAAATTTACTTTGACTTTACTTTGAAATGTACTTATTTCATTGCAGACAATGCAACAATCATTATTTAATGTGTTCCTCATGATTTTTATTGTTTACTTTTTTTATAGTATTTCAATTTTAGTTCTTGCAACACATTTGAAAAAGTTGGGACAGGAGCAATTTACGGCTAGTAATCAGGTAAATTGGTTAAATAATGACGTGATTTGAAACAGGTGATGTCAACAGGTGATTGTAATTATGATGTGGTTCAAAAGCAGCATCCAAGAAAGGTCTAGTCCTTTAGGAGCAAAGATGGGCCGAGGATCGCCAGTTTGCCAACAAATACATGAGAAAATTATTGAAATGTTTAAAAACAAATTTCCTCAAAGAAAGATAGGAAGACATTTGGATATTTCACCTTCAACAGTGCATAACATAATTAAAAGATTCAAGGAATCTGGAGGAATTTCAGCAAGTAAAGGACAAGGGTGCAGTATGTAAAGGTCCCTCAAGCGGCACTGCATCAAGAATCCTTATTCATTTATAAGCGATATCACCACATGGGCTCAGGACTACTTTGGCAAACCTTTGTCAAGTACCACAATACATAGTTAGATCCACAAATGCCAGTTAAAACTATACTATGCCAAAAGGAAGCCCTATGTTAAAAGTGACTAGAAGCGTTGTTGACTTCTCTGGGCTCGGAGGCTTCTGGGATGGACCATTAAACAGTGAAAATGATGATCATCCACACTGTAAAAAGTCCAAAATCCAGGGTCTGTCATGGTCAAGCGCCCTTGGCAAAGGTAACTTGCACTTCTGTGATGGCACAATTAATGCTGAAAAGTACATTGAGATTCTGGAGCACAATATGCTGCCTTCTTTTCCAGGGACGCCCATGCATATTTTAACAAGACAATGCAAAACCACATTCTGAACACATTACAAAATCCTGGCTGTGGAGGAAGAGGATACAGGTACTTGACTAGCCTGTCTGCAGTCCTGACCTGTCTCCAATAGAGAATGTGTGGCGCATTGAAGTGCAAAATGCAACAACGAAGACCCTATACTGTTGCCCACCTTAAGACTTGTTTTCAGGAAGAATGGGACAAAATTACACCTAAAACACTTCATCACTTGGTGTCTTCAGTCCCTAAACATCTTTTAGGTGTTGTGAAAAGGAATGGCAACATTACAAAGTGGTAAATGTTTTACTGTTCCAACTTTTTTTTATGTGTTGCAAGAACCAAAATTGTAATACGTGTTTATTTAAAAAAAAAAAATATATACAAATCATGAGGGACACATTAAATAATGTTTGTTAAATTGTCTGCAATGAAATACAAGTCAAAGTAAATTTAGAAATGCCTCAAAAAATGTTTTTATTTGCGTTTTATATATATATATTATATATAAATATATATCTTTTTTTACAGTTATTTATTTATATATATTTACAGTTAATTACAATTTTGCTTATTCATCATCAAATAAAAATTAAGGGAGTAGTGAGTATCCTCAGATGACTGTTCTTACATTAAAAATACGTAATCTCATAATTTACAATTGACTTTTAGTCACTCTCTTGATGCAAGTCAATAGTATGAACACCCCTTTAAGACACACCAGTAAATTCAGCAGTGATGTTAGCCTACCAATATTAGCATGACAAAAAAACTCTGTGTGCCTGCCTGGCCAAATCTGAAGAAAGACAGAGATGAGAGAAGCTGGAGATAAAGCCAAAGACAGATTAAGACTGAAAGAGAAGAATTGACACATTTGGCTGTTTATTCAGCTATATCCTGTTTACTGTGTCAAAATGAGAAATCAGTTGTTCATGCTTGAAGTCATTTGTGAGGCTGCGAATTCATTAAGAGCATTTACCAAAAGATCAATGACTGCACTCAGATCAATGACATCCAGGGAGATGGACGCTTATACAGCACATGAGCATTCAGCAGATACTATACTGTGACTGCAATCACAGCGAAACAGTGTTTAGCTTCATGGTAAATTATGTTTTATACATATGTTATGATTGATTGTATTAAATAAAAAAAATATATGCTGATGTGACTACAATCTCAACTGCAGTTGGCTCTAAAACATAAATGTGGTTAATATAATATAATATAATATAATATAATATAATATAATATAATATAATATAATATAATATAATATAGG